>VDFB02353493.1:246554577-246571588 GCA_007258455.2 Sequoia sempervirens | reverse complement strand
AGTACTTCAGACAAGCTATGGATGCTTGGAAAAAATCTATCAAAGCATAATAGTAAGCAACAGCTATGGTCTCATGGTTTTTTTTCACGCGAAAATCAATGTGATTTTATTCACATTTTTTTGCAGGTTATAAACACTTTTTTTTTGCCAATTTTGTTATTTTAAATGACATTCAAGTTTATGGTGGTTTTTTTTTTTATATGATGATTTGTGATATTCTAATCCTAATTCATGCTTCTAGGTTGCATAGATATATATTTTGTTTTTACATGTTTTTTGTACCAACGAACCCAAAACGAACTGAACCCCCCTCCAAATTTTTTTGGCCAAACCGAACCCCCGAATCTGAACCTCAAAACCTATTCTAACACTCTTCATTTTTCCTGCACAAACTTAATTGGCCACCAAATTATGTTTCCCCTTGACTTTACCCACATTTACTCCCTCAAACCTCTATTTTTCATTCAAAACCCCTATTTTCCCAACAAGGGCATGTCATGCCATAACATACTTTTGACCTCCCCTGTCCTTGTAGACCTTTTCAACACATCAAAATCCACAATCTCACCCTATTTCCAACCCATTATAACTTATTTTCAAGCAATTTCTTCTTTTCACCTCTTCTAGCCTTACTTTTAAGGGGCCTTAATTTTGAATTTTCAATAGGGGCAGCATTAGTAATCTCTTCCAATGCCCTTACTAATGATATTTTATTATTCCTACTCCCTATCATACTTACATCAGGCCCATACCACCGAGACACAACCTAAACAATAGATGGAATGGCCTATTTCAACATACTACACTCAAACCCTTAAGGGATCGATCTGGTTGAACGTAGTTCAGAGTGATTCCACGTGTTTGGGTGAGAAAGAGTACCATGCCTAGCGTGAAAATGCCTATTCGAATGTGTTGGAACATTTCGTTTGGTCACACGAGTTTCAAAACGAAAGTTGCACCACTTTATAACTTTCCACTGCTTCCATTTGACACTTTTTTCATCAACTACAAATTGGACACCAAGGGAAAACCACTCTGAGATAACGAAAACTGAGAGAGGTTATTGTAGAGGGGCCCAACATGATCCCATTAGACTAGACGATAAGTTTCTAAGCATCACAGTGCCCGAGTAACCTCATGCTGAAGTTCGTAGCCATTTTTCCCTTTGGACCCTTAAGGGATCAATCTGGTTGAACGTAGTTCAAAGAGATACCACATGTGTGGATGTGAAAGAGGACCATGCCTATTCAGATGCATTGGAATAGTTCATTTGGTCATACGAGTTGCATAATGAAATTTGCACCACTTTGCAACTTTTCACTGCTTCTATTTGACAGTTTTTTCATCAACTAAAAAATGAGACACCACGGGAAAACCACTCCGAGATAATGAAAAATGAGAGAGGTTATTGTAGAGGGGCCCAATGTGATCCAATCAGATTAGATTTGAATTTTCTAAGCGTCACGGTGTCTGAGTAACCTCATGCTAAAGTTTGCTGTCATTTTCCCCTTTGGACCCTTAAGGGATTGATCCAGTTGAACGTAGTTCGGAGTGATTCCACATGTTTGGATGCGAAAGAGGACCATGCCTATTGTAAACATGCCTATTCAGACGCGTTGGAACAGTCCGTTTAGTCACATAAGTTGCAGAACGAAAGTTGCACCACTTTGCAACTTTTCACTGCTTCCATTTGACACTTTTTTTATCAACTAAAAACTAGACACCATGAGAAAACCACTCCAAAATAATGAAAACCGAGAGGTTATTGTAGAGGGGCCCAACATGATCCCATCAAACTAGACAAGAAGTTTCTAAGCATCACGGTGTCCGATTAACCTAATGCTGAAGTTTGCAGCCATTTTTCCCTTTGGACCCTTAAGGGATCGATCCGGTTGAACATAGTTTGGAGCAATTCCGCATGTTTGGGTGTGAAAGAGGACCATTCCTAGCGTAAACATGCCTATTTGGATGCTTTGGAATAGTCTGTTTGGTCACACGAGTTGCAGAAAGAAAGTTGCACCACTTTGCAACTTTTCACTGCTTCCATTTGACACTTTTTTCATCAACTGAAAAATTGGACACCACGGGAAAACCACTCCGAGATAACGAAAACCAAGAGAGGTTATTGTAGAGGGGCCCAACATGATCCCATTAGACTAGACGAGAAGTTTATAAGCATCATGGTGTCTGAGTAACCTCATGCTGAAGTTTATAGCCATTTTTCCCTTTGGACCCTTAAGGGATCGATTCGGTTGAATGTAGTTCATTTCGATTCTGCATCTTTTCATGCTAAAGAGGACCATTCCTAGCGTAAAAATGCATATTTGGATGCGTTGGAACAGTCCGTTTGGTCACACGAGTTGCAAAACGAAAGTTGCACCACTTTGCAACTTTTCACTGCTTCCATTTGACACTTTTTTTCATCAACTGAAAACTAGACACCACGGGAAAACCACTCTGAGATAATGAAAACCAGGAGAGGTTATTGTAGAGTGGCCCAACATGATCCCATCAGACTAGACAAGAATTTTATAAGCATCACAGTGTCTGAGTAACCTCATGCGGAAGTTTGCAACCA
Source organism: Sequoia sempervirens (assembly GCA_007258455.2). NCBI lineage: Eukaryota > Viridiplantae > Streptophyta > Pinopsida > Cupressales > Cupressaceae > Sequoia > Sequoia sempervirens. Next base: position 246,569,010 of record VDFB02353493.1, on the reverse strand, counting down.
TTTTTCCCTTTAGACCCTTAAGGGATCGATCCGGTTGAACGTAGTTCGGAGCGATTCTGCATGTTTGGGTGCAAAAGAGGACCATGCCTAGAGTAAAGATTCCTATTCGGATGCATTGGAATAGTCTTTTTGGTCACACGAGTTGCAAAATGAAAGTTGCACCACTTTGCAACTTTCCACTACTTCCATTTGACACTTTTCTCATCAACTAAAGACTAGACACCACAGGAAAACAACTCTGAGATAACCAAAAATAAGAGAGGTTATTGTATATGGGCCTAAAATTATCCTATTGGATCATACGAGAAGGTTGTAAGTGTCACAGTGTCAGATTAACCTCATGCTCAACTTTGTAGCCATTTTTCCCTTTGGACCCTTAAGGGATCGATCCGGTTGAACAAAAGGTCTATACTCTAAACTTATCCAAACCTTACCAACTCTTGGGGAAGCAATTCTAAGGTCTCAAAACTTCAAAATCCACATTTAGATCTCAGTTATACCACCGTACAATGGGTAAACTACAAAACCCTCTATTGTAGCCTAAACCCTAGGGGTTTATTGAAAATGATACTTCCAAAGCTAACCACAACCTAAAAATTACTCAAAAAATTTTGTGATACCCTACACAAGCTCAAACAATCATAAAATAATGCTTCCCTACACAAAAACACAATTTAACTCTTCAAAACCACCATTTTTCTTAAAGAAAACACACTTTTACACACATGGGTTTCGCACCCATCTCCCTTTCAAACCTCCCCAACACTAACACATCATTCCCACACCTTAATAATGTTAGTGCAGACCCATTTCTCAAGTTATAGAGGCTACAAAAAGAGGAATGGGTCAAAAAGACATTTTTATTGACTCAAAACCTTCAAATGTACAAGTTCTTTCTTCCTCTTCCACCAAATGCTGGATCGATCCACATGTCTGCCAACCTAATTGAATTTGTTTTTGAAAGCTAAAGTTTCTTTTGAGTCACCAGTGTTGCTCTATTTTCCTTTTCAGACTCTTTCATTGCTACATATCGTCTCTGGGATTTAATCATTTGTACCACATGTGGTTGATGTGCTTTTGGTGTAGGAGCACCTTGGGATCCTCATGCCTCTTGGAGGTAAATTTCTTGTTTTCTTTCTTTTTTTTCAAGAAGTTTGAGATGTAATAAGGTTCCAAGAACCATCTTTCATGTCTTGTAACAATTTTTAGTTTTGGAGTCAAGTCTTGTTGTAAAAACAAGGTCTCCTTCCTCACCATGTAAGCTTGATTCATCTAGGAAAAATAAGAATTAAAGTGCCTTGATGTATCCAAGTCCTTGAGGGGAGTTTCCTTGAGATATGTAGTTTTTGTGGTGTCTTTTATGCTTTTGAATACACCTTTCAAGCCTCATTTCAATTAGGCTTTTGTGAAGTTGTAGTCAATTTCCTTAACTGGGCAATTAGGGGTCTAATTGGAAAAAAAGTTAGTTTCCAACATCTACTTAATTCAAATTTCAGTTGGAGCACATTGGGAAGGGTGGTTGGAAGTTAAATAAGCCTCTCATGGTTGAGGCATGGTTGAATCATTTTTTTTAAGTTTTAATGAAAGAAGTGGTTGTTTTCTAGAAATTTTTGTGTGTAATTAGCTCCTAAAATGCGTGGTACGACCTCTTTATGATCTGTATTGGCTCAAACCTATTATGGTTGGAAAGAGGAGAGTGTTAGATTTCATTTGAATGTGTTTTTGTGAATTTTCATCAAGTATACGTGGAGATATCTTTGTTTTAGCAGCAACCGGTCAAGAAACCCTCAAAACTAGGGTTTGGCCAAAAAATGCTTCTATCTTCCACTCCCACGATGTATAGTTGCTAATTTCTTGTGGGATGGAAGGTATTTATGTATCTTTTAATATTTTTAAGGTTTTGGAGAATGGAAAAATGTGTGGGGAAAGTTACAAACTGATCTAGGCCTGGCATCTTCATGTGACAGTGCTAGCTTGTAAAGAAAAAAATAGAGTTTTTCTTTTTTTGAGAGATTTTTGTTCAAGGTGGCACTTACGAATGATTGAAATGGTTGTAAGTAGTCTATAGGAGTTTGAAACAAGGCTTTTGAGAAAGGGGTGAGCCTAGATAACTAAAAACCAATCAAGTGCACTCAATTAGGCCTCTTGAGGATAGTGTTAGTTTGGTCCATGGTTCCTTTTACAACCACTGTCAAGACTTGTAAGATATTGTGGACTTGTAGAGGCATAATATAATTTCCTAAAAATAGTATTTTACATCAGATACAGGTTTGTGGGTGAGAATTAATTGGACTGTCCTACCGTGCAGTGCTACAAGCAATTGGGGGTAAAGAGGCCTACTAGTTGAGAAATGAAATCATTGGGTTTCCTAAGTGATAAAAATGGCTATGGTGTTTTGATTGTGGTCTATTAGAGCATGCTTCAAGTGATTATAAGTCCTTCAAAAGTTTGAGATTCAAGGACCCTTGGTGAGTTGAGTTTCCCTTATAGAAGGACAATGATTTGATGGTGTGTTGATAAGATTATTTGAGATTGGTGTACTTCCCTGCTCACTCTGCATCAGCTTTGAATCCTTGCATATAAAGGAAATTTCCTCAACATAAATACTCTCTCAAGGTTAACAATCATACATTGACCTTCTTTCCCATCTTAAAGTTTGGACCACATCCATTACCTCCACATAAAACTCGACATCCTTGGTCTTCTTGGTTCCCACGCCTTCATATGGTTATGCAAATGAAAATGAATAAAAGTAATCACCTCCTTCTCTGCTGGCTAGAAGAATGCATGCTTAATGTTTTGATACATGATATCAACTCTCTCTTCTGCTCTCATGGTTGAATATCAAAATCCAGTATGGTGGACCTCCAGAGTTCCAGTCATCTTTCTTCCTCTTCCACCAAATGTTGGCTTGATCCACACATCTGCCAGCCTAATTGGCTTTGTTTTTTGAAAGCTGAAGTTTCTCCTAAGTCACCAATGTAGCTCTCTCTTCCTTTTCAAACTCTTTCATTGCTACAAATCATCTTTGGTATTTAATCATCTATACCACATGGTTCATGTGCTTTGAATCATCAATAATAGTCTTCAAAATTGGCTGCTAGTACAAGTTCATTCTGCTTTCATAATACTTTATAACCATGAAATTCAACCATTCCTTGATGCCATCAAGTGAAGATTGAGGAATGACATCAATGCGGAGTACATCCTGCTTGAAGTATTTGAAAGCAATAGCCATATCAAATTCCTTTTTCCCAAGTCCTACTCTCTCAAGGTTAACAATCTCAATCTCACTAATAGCGATTACTACTAAGAAAGGTGATTCGACCAACTCTACCAAACAGTTTACCATAAGAATAATAAAAGCAGAGGCTTTGAAAGGAACTCCATGAAAACCAAGATCTCTAAATGGTACATATCAAAGTCTAGTTCAAAATATTTTAGATGAGGCTGCTCCCATAGCTCTCTTACTCACTTGACAAAACCTTGAAACTCTATATTGATTTTATTTTTCATGTCCCTCTCTTGTTCTTCTTCCTCTATTTAATCAAGATCATACATAGACCTTCTTAACCCTCCTAAAGTTTGGACCACATCCATTACCTCCACATAAAACTAGACATCCTTGGTCTTCTTGGTTCCCATGCCTTGATATGCTTATGCAAATGAAAATGAAGCAAAGTAATCATCTCCTTCTCCGTTGGTTGGAATAATGCATGCTTAATGTTTTGATACATGATATCAAATATCTCTTCTACTCTCATGGTTCAATACCAAAATCTAGTATGGTGGGCCTCTAGAGTTCCAGTCATCTTTCTTCCTCTTCCACCAAATGCTAGCCCGATCCAGATGTCTGCCAGCCTAATTGACTTTGTTTTTGAAAGTTGAATGGTGCATGAGCACCCACAACTCACCCTCAATTTGTGATTGTTTGATGGTAAATTGGGAGGATAGTTGGTAAATGTTAGTATTTTTAGGTCTTTTTGTCTTGAATAAGGTCTAATAGACCAATATTTTATGTACTTTGGGAATTAGTAGGATAGGGTGGACAAATATGCAAAAGTACTCTTGAATTAAATAATTGTTGATATTGCCATAAAGGAAAATTATGTAAAAAGTAGGTGGGAGTGCAGAGAAAGAATCTCAAATTCATGTTATAAGAGTGTCTAAGTGGTCCTAGGCCTCTAGAATATTAAATTTGCATGATAAAGCTTAGTAAGCAAAACCATTCTTAAATAATAAATACTAGTATTTGTAGGCTTAATAAGGGTTTGGTGGTTCAAAGGTAGTTATGGGCATTGAAGGGAGATGATTCTCATTTGAAATGTATTAAAAACATCATTCAAGCTTGAATGGGGGTTCAATCAATAGTTTTTTTGAAGATTGGTGCTCTTCACAACACCTAAAACTGTGGAATTTCAACATTTTTTTGAGTTTTCAGTTTCTTTCCTCTGTGTACGGCCTAGTACAGGCCTCTTACGAAAAAAAATTCATGAAACATTGTGGTGGCAGGTCTGAACCTTGATTTCAATCTTTTTTGATACACCTTTGGTTGTTTTAGTGAAACGAAAATCCATTTTTCTTTATTCAGCCTGCACAAACCAGCAGGGTCTAAGTTTACTTTATTTTTTGTGATGGAGCCCTTCCTCGTACTATGGTGAATTGTGACTCAGAGGAAAGGTTTACAATGTGTTTTTTCAAGTTTCCTTAACTCTTTTAATAATGGTAAGGCATTTATAGGGCTGGTGATGTTGTTTTAGGTTGTGAATGTCGGATTTCATTGCTACAGATTGTCTCTAGGATTTAATCATTTGTACCACATGGTTGATGTGCTTTGAATCCTTGCATCTAAAGGAAATTTCATCAACATAAATACTGCTACTCTATGAAGCTTAACAATCTCAATCTCACTAATAGTACATTTACAACCATATTCAATGATTTGCCTTCAAAAGGCTACAAATTCAAATATTGACTTAAATAGCCCTCAAGAGGCTTTAAATAGCCTTTACAAATGATTTTAAATCTTTCCAATCATGCCTAACTATTCTTTTTGTAACTAACATGACTTATTACATTATAAATTAATTGTGGATGTGTTTTGACCTTATTCAATTGACAAAATTCATAACACAAAACTAACTTAACAGATTTTTGTGTACCAAATTTGTTGAATAACCTTGGTGCCCCTACACCAAATTTCATTATTTCAGTAAATGTCATTACAAGTAAATCTCATTACAATTCCTTAGGTACTCTGTTCTCACAGATATTTTACAATGTCACTCATACATTTGAGATTCTCTTATAATGTCTACATCATAGGTTCTCATTTAGAGGTTGACTTCAAATGAGAAACTTGAGATTCCATCACAAAGCTTCGCACACTCTTTTATAATGGCTTGAAATCAAAATTGAGATTTGTCAAGATCATTAAAATAAGGATGTTGCATTTCTTTTTTGGCTGAGATTCTCTTCGATGGCTCCAAAATCAACATTTTTTCCAAGGAGATACCAATCAATTTTTACTAGTTTAGTTACATATAGGAAAAGTAATAGAATAAAAAGAAACAACTCATGTCCAAAATGGAAATGAAATGAAAATAGATGGAAGGAACTTACAAATAGGCATGGAAGTCTCTCAACTTAGTCACTCTTGCTCATACATCTTCACTGTGAGTTACAAGATACCTATTGCACACAACACCTCTCATGAATCTAGAATATCTTGAAATTTGAGATGCTCCTATAATGTCTACATCATAGGTGCTCACGATAAGGTTAACTTCAAATGAATAACTCGAAATTCCCTCACCAACCTTCACACACACTTTTGTAATGGCTGAAAATCATAATTGAGTTTTGGCTCCATAATCAAAATAGGGATGTTGCATTGCTTTTATGCCTGAGATTCTCTTGGATGGCTCATAAATCTGCATTTTCTACAAGTGGACACCATTAAATGTTTACCGGGTTACTTACAGATACACAAAGTAAAATAAGACATGATAGCATTGGCATCAAACAAATTAATGTGGATACAAGTATAAATTAATAAGAACCATTGTGCATATACTTACAAATTAATCCAATGAACCATATGGATCTGCTCTACTCTTTATTATGTCAAGTATTGCCTCATGGTCAGACTCACAGACCTTTCACAAAGTCTTGTTCAAAGGTATACCCCCATATTTTCTCAAATGAACATTGGATGCCACAACAAGTTTCGAGTAATGAAGAATCTTACGATGCGTGTCAAAGTCCTCAAAAAACCAATGTTTAACACTCTTATGTGGGTACCTTCTAAGCCACGTTCCAATAACAACAACTAATCCTATAGGGTATTCAACATTTTCTCCATCTATAACTGGGGCTTCCAATTTATTTTTGGCCTCAACACAACGACACAAGTAATAGTTTATTCCCTCTTCATTTTCTTCATCTGCAATAACTGCATAAAAATTCCCTGCATTGATATGTGCATAAAATCACTCAAAATTAGTCAACATTACGAATATAGTACAAAGTAAGATAAAAATATGGAATTTTAAAAAATAAGCAAGTAGATATATTACCTAGTTGAACTATATCTAATACATGGTCAAAGTCGATGGATGATTCCATCTATGTTAGTTCCAATGCCATCAAAGGGCGATATGTGTGAAGTGGGGTAAGATAACTTGTCAACCATTTGTCAACCTACTCCCCTGACTCACAATCATTCCAGGCTTGCATTGTACATGAAGAACAAAAGCTTGCCATCTTACGTGTATCGATACTCCATGAACCTAAATTTGAGCTAAGGAAAGAGTGTAGCTCACTTCATCCTGTTAGTGTACAACAGTCCTCATATGGTGTGTTGAAACCTAAAATTTTATACAAATTTTAGGCTAAATGTTTTGTTCCAATAATGAAAAATTCGATCTTTGCACTTAGGAATACATTTGGAGAATCTGCTCAAATACTTCAGATAGGTGATTGGATGAAACAAATGAATGATAAAAAAGGAGGAAAAAATTATAAAGATGGCAAGTAGTGGATGACACTATAAAAATTCATTTAGTACAACAGTTAAAGCATGCCCTTGACACTTTTCAAAGAGAGAATGCAGTAACTTGAGGAGAACTCAGATCTACTGTGGAGTATATGGAAGCCATTTAATCTTTTTTGGCCAAAATGTGAAATCACTCCTCGAGCCATTAAAAGAAATAATAAGGGAGATTGTTCCATTTCGAAGATAGGAACAAGACAAATCATCTAAATTGGTGAAGATGCCAAAACCTGGTGCTTTTCAAGGATTCGAATGATTGTTAGAAAACACATGGAAAGTGTGGTTAAAGAAAAACAATGTTGAAAGCAACCTGACAAGTCTTTACCTCTGAAGATTAATAAATCTTGACCAAAGAGATTGGTATTATGAGTTCGAAAAGAAAAAAAGAGATTTATAGGTGACATACCTCATAAAATTAATATTTGATCTTGAAACATTACAAGGTTGTCATGATATCAATATGCCTCGTGGAAAGAAGGGATGGTGAAATTCGCCTCTTCACATTGTTGATTCTTAAAGACCATCCTTTTCACAATCCAATAGTAATGACCTTGGTAAATGTTCATATCCTTATCCATTACTTGATAAGCACCAAATATTGGAATCTAAGCAAATAAATCCCCAACAGCCTAGCACCTCCTACATTCTAGCTATCTTTTACTTTGTTATGCATTTTCTCCATATGAAAAATAGAATGAACAATTTCTTATTAGCAATTGCAAGTTTACTGTGCTTTCCAACCTAGTGTCTATTCCTTGACATTTTGCTGCAAATACCGAACATGATGAAGCTTCTGAACATTGCGTATTGGTGGCATTCATAAATCAATCTAAGTTCAAATTCTGGTGTAAACCATGATAATGCAGTGGCACTAATTGTAAAACTCTTTTTTACACCCGTAGTTGTGTTTACTTTAAGGTTTCTATTACCCTTCAATGGAACACATTGTGCACAATCATCAATCATAGAATTTCAGAAGTAAAGAGAAATGCATCTACGTAGCCAAAGATGGATGATAATGAAAAAAAAAAAACACTTGATCTACTCAGGGAAATTGCAGATCATGTGAGACAAGGAGGAAAATCAATGAAGGAAGACAGATACAATTGTTAGGAAGCAAAAGATTGTGATGAGAAGCTCAAATGCCAACGTAGTACAAGTTATATATTCAAAGTTATTGTGATTAGAATGGTGAGGTAAATATCCACCAAAAAACAAAATCTATGGATGTCATGGATTTCAAAAGAGATGTCATCTTGTGAAATGTTACATGCTATTGAGGAAAGCTAGCGCAGCCTGCACTCAACAACCCCATAAAATCTCAATACAATGGCGTACGAATCAATAGGATTCATACTGCACAAAAAAATGAATATAAAATGGTCTCTCAAAAAGGAGAAACTATCCCTCAGAGGAATTCAAGGCGAGTATATGAATTCTCATCCAATCATGAGAGGTAGCCAATTCTATAGAAAGTGATAGGACTTTCAGGAAATATAAGAGATGGATAATTTAGAATGTCTCAATATGAGCCACAATAGACATAGGAGGACTATATGGATATACAGTTCATTGCAAAGAGTCTTAAGATGCTAAAGCCTATAAAAAAAAGTATTCTCTCTTGAATGCTAGAAGAGATATCTCTTGAATTGGAATGCACGAAAAGAATTTCCACCCCAAAATTCATTATGATTGTCGACTATCCAGTGCATTACATTAATGCCTAATCAACCCCTGGACAACCTCATGATAAAAGAAAGATTCAAAAACATGATAATGGAGGATGGCGTAAAAGTTTGAGTATGGAATCTGAGTTTTTTTAGAAAGAAACTGCTTTAATGGATACACCAATAATAGAAGTTCCAAAGAAAGGCTGAGCCCTTTCATCTCAATTGGAGGCCATAAAAATAGCATAAAGATTAATGAAGATAGGGTTCCGCAATTAGAAGGGGATCCAGAGGTACATAATTGTTGGCCCTTTCGGCCTTATGAGGATTCCTTTTAAGATTTGTATTAAACCAACAGAGGGATTTTCCCCAATGCGGAATGACGATGTAAGTAGACTGCATGAGCAACAAATAGCCACAAAGGATGTGCATCTGATATGAAATGAGTAAAATGCCTATGCAAAGGCACTTGGGATCAAACATTATAGTAAAACATTGATTAAATTCACAGGCTACAAGAAGATATTTAATATGGAGCAGAAATTCAAATATCAGGCGAAAAGCCCTAAAATCTATCGGGGAGACATTTATTATCACCACAAGTTTCTCAAGGCTCCCCAAGTTACACCGATGAGAAGGTTTTGGAAGAGCATGCTACATCGACAAGAGTATAGAGTGAAATTTGAAAGTAATCACGAGTGTGTTGTCACACCGATGAAAGCTTCATTTGTGAAAGAAATACTATGAAAATAAAGTCTCGTCGATGGTGCATGTTACGCCGAAGGATTGGGTATAAACATTTATTCCCAAAAAGAATGGAAAGAATAAAACATTAGAAGCATCAGGAGAAGAGTGATTATCGGCGGGAAGAAGGCATTGGATAAGGGTAAAAAGTGAATGATTCTTACTTACATGTGATGATCCCTTTATAAAGATTAATTAATCCCCTTGGTTTTTTGAAGTAAATATCATTTGATGGGTAAAAATATGGAATAAGATTTTGATTAAAATAATAAACATAGTGGGATTATTATTTTTGATAAAATAAAGAAGCATTTATAATATTTCATTGAGAGGTTATTTAAGTAAAAGTGTTTTTCACTGGGAGTAACTCATTCATCCAAGAAGTTAAAATGACTTAAAAAAACATGGAGAGGGTAATTATTTTACCCAAAGGAATGATTTAAATCAGGTGAAATATTTCAATCAAGCAAGATAAAGATGAAGTATTTTTTCACTGAAGGAGCTATGAGATCGGGTAACTTCTTATTTTTTGGGTGGAAGTACAAAAGTTGCCAGTAAGGGATAATTAAAAAAATTGATTTTTCGTGAAGATGCATAAATGAAGATTAATTAAAATATTTAATTTTCCAAAAGGAAACTAATTAAATATTTTACTTTTCTAGAGAAATTAACTGAAAAGTTGCATCGAAAAGAAGAATTGCGTTAGATGGGTGCCCTGAAAATTTTTAACCCTAAAATAATGTATATATGTCAAATGAAATCAATAGAAAAGAGGAGATTTAGGATAAATAAGTAGGTTAGGTAGTTGGATAGGGTGAACTGTTGCCGAAATAAATATCGTGTTGTACATTGTAAAATCTTTTAAAATTATATAATGGAGAAGAACATATGGGTATGTGAGGATCATGATTATTGAATGGAAATACCCAAAATTTATGAAACAAAAGGGTTTTTAAAGGAGATTCTCAGCTTTCCACCAATATAAATTATGTTTTACTTTGAATTTAATAAGTAATTATTATTCATTTTCTATTCAAATTACGACTAAAGTCGATTGATAGTGATTGAAAAACATCTATAGCTTTCAAATAGTATCACATTTTTTGAATCCAAAATATGTGTCACATTCTATACTTCACATAATATAGGATTAAAAATAAAAAAGAATTTCATGAAGTTTTGAAGTTAAGGTGGTCAAACATACAAGTTTTATATTTTTTAAAATTTGTAATAAAAATTCATAATTAATTACTTACTTGGAAAAAATACAAAAATATGCATCACATCAGAACATGAGTCCTCTATTTATATCTAAAATATTATAAAAAAATGTTTATCATTTTATTGTGGTTAGGGTGGTCGGACAAACACCTACTTCTTATTTTTTCCCTAAAATTTAAGTACTACTGCATTGAAATTTCAAATTTTCACCAAAATAGATTTTTTTTAAACAAACCTAGTAGTTTAGAAACTACATTCAATTTGCTACAAATTCTATTCTTACATATTTTTGAAATAATATAGATAACTTATTCAATTTTTTACGTCAAGTTGCCTAACTCTGATTTTTCTAATTTTTTTGCCACTTAAGGGCCTATTTTTTCCATGATGATCCTACACATACCCATATTTATCTTGTGATCCAATTATGGTGTCAATTTTTTGTCGAATTTATTAAAAATATTATCTAGTTGTCTCCAAGGTTGTCGTTTCCCTATTATTTAAATTGAAATATCAAGGATATTCTCCAATTTATCAAAGCACACTTGTTGTTCTTGTGTGGTTCAATTAACTGGTTCTTGCAAGACAAGATTAAATCCTTTTGATTAATCACAGTAATTTGGAAAAGGACATTTGGATCATTAAGAAGAACTTGATAATTACACTCTTGCACATTTACACAAGCTGTAAACAGTCACAAGGGCCAAGAAATTTGAATTATAGCCATTAAGCAAGTCACCCATTATACAAATCTTGACTCCATTAGCCAAATAGAAGTAGGCACTGGTCACACCATTCACATCTTAGAATTCTATAAAATATTTATTCAAAAAAATTCACATTTCAAGTTCAATATTAGGAATAGGAATATTCAGTAAAATTTCATCTATTACACTTTGTGCCATCGTAATAGATCCATCAATTCTGTCAAGTCATACAACTTTAAGTCTGCTTCATTCATATAGGTACACCCGCCTAGGTCTAGCAGCACCTGAAGAGAAGAAGTTCTAAACCATTTGGCCTTGTCTGTTACCCTGAAACATACCAAGAGATTGGGAACCTCTTGAGGCATTTCACCTGCATTTTTGAGAGCTAACAAATTGGCGACTTTGCTGGGGAATAACATCAAAAAATTCAGTTCCAGCCTATCCATTTAAAGAGTCAATATAAATTTTACATTTGGAGTGAGGAGATTCCACTGGGGAAAATCAAAAATAATTTCAAAATAATCATTTTCCTACTTTTGGAAAAGTAGGTGGTGACTCTGGAAAAAAAATGATGAAAAATGTACAACAACCTTCTGGAAAAACCTTTGAATGAGCTATGTGATGAACTAAAGTGAAAGTAGAAGTAGCTGAGAGCAAGAGAGCATTACTTCAAAAGTTGGGTGAACTGGTATCTTTCCTGCTTTAGATACACCACAATATATACCATTCTCTGATGAGGAAGGATATTCAAATGCAAGTGGTCCTTCGATTCCACAAGCGCCTCATAATACAATTGGGAATTTTCACAATGAAGGTAATACACTTCATGCACAATAGAACATTCATTCACCACAGCCATCAAAGAAAATAAATTCTTATCCAGTCCCTCCTGGACAAAGACTGGTAAGCTATCAAGATTATCAATATAATCAACGTCAAGTGCAACACAATTCCAGCCCATTTGGAATTGTCAGTCAGAATCTATAGCAAGGTACATATCAGAACCAACAATCAGTGAAGAAAAATGATGGATATTTCAAAAATATTTTGGATGCCTTTCTTGACATAAGGAGATATAGAGGAGAATCTGGGTGCTCTTTGCTTTCTAGAATGGTAGATATTTGTAGGAAAATACCTATTAATTTCCCACCTAGTAGGTCTGAGATCATTCAGCAGTTCATGAAAGTGTATGAGCCAAACCCAATTTATTGGCCTGAATCACGGATACTAGTTTCTTTTGATCAAATAGATGAATGGAATGATATTGTAGATAGGAAAAAGTATGAAGACAATGGTGACATCATCGATGAGGATGAAGAAATTAATCTAACAATGCATTCAATAGAAGCACCATGCGCAAATGAAAATAATTCCTATGATAGGCTACGTGAGGAAGATGAAAATATGGATGGTATCTCCTGCATAATAGATTGTGGTAGTATGTGTTATGAGGGATCCATTGAATACTCAGATTATGAAGACAAATTGATGGATTTTGATCTAAAATCAAGAGATTCTTGTAGCTCTTATGAAGATCAAGAGGAAGAAGCAATTGAAGAAGCAAGTTCATTTGATAGTGAACAAATAATTCCTCCAACTGCAGATGAGAACCATAGGGACACAGTTGATAATAAATAGGTTTGTACACTTGAAAATGGTTCCCAATTTTTTTCAAATCCATTATATGATGAGAAGATAGAAGAAGATCATATGAGATTTTTCCAAGGTATGCCACAAAATCAATTTTATGTGTTTTCAAATCCACTTTATGTTGAAGATGAAGTGTTTCTTGATAATCAAAGTGATGCACCAAGTTGTGAGAAAAATGAATATGTGATCAACACATTTGAGCTACCATTTTTTGATGATGAGAAGAATAAAGAACACAACAACAGTATGGTGGATGATGAAGCATATTCACTCAATAGTGAGCGAATCTCAGATCTGCTAGAAATGGAGTATATAAAATATACACATCAAGATTCAAAAAATTCATTTCCAGCATTTAATTGATTCAAATATGCATGATGATGGTTGTGTGGGTCATAATTTTGTGTCACTACCAATTAGTGATAAGGAGGAAGTAAAAAATATTTCAGATCTGATTGTTTCAAAAAATGTTGAAATGGAGGAATTTTCAGATTTACAAAAAAAATGGCATTCTGATGGTAAATTTTTAATACAACTGAGAGAACATTTTAAAAAACATGATAGTGAACAAAAAAATGAGGAATGTTGCATTAAATATGCATACACATTGAACACTGAAGATAAGAAATCTTTATAATATGATAATGAAACATATAAATTGTAGAATGGTGAAACGAATTTGGGTCAAGTTGAGCACAATAAATTTCTGAAATTTTTTAATGACAGTAGCAGGGTTGATTGCATGAGTATTATCAAGAAGAATTTGATGAATTCATATCAGACCAAGGGTGAAATAGAATACATACCTTGAGGTTCATGTGGGGATGATGGCATACCTTGTTCATCAAATCCGAGTGATGATGTACTCTCAACTTCAGATGTGGTGGATGGTGTCCAACCATACTCACTTGTCGTAGATGGTGTCCCTCCATATTCGCTTGAGCTTAATGTTGTCCCTTCATATTCACTTGCGGTAGAGGGTGTGTCTCCAACTACAGTATCCATTGAAGTTCCTCTTCAACTGGCTTGTTTTCGTCAATCGTTCCTAATTTCTACTTTTCGCGATATTCCCTCATCCATTTTTTCTCTTTATCTCTGAAGGCTTGGAGCTGATCATCTATTAGTTTTTTCCTTTTAACAGTTCATTTCTTTGCCATGACGAATAATTTTACCTATGCAAAAAGTGCTAAGTCAAGTCAAATTAACTAATAGTGAAGGGTTCTAAAATTTTATTAAAGAGGGAGACCAACGGTCACCTCTTTCAATTGTTAGTTTTCGAAGTTGAAGTGGTTTGTTTTAAGAGGGAAACATTATAAAATGCCATGATAAACTTGAATGGAGGATGATCTTGGATTGGGCATCAAACCAAATGAGGAAATGTTGAGTTTTC
>VDFB02353493.1:246540211-246552076 GCA_007258455.2 Sequoia sempervirens | reverse complement strand
CTCCCACCCTCTCCCATGTTCTCTGACTCTCTCCGACTCTCACACCCTCTCTCTCCCACCCTCTCTCCAATTGATAGGGTAGGGTTGGATGGAACACTCACTGTTCCATGCTTTGGGTCTCACCTTGGAAAACCCCTTTGGTGTCTTTCTCCACCACCTTAACCTATAGGCTCGAATGCTTGTTAGGCACCCCTGGTTCTCCTGGCCAACCCTACTATCATCTCCATTTCCCTAACCAAGCCAATCTTGGTGCTCTCTCTGCCATTCTCTCCTTAGCCCTTAATCTTTCTAAAGGCTAACTAAACCTCCAACCTTCACGAACTCATTGCAAGGGTGTGTGATGTCTTCCATGGCTTCAAAACCATCCCCCTAGGGTTCCTAATCATCCACCAATCTTCAATTCTCCATCGATCTCACCAAACCCTATTCTAGGGTTTAAAAAGGCTACTAGCCCTTGAGCACCAATTAGGCCTCCTAACCCAAGAAAAATGGAATTCACTCCCAAACCCTCCAAATGACCTAGGTTCTTTTCTTTGGGTTTGTGTTTCCTATGGCCACACCTTGAAGATTTTTGGGGTTTGGAGCCTGTATTATCCGTACACTGCCCAAACCATGATCTTAGGACTTTTTAGGCTTGTTTTAAGCCAAATTCTGACCTTTTTTTTGAACAGTCAGTTTGAATTCTTCCTCCATGCGGTATGTCAGGGCTCCATCCTTCTTCCCAAGCCTCTGCAAGGCTTCCTGCATCCACCACACACCTGGGTTTTCCAGGGAATTGACACCCCTGCAACCTTAGTGCTTTGCACTCTTTGACTGTCCTAACCAGGCACTGCCAAGCTCACCTAGGAATAGTATTTTTCCTTAGTTCTCTAACTCCTAAGGACTCCTAGACCTATACTATTTATAGGCATGGAGCTTAGCCTCAACTCCCATAGACTATACACCAGGTATAGTGGAAGACAGAGGTCTAAGACTCCATGATTGTCAGTTTGCCGGACTGATCAGAAATGAAAAGAAACAAAACTAAGTACAAAGCTAGAAAATGATGAGACAACCTAACTACTAACCACACAAAGCTTGTAAAGTAATTATCACACGTGCCACACATAGTTTAGTGCCTGGAACCCTCCATTAACACACTAATAAGAACAAAAACAAAAAAATTTCAAGAATTTCATTTCTTTTCCATATGAACTATAAACTCCAAATGATACAAAGCTTTTTCCAACCTCAATTCCAGTTCGAGGTCCACCTTTTAAAGGCTCACAGAGTGGTTACTTCTCCCTTGGTCGGACATAACCATCACAAAAGGCCAAAATTGCACAAATGCAACATTATGGGCTTTATTTCCAATTCCTAGTGAATCCTAGTGGAAACAAGTTGCAAAACTCATCCATTCTACCATGAGCTACTGAACAACCTTCCTTCTAACATATTCTAACACTTCTAACTCAAATCTAAATGGTCAACATGACCTTAGAGCATTAAAACCACAAAATTTCATCCTAGGCTCACAAATTTTCCTAGTGCTACCTAATGCTTCCTAGGTGTTTCCTCAAGACTAGGAAACCAAATTATCGTAGAACTGAATCAATAACTACCTTACATAACTTTCCATGTGATTTGCAGGTGGTTCTAAACAATGATTTCCTTTGTGGAGGCTCTTTAGTTGTTGGCACCTTAATGAGTGTTCTTCTCATCATCAAAGACTCACCTATCTTTGGATCAGCATGTTGAGATGGTGAATTAACACTTCCATTGTCTTCCTCATGCACAATTTGGGTTCTCCTCTCACCTCCATGTGAACTTGATGCTTTCTTGTCTAGGCACTTCCATGTTGGATGACCAAATTGGTTGTACTGGTAACATCTACCTAAGAAGGTATTTGACCCTCTCCCTTGTCCACCAACCCTACCTCTACCACTAGGTCTTCTTCCTTTGAAATTACCTCTTGATTCACCACTTTTCTCTTAGTGGTTGCTTGACTCTCCTTGCTACTTTTGTGACTTTCCTCTTGCACCAAAGTTTCCTCTACCTTTTAAATTATTTCCTCTACCTCTTCCTTGCTACTCTTGTCTCCTTTTTATCCTTTCCTCTGCCTTGACAGCCAACTAAAAACACTCTTCAACTATCCTAGGTGTAGTGAGACCAATTTCATCTTGAATATTGAGCCTTAGCCCATTTAGGTATCTTGCTACCTTTTCTACTCCATCTTCAATATGTCCAGCTCTAATACTTAATTTATGGAACTCCTCAGTGTATGCCATGACATCTAACTCCTTTTGTTTTAAATTTTGCAGCTTCCTAAAGGTCTGAATTGCATAATCTACAGAAAGAAATTGTCCTTTCACCTTAGCTACCATTCTATCCCATGAGCTTATCTTACTATTTCCCTTATTTATTCTTTCCTCTTGAACATAGTTCCACCATGTTAGGGTAGGGCCCTTCAACTTCGTTTGTTTCAAATTTTACCTTCTTATTATCTTCTATCTCCTCAAATTCAAAGAAATTGTCAAGAGCATTTGTCCAACCGAACACTTCTTCACTATCCATCTTCCCACCATACATGGATACTTCCAATTTCACCTTAGGAGTATCCCCCTTGACAGTCTTCAACATCCTAACCATTCTTGCTTCTTCAAGGTCCATTTCCTCTTCATCTTGGACTCCTCCTTGAGGGTTCTCACTCTCACCCTCATCCTCTTTGTCACTTTGGTCACCACTGACCATTCCTCTTCTTTGTTTTTTCTCTAGGGCTACAATTCTAGCAAGGGAAGCTTCATGAGACTCCTTATATAGTCACACCTCCTTAGCATATTTCTCCATTAGTTCTCTGACTTCTTTAGCCATTGGATTACTCTTTGGAGGCATCTTGCTTATTCAAGCTTTCAACCACTTTTCCAATTCTCAATCAAAACCTATGCTCTAATACCACTTGATGTAGAGTAGGGTGGATTATGTTCACACAACACAATTTAACAACTTCTTCAAGATTTCAAGCCCTAACTATGGTGGTTTCACACCTAACCTTTCATTTCACCTTGTAGGTCTCCAAACCTAGTTTCTTTTGCATTTCTTTTAGAAAAGGCCTCAAACCCACTTCTCAAATACAATTTCAGATACTCATTAGGCCCCTTTCCAACATATCCAAACAAAGACTAGGGTTATTTTGGAATAAAATCTTCAAAATAGGTCTGCTACGCTGCTCCAAGGCCAAATTAGGCCACTTTTTCAAAGCAAGTCTAAGAAATTCAAGCACCAATTCTCAAATATCCACTTCAAAGGCTCTAACACATCATATAGGATCCCAATATGAAATTTCCTTCACCACAACTCATCACAAATTTTTTGTCACACAAAATCACAATCCTACTTAGTTTCTTAAGCCTAACACATGAGGATGTTAGGCTAGGGCAAGCTCAAATTCACCCCAAACTCCATCTCCTACTCCAAAAAACAAAAAATCTCTAAAATAACTCCAAACCACTCCATTCCATCGAGTTTGGCCAAGTTTCAATGGTGGAATGGACTGCAAACATTATTTTGTTCACAAACCCTCAAACCTAGGGTTTACAAGCGATTTACAAAAATCTCTTCAAACTACCTCAATTCTCAATAAAAATCAATACCACCATAGAAAAATAAAAGAAGAATCATTACTCAATAGATTTGAATTCAATTCATGTCAATTAGAGAGTGTACGGAGCCGTACAAAACTTAAAAACATAGAAAAACATTGGAATTTAATAGAAAAACGGAGCTTATTGTATTGCTTGTCCACCAAAATCACTTCCAAAAGTTGCCTCAAAGTTTGTGAGGAATTTTTAAGCTTTTTCCAATAGATACCAACAGTCTCCAACCAATTTTCAAACAGATGACCATTCAACTTCCTAAAGATGACAAAATTTGCAAAGTTGCAAAGCAACTTTTACAACATTTTAACAAAATTGACAAAACTAAACAGCATGACCCTATATGATTTGAACACACCAAAAATGGTCACAATGGACCTTATTACATCAAAATAAGACTTGACACCTGAACATGACTCATATTTACACTTATTGACCATAGTTGACTAGGTGCTCCTACACCAAGAAGTAATGGTATATCTGAGAAAAGAGAGATTTCCAGTTGGGACATATAATAAGTTGATGATGAAGAAGTATGACCTTGTAAGATCATTAGGAATTTTGATTCTTGAAATTCATATGAAGTGGAACTACTGGAGGAATTGGGCATATCACCTATATTCAATATTGCAGACCTATACCAATATCATAAAGGGGAGTCTCGGAGGACAAAGAAGTTGGCTTTCCAAACTAGATAGCACATCATTTGAAGGAAATTGAGGAAATTTTAGACAGCAGAGTTGGACGTAGTACTAGAGGAAGTAAATACAAGGAATACCTATTCAGATGGAAAGAAAGACCGGAGGAAAATTCATCATGGATTTCTAAGGCTGAGGTGGACTACATTGGTTTTCCTCTAGCCCCAAGAAAGTGAGAGGCTCACTTTTCTTCAACCTTAGGTGTCTGATGCAAGAGCATCCCAGGTTGCAAGCAATCTTGCATCAACCAAAAATATTTGCATTCATGTTTTCTTACATTTTAGTAGTTAAGTGTCAGGACCTAGTCTCAGTATTTCATACCACATTATACCGCATTGTAACATCAAAGCTCGCAAAGTAGGATATATGATTTTCATTGCAACATCTACATCATATCCAGTATTCAAGTGTTTTGGAGATCCCAGTACAAAGATATCACTAACGAAATATCAATTGTAATTGGACAAAGAACATTCACAGACCATTCTTGGTTTTTCATGTGTGCAGACCTATCTCGTGACTTGTGGAGCTTAGGAAACCATTTCATAAGGATGCACATTCATCGAGGAACCTTCATTCTAATCTACATCATTTTTATCCAAGGATCAAAAAAGAATCATATGTTTGGCCAACCTTCACATGTTTCATCAACTTTGGGGTTTGAGACCTCTTGATATCGACACGAACCCTTTTCCAAGCTAGGAATTCATATATATAAGCATTGTGTAGTTGCATTAGGAACTTGGAAGGATAGTAGTGATATTTGAGATAAGGGCTTCGACCCGCATTGTAGTTTTGGGCTTAATGCCATATCATTTTGTAATCTGTAAACCAAAAGGTAGGGCATGTTGCCTATGAGTAATTGATCATTATTTATATACCCATGTGGGATTGTTATTCTAATTCTTTGAGTTTCTATTGTGTTTAGTCTTGCTCCAAGGTTGGACATTCCTATTTCTAGACCCTCCATCCTTGGCTACACCAAATCCTTTGAAGACTAAGTTGTAAGATTGAGGAAAGTTGTCAAGTTGTCATCTATCTTGCAAGACCACAAAAAGTCACCTACAGGCCAGAATTCAATGTTTCAGACTTGGAGACTAGAAGGGATAGAAGCTACAAAAGATCACTAGAATTTTTCAGGATTTTAGATCAACCCTAATACTAAATCACCACTTGTGGCGAATGAGTCCCAATATACCAAATTTTAGGTATTTTTTGTGGATCTTGGTTTAGTAATTCTAGATTTTGATTTCAACCTGAAACCCTAAACTGGGACTAAATCACCCTTACTAGTGTATGAGTCCCAGTGTACTTCAAAAGTCATAATTTAAGGATTACAAACATGGTTTCAAGCCTCTTCGATTTTCTAGGTGCACCTTTGTTTATCTCTAGTTTTTTATTCTGATTTAAGTTCATTTTCTAGGTCATATCATTAGGTTTTGCATGTTACTTTCATTACTTTTCTTTCCAAGCCTTTTCTTGGTGGTGAACCCCCTTTTTATTTTAATCGCGCCCTAGGAAACCTTATAGTAGATCTCTTTACCCTAATACAATCACTAGGTTGATATCTTGAATGAAATAGAGTGAAATAGGTCCTAAACCCTAATTCCATCTCCTAAAAGGTAGAACCCTATTTCCTTCATTTCAAGTTCATTTCTAGATTGTAGAAAGATATAAGAGTACCTTTAGATGGAAGAATATTTAATACTATAATATTTGGCTATGGAAATAGACACCTAAGATTTAGAGGCCTATAGAAAGCACAAAATACTTAGAAGATCAATATGATAAGAATAAATTGTATTCTTATCAATGAATATAAATAGAATCAATGTAAAATGTCATAGAGACCCTTTGTTATATAGCTAAGGTGATACATAGGATTAGACAAGATTATGACAAGCATCTTAATCTTATGACTTGAAACAACTGTATAGAAGTGAATTTTCAACTCCTATGCAAATTCCCCTTCCACACACCCTCACCTTAGAAAATCAAATTCAAAGGAGAAATTCCACATCACCCAATTTTCTTCCATCCACTTGGCATCTGTCCTTTGTGTCAGTGAGATAATATTTGTCAGGGATGAATGTGCGACATGCGGACATCTATCGGTGTGTTGTCGTCCTTGACTAATTTCTTCATTTGAAGTTGGCAAAGGGGTTACACACCCAATTGGGGTCGAATTGTACTATACCTCTTCGACCAACCAACCCAAAAATGGAAAATTCTTCCTCATTCTTCCTTCAAATTCATCCATTCTTAATTCATTTGACTCTCTAGTAATTCTCTTGAACACTCTAGCATCTCATTCACTCTCAAGCAACATTCTAACATCCCAC
This sequence comes from Sequoia sempervirens, assembly GCA_007258455.2. Lineage (NCBI taxonomy): Eukaryota > Viridiplantae > Streptophyta > Pinopsida > Cupressales > Cupressaceae > Sequoia > Sequoia sempervirens. The sequence continues at coordinate 246,545,404 of VDFB02353493.1, read as the reverse complement.
TTTTGAGCATTTTAGCAGCAACAGAACTCCATCAACTCCACATTGCAAGTGTGAGGCCATTACAAACATTGCAAACTTGGAGTCTTGCAAGACTTCCTTTCACTACGGTTACGGTGGTGGTGACTTTTCCAAGTTCATAGCTTGCTTTCTCCTTCCATTGGCTAGTGAGATTTTGGGTGAAGGTGGTAACACTTCACTCCTCTCCTTTATGATTTGGTTGAGTACAATAATATTATTTGTAGTGCTCCTTGTTTCCTTTTCTCTCCTTTATCGTATATTCTACTTCATTTATTTATGGTTGTCCATGGAGATAGAAACAACAAAACGGGGGTCTAACTGAGGCAGGCCCCTATAGAGCCCCAAAAATTTTCCCTCTTTCTTGTGTGTAGGAGGATGTGCATGTGGAGCTAGTTGGAAAACTGGAACTTCTATGAGATCATCTTTGTCACCCTAGTTCTTATTTACTTGCTTTATCAGTTTAGTATCTATTTCCTATACTTTCTCATTTTTTTTACCATCTAGATTAACTAGCTAGGTCATTAGTAGGTTTTTTGGTAGTTTCAACTATGTTTATTTTTTTTTGACTGTACGGATGCCAGCATGCCCGAGAGATGCTAGTGCATCACACTGTCATCCCAAAACTATATTGTTGTCCTCAAACAGAGAGTTGTCTAAGACACAGTATCGACTCCACAAACCAACTCGCCTAACCTAAACTTGAAATCAGATCTGAAGAGTGATAGAATTACTACATAGTGCTCTTCATTCTTGATCCTTTTCCTTTTAGAGTGAGGTAAGTTAGGGCAGCCCTCTTCTCTCAACTCTCTGTGACCTAGAGCCTTGGTGTGGTTGGTCCCCCTCTCTTACATCTTTGGTGAACCCAACATGAAACAACATTTGTCTATTTGTTTGTGTTGAGACTTGTCCCTTGCACCTGGTGATCATTGTAAGCCTAAGTATTGTGAAGGTTTAAGAGAATCACAACCCAGTCCACAACTTCTAGGTACATTGTTAGGAGAAGTGTGTGACACCTTCTAATGGAGAAGATGAAGGTCACTACTATTTTCTCTATAGCCCTTTTTTCCAGATCTATCATTGGTTTGTCTACCCAGGAGTATTTGTTGAGGGGAGAGATAGGATTCTTCGATGAGACTAACCACATCCCCACTCCTCCTGCATCTCCTACACCATCATCAATAAACAAGCATGAATTCATTCATATTCCTTCAGAATATATCTCTACCTTTAGCAAAGGATTCGGTGACTTGGAGAATCACCTGGAAAAGGACTCTAACCCAGCCAAAGCCGCTAGGGTTATTAGCGAGATAAAGTATGTGGTGGGAAAAGACCAAGTAGACATAGAACTCCTGGATAGTCTATCTATTCTAACTGAAGTGTGTGCTCTTCCAAACAACACTAACGTTATATAAGGGGCAGCTCTCGAAGAACATGAGAGACAATTAGGAATGTTGTTGCCTACCATGTCTATGTTTATGGATGACACAGTCTCATCAACCAGTGTCTCCTCTACCTCCGAGAGATTTGAAACTAGCAAAGTGAACATAATACCCTTAGGTTTCAGTTTCACCCCTCCTATCACCTCTAGTTTTGAAGTTTTTGGCAAGTTAAGTAGTGGGGGATTTTGTAGTGGTGGTGGCTATAGTAGTGGGGATGGTGCTGGCAGAGGTGGTTTCGATGGAGGCCATGGTGGTGGCTTCAGAAGTGAAGGCTTCTCTAGTGGAGGCCATCCTAGTGGTGGTGGCTTCGGTAGTGGATCCAGTAGTGGCCACATTGGTGGTTCTAGAGGTGGCTCTAGTGGTGGCTCTGGAGGAGGTCCCACTTGAACTTTGTCATCCCAAGACCCCATTCTAAACACTCTTCTTCAGAATATGGGTAAGATGAAAAGCAAGTTGTCGAGTCTCTCCCAAGCCTCTACCTAGCCTATCTTTCAACCCTTCTTCCAACATTGTAAGGACCGGAAAAACACATTTACAACCATATTCTTTTGTTTTCAAAATAATTCAATAGATTAAAATTATTATAAAAAGGATATAGAAAAGAAAATGATTTTAAAATTACTTTCATCACTAAATTCAAATGAAATGTCATAAATTGTTGAATCAAGTATATCAACAAGGTCAGATAAGTGATTTATCAGCATAAACATGAATCATCTTTACTCAAAGTAAATAACTTACAGGTTCAATATAACTGACCAATCTAGGAGGCTTTCACAAGATAGGATTTCTCATCCATGTGTCAACCACCTGGCCTGCAATAAAACATTAGTGAATAGGGGTTTTCCTTGGTCAAACCCCATTTTTGTATTCAAACCTTGAAATGAAATAAAATAAGATAAATGGATGAAGAGTGAACATATTATAATGTTGCAACTCATCAAAACTCTAACATTAAGCTCTTGCTTGATTACGATAGATCTTGACTTGATTGCTTCTTGAATCATGAAATATTCATCATAATGTTAGCTCAAAAATATCCACATGATTTCCTTTCTATAGAAAATTGGATTCCAACATCTTGTACATACAATTGTAAAGATACGTGCAAATAACTAACTTGAAAGTTAGGGCTAGCAAATCCAATCAATCATATTTAATAATCATTCCATAAGACAAATGATCATCAAGGAAACGTTACAATTTACCTTTACTCCCTACATCTGATAATTTTATTTCCTATGCACACCTAATATTGAGATGAAATCATATTGATGCTTTTAATGCCTACAAGATGCATTTATTTCAAAAATAAATGTAAAGGATAGCCTGCACACTCAAATTCCATAATATCTATAAATTACAAGTAGGGAAAAAATGAATGAGAAATATAAAGTACACACTCATTCCCACAAAAATGCAACATTTTAAATGCATTCAATTGTTCAATAAGCATGCAGTGCTACTGCTAACACAATGGAATAAAAACTAAATATTTTCCTGGCACTCAACGAAGGATTACAACATAATCACAAGACGTCAAATATGTCACTATAGCAGATTTAATAAGGATTGGATCTTCTAGTGATTAGCTTCCTTTTTCCTATTAGTTGATTTATTGATTAAATATTATATTGGGAATCCATCTCTATCGTAACAGGCCTAAGAGTTATCAAAACTTCATTCCCAAGAAAAACATACACGAGCCACATATTATGAAAAGTTCTCATGGGAAGAAAGTATGCACATATTTAAGCCCATCTTCTACCTGGTAGATGACGTAAAGTTTGAAACTGATCATATAAGACTGAGAGTCTTGTCAAATTACACATTTAAATTGGTTGAATGTATTATACTATATTATTTGTAGTTATTATTTCCAACATTGTAAATATTCCTTCAATTCACTTATCCTTTGAACACAAGAATTAACACATCCAATTAAAACTTGAGAGACAAACAAATCATCCACCCAATGATATAATATTAATATCTCAGAAATTCTGGAACTCTATTGTTCAATAGGAACTAACACAATTCTTACCACCAATTTCCATAACAGGATATTCTTTCATATGCTGGAAATGAAATCATAAAACAGAATATGATCACAAACCTTGGGATCTTCTCTTCATGAAAACAGCATCAGAAATCCTATGTTCTGTGGTGGAATTTTATATGATTTTGCTGGAAATATACTCAGTAATATAAATAGCATTAAACACATTTGTTAATAGAGATTTAGTTGTAGATCCTATTGTAACCCTACGAAAGCATGTTCATTGAATTGTTGTCCATATAGCAATCCAATGTTTCCTTTACGCTTGCAATTGATATTCATCTGATGAATCATCCAAAAGCAAAGATACCATTATCGTGATTTATGGAAGAGCTAGAGATCTTGCCGCCATCTCTTGATTTTACTCAATACGTGGATCGTGCTAGTAACTTTGTTACATTATTTCCAAATTCCCAGCTTCTTTTATATTAGAGGTTTATAGTTTCATCTATGAGGTGTATAACATGAATACAAAATGAATGATCTATGACAATCTTCACAATTATAATCAAGAAAACTTTTAATGTAAAGGCATATAAAGATCGACTAAGGACACAAAGTATGAGCCACCCCAAACAGATACGCTAGGGAGCATGCATTTGAGGAGTCCCGTAGAGGTAACCCACACGGGTGAAGGAAACTACGCTACCCAATTTATTATCTCCAGCCACAATTACTTACCTCATGGGGAATGATTAAACATCAATCAGGCATGAAAACATCAGAACAAAAGTAGGGAATTTTGGAAATCATATAGCTTGCTAAAAAGACTCAAACAAGCTTTCAGCAACACAAATTGGATCATTTACTACGAACTATCCAAAACTTCAAATTCAAGTTCTTCGTTTCATATAATCGATGGATAAGGCATACAAGAATGAACAGATCAAAATACCGGTGAGCTTTAGAACAGACCAAATGCAACAAAAGTTGTAGCTATTTGAACTTGAAAACTCAACATTCTCATAAAACTCAAATGAACCAATTACCCATCTAAGAATAACCAGATTCAAACACCATTGGGTTTTGGATTCATATTAAAATACTCACGTATTGGTGCAGCTTGATGAATGTGGTGAAGGATTTAGTTTTTAAGGATCCCAAGATCCAATCCAGCTAGCAAATTATAGTGGAGAGGATCTATAAAACAAATTTAAAAACTTAAACTTGTGGAGATTACTATATTGAATTGTTGTAATGCATGCAAAGCCAGTCATGTTTCAATACAGTTGTACATCATGGGTTAAAATTGTAGACAATCTCTTATTTTGATTGGCTGACTTTGGTCTATTAGTATCTCTTGCAACTTGCAGGATGTCAATTTGTGTACAAAACTAACACTGGCTATAAAACAACAGACATAAATTATTAGAGGGCTTCCCAAGGAAACCTGTTTACTTACTTATAGTTCATTGTAAATTAAGGAACTCTTAAACATTAATAATTCAAGGGAACAATATAAATTGAAAACATGTGAAAGTGCAAGGAAACTCTTGACAAATTGACACAAACTTATCAATGTCAACATTTAGTAAAATTAGTAGATTATACAGGCGTAGAACACACTAAAATCCCACCATTGGCAGGATACAAAATTTTCAAGGAATAGGTCAGAGGTCTCATAAGGATCAAAGATCAAAATAACAAAAAAACTCATAGATGGCACAAAGTGGATTA
>VDFB02353493.1:246497781-246540111 GCA_007258455.2 Sequoia sempervirens | reverse complement strand
AAGGTCTAGTATTTAGCAGTCAGTCCTGGGATAGTAAGCATAGCCTATGTCTCAACCAGGCCATTTTTTATTGGAATTGTAAATGCATATACAATCTGGGTAGGAAAGGGATGTAGGAAGCGCCATTTTGATAGAGAAGGCCATCAAAGAAATGGTTTTTTTTAATCATAAACTCATGTAAACTCTTATTTTTGAAGAATTTAATGGTGATGCCCCTTAGCAATGATTTAATGAGCAATAATAATAAAAAAATTACTTAGTCATAATCAAAATAAGCATGTGTTATAGATTACAAGATAAGAGATCCTTGATCTAAAATTTAATCGTCATTAAAATTATATAACACATTAAAATCTATGGAATTCCCAACTAAATATTTATAAAAGTCTTTTGCTCTCATGTATGCACATGCGTTTCTCTAAGGTATTAGAAAAATATGTTGGGCATGTTACCAATTAAACAATTCATTGATATAAAAATAGTATTCAATATTTCTTTCTTTTTTTAATAGTTTTTATTGTATTCTTCAAGTGATCCCAATCTAATTTTGTTTTTACACTCCCAATTTATATAGGTGGCTTGGAAGATGACAAAGATATATTTCAAATTATTAAGGCCACAATTTTTTATAATCAAAGCCAAGCAAAGACACCTAAGCGTGTTGTAAAATATACATTAGAAGTGGTGAAGAATGGAACATTTCTTGTCACAAGCCAATTCATTGGTCTTGCATTGTCAACATTATCTCATGGAACCACGCCTGGATACTCATTTGGAAGGGCTTTGATTGAATTGATATTATTTATTCGTCTTAGACTATTTAGCTTCTTGGTTGCTTGTTACACCTATTATGTTATAAAACATAGAAGTAATAAGAAACATTAGAATGTTTTGTTTAGAAGAAAAACTTCTAAAATATATGTGTTTATTATTGCAAAATAAATTATTGCTACCTTTTAAATTATTAATAATTGTAATTGTGAAATTTCTATATTTTATATTTTTCTTTTCATTTTAGACTCATTTTTATTGGCTTGTTCTTAACATAATGATTATTTTACAATAAGTGTATTACAGTGTCAAAATTAGCAAATATTATGATCCTTACTTGATTATATTTGCATATATTTATACAGATTGATCTTGATTCTTTCATTATTATAGGTTATTTCCACAATTCTAAAACTAATCTAGGTCAATTCTATGGGTGTGGAAGTGACCATTGAACTTCCAAATTTTATATTTATATTTGGGCCTTTATTGGCTTCCTTGAACTAGCTATTATGAGCTCACTAAAGAAACAAATAAATAAGTATTAGGGTATTATATTTAAGAACTCCCCTTAGTCTCATTTTATTAATTAAAAAATAAAATAATCACCATTGCATCATCTCCTTACAACATCTAAGGAATCATTTGAATGGTTGTTTCTTGTCTTCTATCATTGTTCCAAAATTTTTAAATTGGATCATAAGGTTTTTACCAAGGGAGAAGATCCTTGTATAGATAACTCCTTAAAGGTGTTTCTAAACACGAATAATAATATGGTGCATTTCAGAGAAATAATGATGAGAAGATCATACAACTCAACTTTAGTTCAGTTAAAATATTTGGGTTACAGTCAAGGTAGGAGTGTCTAGTGAGGGACTATCAAACCTTGCAACCTTAAACAATTAACAACACAACCACATGAATGCAATAGAAACTTATAGCAATTTATCAAAAAGATAATCGATACAGATGACACAAGATATATCTTGGGAAAATCCACAAGGGAAAAAACCCATCCTTTAAAATGCATTTATCTTTATATTAGAATCTCAAAACTCATTAGACATGCCTCTAGGTATTTACAGATGCTAGGCCACAACCCAATATTCACAAATAATTCATACAATAATATTCTTCCATCGACTCTTTGTTCTACTCCTCAATTTCTCTAATCTATAACTTCTCCAGATCAAAACAATTCATCACCATGCTTCATAACTTCACACTATTGATCATGTGACTCCTCTTGTTACTTAGAAACAATCCTTCTCCTCTCATTTATATCCTTGACAAGTCTTCATAAGATTATCAAGTCAACCTTATTGCAACAGCTAGTAAGGTAATGTGCAAACTCAAATAGGTTTGTCCCCAACATAAGGCATTGCTCTACAAATACATAGAACTTCATGTGATTCTCCTTGAAGGTTGGCCATGTCCTTAAATTCCTTTAACAATACTCATTTTGGCTCTGCAAGTCAGAAAATTGCTCCAAAAACTAATTAGAATTCATTAAACACTGTCGACTCTTCTATGTGAACACATGTAATCTTCTGATGATGATATCTCCTTGAGAACAAATCAAAATGATTTTAATTTATGATATGTCATAGCTTATGGTGTCTAGTAATTATTTTGAGCTTCACATCCTCTAACACTCAAATGTGTTAAAATGCAATAATCTCCAATGTGCTTTCCTAGTACTTGGTAACATGCTATCAACTGTTGCAGTTTATTTGAATACTTTTGGATGCTCCTACATCATACTCTTGGGGTTATTTGAAAAGTGAGCCTCTTCACTTTGGTCTATATTTTGTTAAGTTCAATGTTGTCTCTTTGAATTGGTTTGGTGATTTGTCCACAAGCACTTGCAACTTCCTCAAGGTCAATGTTCTATTCAATTCCACCCTACAAAATTGCCTCCAATTCTTCTAAGTTCGACACTCTACTTGCAATCCTTGCAGTGCCTCAATGATCAGTGGTCTAAGCAAGTCTTCTTCACAAGTTGCCTCATGTTCCTCATCTTGTCAAGGTCTAGGTTCAACGGTCTACTTGCAAGCCTTGCACTACCTCAATGGTTGACTGTCTGAGGAAGTCTTCTCCACAAATTGCCTCAAGATCAATGTATGCTTCAATCAATTAGGAGTCAATCAATAAATACTTGCATCCTCCAGAACAATCAATTACTTCCTTGTACAATACTGAATTCCCTCTACAACATTGTCTAATCTTTGATTTTAGATATAATTTCCTTTGCACTCATTAGGATCTTTTTTTTTTTCCACATATACTATTCCTATACTGTTCTATGTTTCCTTATCCATATTCACTTCAATTCGGTGTATGAAATTTCTCTTTTAGTAGAATATTTTTCACTACTCCTTTCTCTACAATATGAATCCCATTTTCTTATTATGCTTCACACCAATTCACACAAAATTTCTCTTGCATTGCTTTCTTAGGTGGTTTTACAAAACTTGTTCTAGTTTCTCAGATGTTTAGTCTAGAACACAATTCTCCTTAAGATCAATGCTTCACCTTCTTATGGTTTCTCTATCAAATATGTTGACACAAAATGTTCTTCTTCCTCTGCATAAACTAGCTCTGTATTATTTACTACTTCTCCTTCATTAGCTTCTCTGGTAGTGGGTTCTTGATGACATTTAGTGCTTGATTCTTTTCTCCTCCAAGCTTGAAAATAGGTTCATCTGAATGGTCTGTTATCAAATCCTCTTTTGTTTCTCTGGTATCCTTCACTGTGATAAGAATTATGACCCTTGTCATTTCTCCCTCTATAGTTTGAAATTCTATTCTTGTTATGCTCTTCATAAGGTCTTCTTTATCTATATCCTGATCCATCTTTTCCTCCAACATATGAATACTTCCATTTATACAATCTTTTGAACATAGAGGTAACATGTTTCCATTTTTCTCCAGCAATCCATCCATAATCCATCTGCATACAATCTTTCAAATGTTTTCTCCTTCTCATTTTATTCCAACACATCTTCTCATAATGATTCCTTAATCCACAAAACTTACAAGGGTGTAGATCCTAACACAATTCCTCTTCATGTCCATATCTATTACAATGAGAATAATGCATACCTCTTCTTCCCTAATTTGAATTGTTTGAACTTGTAACAACATCCTTACCTCTATCATATCCAAGGCCTTCACTTCTTGATCTTATCATTGGTTCAATAGACTCTATAATTCCTTGCTGATTCTTTCACAATCCTTTTCCTTCATATCCCATTCTCTGCATGATTTTGAAACCAATACCATCACCAATAACCATAGGTTTAGTTACATTGTTATCTTCAATCTTACTTCCTAAAGGGGCTTCTACAACATCACAAAAATCATTAGTATCACAACAAACATCACAAAGTTTAGGCTTAGATCTCATATTCTCATTCTCCTTCTTGCATGCCACAAGTGACTGTTCCAACCGATTAACGTGTGCCTTCAAATCTAATATTTCATTCCTTTGCAAATTGTTCTCCTTGTTCAACCCTTTCAAACTTTCCTCTAGACCTCTATTCCTCTTTTCCACCTTTACAAACAACTTGAATCCTTCTTCCAATTCTACAAATCTCTTTTTAATGTATCTTCAAACAATTGCAGCTTTGCTTCTAATTCTTCATTCCTCCCTTTTACATTTTTCAATTCTTCTTCAAGAGCATCATATTTATCTTCTCCTAGTTCCTTCAATCTTTTCATCAATTCTTAGTTACACTTCTTGAATTCACACAATTCTTCTTCCAGAGTATCCCTTTCACATATTAGGGTTTAATTTTCTTTCTTCACCGTCTTTCCAAATTTCCCCATTGAAACAAATCAAATGAACAACTAAATTTGAAAATTTTACCCAAACTTTTCTTTCCTTGATCTTTCTTCTGCGATGACACTTGTTACTTCTAGGGTTTCACACTTATTTCAACACTTTCCATCCTCTCAATAGGTATACAATCATCCCAACAAATTCACAACCAGCTAATGGATTCATAACTAGCTCTAATACCAATTGATGCAGTCAAGGTAAGAGGGTCTGGTGAGGGAATATCCAACCTTGTAGCCTTAAACAATTAACAACACAACCACATGAATTAAATATAAACTTATAGCAATTTATTAGAAAGATAACCGGTACACATGACACAAGATATATCCTAGGAAAACCCACAAGGGAAAAAACCTAGCCTTCAAAATGCATTCATCTTTATATTAGAATCTCAAAACTCATTACACATGGCTCTAAGGCTTTATAGATGCTAGGACATAACCCAATGTTCACAAATAATTCATACAATAATATTCTTCCATTGACTCTTTCTTCTACTCAATTTCTTTCATCTGTAACTTCTCCAGATCAAAAAAATTCATCACCGTGCTTCATAACTTCACACTATTGATCCCATGCCTCCTCTCAATACTTAGAAACAATCCTTCTCCTCTCATTTATATCCTTCACAAGTCTTCATAAGATTATCAAGTCAGACTTATTGCAATGACCAGTGAGGTAACGTGCAGACGCAAATAAGTCAACGCCCAACATAAGGCATTTCTCTACAAATACATAGAACTTCATGTGATTCTACTTGAAGGTTGGACATGTCCTTAACTTCCTTGAACAATACTCCTTTTGGGTCTACAAGTCACAAAATTTCTCCACAAACCAATTAGACTACATTGAACATTGTTGGCTCTTCTCTATGAACAAAAGTAATCTTTTGATGATGATATATCCTCAGGAACAAATCCAAATGATCCAAATTTTTGATATGTCATAGATTATGGTGTCTAGTACCTAATTCCAGATTCATAGCCTCTAACACTCAAATGTAGTAAAATTCGGTAATCTCCAATGTGTTGTTTTGGAACTCTGCAACATGTTTTCAATAGTCTCAGTTTGTTTGAATACTTCCAGATGCTCCTGTATCAAATTTAGATCTACAAATGTAGATATTAGTTTTATTTATTTTCTTATATCATTATTCTTGTACCATAGAAAAATGGATCATTGAAATTTTCATGGTTATTTAGGTCTTTCTCTTGTGATTTTTGAATTATCTTGCTTTGATTTAATGTTGCAATGTAACTTATGCATTCACATTAGGTCCTAAACATTCAAATTATGATGTCTTGTGAAGGTGTTGTGAAGTGTTGTAACACATTTCTACACTTTTCTAGACTCTTCTCATTACAATTCACCTAAAAATCAATTTTTTCATCACTTGTCATGTCCTATTCTAAAGTGTTATAAAGTCTTGTAACAAGATTTCATCCTTTTCTAGGCTTGTTATCAATATTTACACCTTTGCTATGATTTATATGACCCCTTTATGCACTCATAAGACTTAATTAAGTGTATTTTTGAATGTAAACCCAACAAACAACATTAAATGCAACTTAATTCCCAACACCCACTTACAAGCCTAGGGTGGAACCCATTCACCATGGGTGGTGAATGAGTCCCTCTTGGCTCCAAATTCAAAATAATTCAAAATTCCTTTCAAGTTTTTATTCAAAAAAGCTAATGTCAGCTTGTGATGAGGTATTATTGGGTAATTAGGGCACAAATATGTATAAATAAGTGTTTTTCTTCTCATTTTAACTCACATTCATCAAGTTCACTCATTCACTAATTCATTCAAGCATTCAGTTACATTCAAGTATCATTCAGTCAAGCAAACATCAAGCATCTTTGGAGCAACCATTGACATATCTTCATACTTCTTTAGCAAGGTTTTCCGTGAGTTTAGGACATTTTCATGTTGTTTATTCATCATTCCTTTCTCATTTCATTTCATTTCCTTATTAAGGTTTTGATTACCAAAGTGGGATTTGACCAAGGCAAATCCCTATACTCTAACCCTTAACCATTTTCCCCTTTTGCATATGTATTTGAAGACTTTTGTATGCATATTTTTCAAGCAATTAGGTGTTTAAAATTGGACAAAAAGTCAACAAAGTGTTTCAATTCAACTAAACCCTATTTCAAGCTTCGAGACAACCTATAGTCAGTTTTCTGTAGATTTGACTCCGTCAACCCGACAAGAAGACAAGTGCAAATCTGGACCTACAGAATTGACTCTTGAATTTTCATATTTTTGGAGGAGGATTGATTCACCATTAGTGGTGAATGAGTCCCACCTAAAGTCTGAAAAAGTTTATTTTTTCAGAATCTAGCTCCTAATAGTTAGAAAGTAGTTTCAAGTGTTTTTACCAGTAGGAGGATTGATTTGCCATCAGTGGCAAATGAGTCCCACTGGTGATTTGCAGTGATTTATACCAATTTTCAGAGCTTTCCAAATTCAACATCCAATTCTTAGGTGCACTCTATTCATCCTCTTTCAATTCTATTTGTATTTGTTCATGTTTTAGTTCATTTTTTGCATACCTCACTGTGTTTTCAAACATTGCATATTTCATTTGTTTTTCATTCATAATCAATCAATTTTATAGCTTAGTTGCATTAATATCATTGAATTTAGTCATAATTCCATATTGCATTCCTTTATTTGACTGAACCACCTCAATTTTAGGGTTCTATCTCTATCCTTTTAGGTGAAAGATCCTAAGAGCACAAGAAAGTCCATAGAACCTCAAAATTGATGGTTCATTTTGGTGAACCTGCATATTGAATGCATTATATTTATGATTTCAATTGCATCTTGCATCCTAGGTTTCCTTTGCATCAACATTCAATTAGGTTTTTTGTTTGTTTTTGCATCCCATGGTTTCTAAAATTGCATTAATGAAAGTATCATTTAGATTTCATTTTTGCATATCAAATCCTCAAAAAACTACAAATCTACATTTGCATCTAAAAAGAATTAAAATATATTTTAATTTTTTTGCAAAAACATAAAAAATCCATACCTAGACTCATTCGCCACCCTGGGCGAATCAGTCCAATTGCATTTTATGAATTGAAATTTTTTGGCAGTTTCACAATATTTCCTACATTCTTGTTTCCTATTACTGTTTTCTTGTTTTAGTTTACAAAATTTATGTCATCAACATTTTATTATTCCTAGTTTTCATTTTCATTCACCCCATATTTTGTGGTACTTGTATGAGTGTTTGGTGCCCTATTGATAATACTTTAGTGAGATGAAGTTCTAGACTCATGGCTTCCCACAATAGCACTTTTGTTGTGGACCATGGGATCTCAAGAGCTCCTACCCATGGTATAGACAATGGTGCATTAGGCATGGATACTACCACTAATACACCTTTATATTCACATCCAATGCATGTTGACACACAAACTAATTCCATTCCACAAGAAAATTTCATTAGTATTCATGAGGATTTTGCACATTTGCAACAAGTTATGTGTAGGATCATCATGGAAAAAATAGGCCATTGAGTGGTGAAAAATTTAGAAAAATTAGAGTTGGGCAATTTAACGTAAAAATTTGAATAAGTTACTTATATTATTTCAAAAATATGTAAGAATAGAATCTGTAGCAAATTGAATGTAGTTTCTAAACTACTAGGTTTTTTTAAAAGAAAAAAAAAAACTATTTGGTGAAAATTTGAAATTTCAATGCAATAGCACTTAAATTTTAGGGAAAAAATAAGAAGTAGGTGTCTATCTGACCACCGTAACCACAATAAAAATGATAATTATTTTTTATAATATTTTAGATATAAGTTGAGGACTCATGTCCTGATGTGATGCATATTTTTTTGTATTTTTTTTCCAAGTAAATAATTAATTATGATTTTTTTATTACAAATTTTAAAAATATAAAAAACTTGTATGCCTGGTCGCCTTAACTTGGTCAAAACTTCATGACATTCAATTTTTTTTTTAATCATACACTATGTGAAGCATAGAATGTGACACATGTTTTGGATTAAAAAAATGTGACATCGTTTGAAAGCTATAGATGCTTTTCAATCAACATATCAATAAGGACTTTAATCGTAATTCAAATAGAAAATGAATAATAATTATTTATTAAATTCAAAGTAAAGCATAATTTATATTGGTGGAAAGCTCAAAATATCGTTTAAAATCCATTTTCATTTCATCAATTTTGGGTGTAAAAAAAGTTGTTAACCACATACCCTACACATACCCATCATATCGCCACTTTTTGGCTCATCAAGATCCTGGACATACCCAACAAGATTTAAGCCTTGAAAACATTTCCACCACTGCTATACCTACCATAGAAACCCTTCATTTCTTGATTGAAAGTGATGATGGCTTACAAGTTATTAAAAAAATTGTTGAGATATACAACAAACATGTTCCTTCCACATCCCAATCAACAAACATTATTGTGAGCCAAGAGGAATCTCACATTCCTCCTCCTTCAACCATAGCATCCATACCCACCTATACCACTCCTCAAGTTACAAAAACCATGCAAAAAGTTAGTAATGTGACTCCTTTTGCTATTCCAACTAGCATTCCTAGTTCTTTTGTGGCATCAAATCTTCCATCTTCTACCTTCACCCCTCTTAGTGTCCCCTTCACTTCTCCTAGCATTACATACACCCCATCACCATTATCTCTTCCACCTCATACCACTCACACCAACCTCATCATTACACAACTCTTTAACACCATTTCATCCATGCAACAACAAATATCCACCATTACCCAAAGTCAAAATGCTCCACCCACATACCACGTTCGTAGTAGCCCATTATCTTTAGAGATATTATGAACACATATTCCACAAGGAATTGAGATGCCTAGGTTTGAGAAGTACAAAGGTAAAAGAGACCCTACTAATCATGTTAATTCCTATTCAAAATTGTGTAGTGATTTTGTCCTTGATGATAAACTATTAGCCAAACTTTTTCCTATGACCTTAAACAACACTGCATTGGAGTGGTTTCCAAATTTACCCAATCATTTAATGAACTTTTGGATTCCTTTATAAGTCATTTACAAGTCTATATGACTCCCAAAAATACAATGGTTGATTTAATGAAATGTAAACAAAATGCAGATGAAAAAGTAACTGATTTTATTTCACATTATCAATCATTGTATGCTCAAATTGATGTCAAGATTCCTAATTCACATCTTCAAAAGATGTTTATCAAAAACTTTCACACTAACCTTTAGGATAAGTTGACTATGATAAAATTTCCTTCATTCATTCATTTATGCACGACCCTTTGTGACTACCACAACTTAGTTACTAGTTGTGATTCAAAGTCCACTTCTAACTGGGCTGAGAAGTCTAAACAAAGCAACCAAAATAATGCACAAAACTTTAGAAAACCAAACAAAGGCTTCTTACAATTCAATCCACCTCCCCCAAAATCAACCCAACCTCTTCAGAGTCTAGTAACAGCTGTTAAAGTAGTGGTGCCCTTTACCTATGGGGACCCGAAGAGACAATTTACCCCTTACTCGATACTCTCCACAACACAATGAATCAACTACTCTAGCAATAGATGATCACTTTTCCTATTGTTAAACCACTTGATACCACCAAGTATTTACCACCCATCTTTAAACCAAATCTTATTGTCATTTTCACTGCCAAAATGGGCATGACACCGAACAATGTAAGCATCTCAAACACTTAGTTCAAGAGCTCATTGATTCTGCTCATTTTTCCATTACGGGTGTCAATGATCAAGGAAATAAGTCGGTTGCACCCCCTAATCAGAATATACAAATCTTTACAAACCCTATGCCTAAATAAAATGTTTCATTTATCAAGGTTAGTGAACCTTCAGAAACTCATGTGATGAACATTGATATAAATAATGAACAACATGATATTACTCCAAATGTTACCCAAGTTAATCCTATGACTGAACTGGTGGGTACAATAGAAATTGTCCCTCATAAGGGCCCAACGAACAAATATCTTGATATTAATTTTTCTTCTCATGATATACTTAAAAAGCTTCCTGATGGTCCTCTTTACATAGCTAGCCACATCTATGATAAGCCCACCAAATGGATATTAATAGATCTTTCCTATGGAAAAAATGTGATCACAAAAGAATTTTTAGTATTACATGATCTCTATCAAGATGATTATAATAAACCAACCACAAGTATTAAAACACATATTGGTTTTCCATACCCTACAATCGGATCAATCGCACTCCCATTATAGATAGGACCCAAAACTTTCGATGTAACATTTTCTGTTATTCCATAATCGGATTAGTTTCATCTATGGCTAGCTCATCCTTGGCTTCACTCAATGAAAGTTGTTCCTTCAGTTGTTCACAAATTTTTGAAGTTTCTGCATGGCAATGAGATATTTACCATACACCATAGTGGCTTTAATCCATTTTCCTCTAAAGGTAATTTTTCCTTAGAATCCTTTTGGCTTGAACCTATGGAACCCATCACCCCTCGAAGAGACTTCTTTTTCATAGCCTAAAAAAAGTTCAAAGCCAAATGAATAGCCGAATTGTCCCTTCGTAACATGTCCCTATCCACTTCTACTACCTCTATCATAGATGAGACCATGCTTTAGCCTGAGTCCAAAACTTAATAAACAATAAACCTCATGAGAAACCAACCATAGACATTTCCCCTTCATCATTTAAATTCCCAAGAGATAATGAAACCAATCCGATCATGCCTCCTCACACTAAACAAGTTTATAAAGCCAAAGAGAAAGTGATTGAACCATCTTCTTTGGTTTCTTCCCTTCTTCCCTCTCCAGAAGAAAAGGAACCTATGGTGGATCAACCAGCTCTTACACCTCAATAGTTCTTCAAAATAAAATTAAAATAAATTTTGGTGCTAGGGAGCATAGGCGTCATCGTCGTCTCCTTGCTCATCAAATGAAAACTGACAACAATAAAGAAAATCAACCTCCACCTTTGACATAAGAAATACCTAATCACCCTCCTCTTGACCCACCACAAGATAGTACAATACAAAAATTTCAACAAAATGATCCGATACAATAGCCACAACTCCTGATAAACATTTCCTTGGAAATTAATCTGCATCCTCCTGTCATGATTAATTTAGATAATGATGACGATGCATAAACCACTAGAATAGATGAAGTACATAACAATTTAAACTCTTTATTTTAATCTACCATGAGCTTAAATGATAAGTCTGCTACACCAAGTGAAGAACCTGGCACTTCCCCTAGTTCAACACTTGCAATTCTCCTTTTAGACATTCAACTGCCCTCGCAATATATTGAACATGATTTGGAGGTAGATGACTTGTTAGATGGTTCACTTGCATTCGCCTTGATATCCTTTTTATTCATTTTCATTTTCCTTTTTCTTTTTCTTTTCTTTAGTTTGATTGTGTGTGCGTATCGTGTTCCCATGTAATGTGTGTTTGATGTTATCTTCTCTTTGTACACTTCTTTTATTTGTACCTCTATTCTTCTATATGTCGTACATTTTGCATTTTATTTTTTGCTTTTGTTTTGTGTTTTCCTTTTGGGGATGATGCAAAGTGTTGAGACACCCAATGTCTCTTCCATGTTGACCCAAAAAGTCACTTTTCCTTTTTTATCTTTTCTTCTGTTTTCCTTTTGGGGATAACGCAAGGCATTGAGACCGAAATGTCTCCTTCATGTTGACCTAAAAGCTTGTTCTTTTCTTTTTCCTTTCATTTTATTTTTTCTTGTATTTTCCTTTTGGGGACAATGCAAAGCGTTGAGACCACAATGTCTCTTCCATGTTGACCCAAAATAGACTTTGTTTTTCTTTTCTTTTTTCACTCTATTTGTGTCATTCTTCTAGTTCTATGTGCTTTGGGGAATGATGATAGTTTCAAGCTCTTTAATAAAAAAATTGTAGCAATGAACATACTGACCCCAAATCCATAGATCCCTTTATGTGTTTGGTGTGTTCCTTTCTATGGGGAAACCCTCCTTTATTTTTTTCTTTTTCATTTACATGAAGCAGTCTTGCTTGGAAACATATGACTTGGCATAGGGGCTTTCCAAGTTGGCTCTCATGCCTTGTTTTCTTTTTGCAATTTTTTTCCTTCGCTACTTTAAAGAAATTTCTCACAAAACAATGTGTAGTAATTCCTTTAAAGTGGGGAGCATACATTGGCATCATTTCATTCACATTCTTGGTTCCTAGTGCAACCTTGTTACTTCATACAATGCATTTGTCACTTTGTGGATGACATTAGGTGTGATGTCCTTCATAAGTGTTATCTATGTTAGCATATTACATTCCTCTTAGTGGCCTAATGTGACACATTGCATCCCCTAAGTTGTGAATATTCTATTATTTGATTGGTCCTCTCTTGGAGACGTTAGAAACAATGTTCCCTAAGTGATAAACTTTGCATGAACTTAACAAGACTCCTTTGAATGGATTTTGCATTTTTTCATTTTGCATTTTACATCTTTTCCACCTTACATAATGCAACTTGCATGAATGTGGTACCCTTCTCATTTGTTCATGAGCTCTAAGCATACAAAGCTTTGTTTGTCTCATGAAGCACGAACCAAAAATTTTCCTTTGTGGTGCCTTATTAAACTTGTCAAGAGGTATAAATTTAGTATGGTTGAGCAGGAAGCCCATTTTGTGGCATGAATTTCCCCATAGCCACCTATGTGTTTGTGAGTGCATACAAACTAGCATATGTTTCTCACCTTTTTGTCCTTCTCACCCAATGGACTAACATGAGTTCCATCTCCCTAGAGTGTGTATGCATTCTCCTTTTTGGACAAACAACCTAGATTTGATTCACAACTAGCTAAACAAATGATCGAAGCTTGATCTAACTTTTCCTTTTTCCTCTTCCTTCTCTCTTTCTTTCACATGTGTTCCTTTGTTCTTACGTTTAGTTTTCCATGGGATCTTCATCCTGGGGGATTGATCATCCCTGTTAATCATTTCCATTCCATCTTGCTAGCATAAGTGCATATGGATCCTTCTCGATATGCATGGCTACTTTAGTGTGAGTTTGAAGCAAGTTCATCCTCTCACTAAGGTGGGGGCTAAATTTACCATAGAAAAATGGATCATTGAAATTTTCATGGTTATTTAGCTCTTTCTCTTGTGATGTTTGACTTATCTTGATTTTATTTAATGTTGCAATGTAACTTATGCATTCACATTAGGTCCTAAACATTCAAATTATGACATCTTGTGAAGGTGTTGTGAATTGTTGTAACACATTTCTACACTTTTCTAGACTCTTCTCATTACAATTCACCTAAAAATATCCTTTTCATCACTTGTCAAGCCCTATTCTAAAGTATTGTAAAGTCTTGTAACAAGATTTCACCCTTTTCTAGGCTTGTTATCATTATTTACACATTTCTTATCCTTTATATGAGCCCTTTATGCACTCATAAGACTTAATTAAATGTATCTTTGAATGTAAACTTGACAAACAACATTAAATGCAACTTAATTCCTAACACCTACTTACAAGCCTAGAGTGGGACCCATTCGCCATGGGTGGTGAATGAGTCCCTCTTGTTTCCAAATTCAAAATAATTCAAAATTCCTTTTGGGTTTTTATTCAAAAAAACCTTATGTCAGCTTGTGATGAGGTATTATTGGGTAATTAGGGAATAAGTGTATAAAAAAGTGTTTTTCTTCTCATTTTAACCCCCATTCATCAAGTTCACTCATTCACTAATTCATTCAAGCATCATTCAATCAAGCAAACATCAAGCATCTTGGAGCAACCATTGACATATCTTTAAACTTCTTTAACAAATTTTTTTTGGTGAGTTTAGGACATTTTCATGTTGTTTATTCATCATTCCTTGCTCATTTCATTTCTTTTCTTTATTAAGGGTTTGATTACCAAAGTGGGATTTGACCAAGGAAAATCCTTATAGTCTAACCCTTAACCATTTTCTCCTTTTGCATGTGTTTGTAGACTTTTGTATGCATATTTTCAAGAAATTAGATGTTGAAAATTGGACAACAAGTCAACAAAGTGTTTCAAGTCAACTAAACCCTATTTCAAGCTTGAAGACAACCTATAGTCATTTTTCTATAGATTTGACTTTGTCAACCTAACAAGAAGACAAGTGTAGATCTGGACCAAGAAAATTGACTATTGAATTTGTAGATTTTTGGAGGACTAGTTTGCCATCAATAGTGAATGAGTCCCACCTAAAGGCAAAAAAAGTTGATTTTGTCGAAATCTAGTTCCTGATAGTCGAAAAGTAGTTTCAGGTGTTTCTACCAGTAGGAGGACTGATTCGCCATCAGTGGCGAATGAGTCCCATTGGTGATTTATAGTGATTTCTTCCAGTTTTAGAGCCTTCCATATTCAACATCCAATTCCTAGGTCCACTCTGTTCAACCTCTTTCAATTATTTTTGTATTTTTTCATGTTTTAGCTCATTTTTTCATAGCTCACTATGTTTTCAAACATTGCATATTTCATTAGTTTTGCATTCATAATCAATCAATTTCATAGCTTAGTTACATTGATATCATTGCACTTAGTCATAATTCCATCTTGCATTCCTTTATTTAAGTGAAGGACCTCAATTTTAGGGTTCTATCTCTCTCCTTTTAGGTGAAAGATCCTAAGACTGCAAGAGAAGTCCATAGAACCTCAAAATTGATGGTTCAATTCTAAAAAACTTAAATTGGATCTTAAGGGTTTGAGAAAGGGAGAATATTTTTTCAGAGTAAAATTGCCAAAGGTGTTCCTAAAAACCAACAAT
The DNA here is from genome assembly GCA_007258455.2 of Sequoia sempervirens. Lineage (NCBI taxonomy): Eukaryota > Viridiplantae > Streptophyta > Pinopsida > Cupressales > Cupressaceae > Sequoia > Sequoia sempervirens. Next base: position 246,524,701 of record VDFB02353493.1, on the reverse strand, counting down.
AAATTATTGAATATCATAGGCATAATGATGAGAAGAACATAGAACTCAAATTTAGTGTAGTTCAAATATTTGGGTTCAATTAAAATACACACAATATATTTAGATGTACAGTTATAGAGATTAGTTTCTCTTATTTTCTTCTATCCTTGTTCAATTTTTTAAAAAGGATCATAAAGGTGTGAACAAGGGAGAATATCATTACATAGTACACTCCCAAAGGTGTTCCTTTTTGAGAAAAAGACTTACACTAAATATAATTATATAATAAATTTATTTAATTATATGTTCAGATAAAAAGTTTCACACTTATTACATTGGTGAAAAATAAGAATAGCAAGAATTTAAATCATCTACGATTAATCACTTGCAATTGATACAATGGTGAACTATTTATGCAATTGATACAATGCATCTCTTGTTTGATTTCTAAATTTTTCAAATTTGAAACTTTATAATATTTTGAATTCTATATAAATGCCTTACTCTTGGTTTGTCCTTTCTATCATTTCAAGGGGATTTTATATTATGTTAATGTTGAAGTCTGATGTAATTCAATTTTCAAGAACCTTAATAGACTATTGAAAATTGTAGCCAAACAGTTTAGTTTAAATTTAATTGCATATGACACCAAAGTTTAGAGGCAAATCAAGGATCTTGGTTTTTTTCTATAGTCCACTAGAAAATTTTAAATGTTACAAAACTATAAATCTAAAATTTTATTTTCAATCTCTATGTTCACTCCTTTTGAAACTTTGTTCTTCACTAATTTGAAATTCTTACACTCTCCTATGTACATAAACATGTTCTTTTTATTTGATGGCACTATTTTCCAAAAAATCACTTATTTGCACAAATCATGAATATACATCACAAAATATTTCACAATTGTACTCTTCCTTCCCAAATATGTATTATCCATCAATTCATTAACTCTTTGGGGAATACATCCATACACAATCTAAAATGGACTCCTTCCTACACTCATATTAACTGAATTATTATATGAAAACTCTGCTTGTTCTAATATCAAATCCCACTAATTGGGTTTGTCACAACTACAAAACACCTCCAAAAATTACCCAAACTTCAATTCACAACCTCAATTTGACGATCAGTTTGAGGATGGTAAGATGAGATAAATCCCAATAATGTTCCTATTTTCTTCCACAAAGTACACAAAAATTGAGCAAAAATCTTAGTATCTTAGTCTATAATAGTACCCTATGGCAAGCCATATAACATATCTCTTTGAAAAATAAGCTAGCTATGTGGGAAGCATCACTACACTTTTTGACATGGCATAAAAAGAGACATATTTAAAAATATATCCACCACAATATAAACTAAATCATTACCTCTTTGTGTTCATGTCAGTCCCAAAATAAAATCCATACTAATGCATTCCCATGGTCTCTTTGGTATTGGCAATGGCTGGTACAATTTGGCATTTTTCTAATAAAATTAGGTACACTACTAATCATCTTATGCCAAACAACCTACAATTGCAACACTGCATTATTTAGGAGTGTCTCTTTACGTGAAAAATCATCACTATACATTTAGATATATAAAATTAACACAAAATCATAATTAATTCTATTGCTACATATATGATAAAAATTTAGACTCTAGGAACCCCCTCTATCTCCCCACAATTTATATTTTCATATAAAAATATCATCTATATCCAATCAAGATTCAACATATTTGTTCAAAAGAAACCATATCTTACTAAGACTCCACTATAAATCTAGAGTTCACCATAAAAAAATATTAAACCATTAAAAATTATCCTAATTAAAGTGATCCAAAGCTACCCATAAAATCATAAAAAATAAAATGAAAAATTCTCAAACATGAACATGCCATTCCAAAATTATCATTATATACACAAGAGTTTCCTATGGCATCATGATAAAGTAGACATTTCTAAAACCAAGAGGATAATATATCACAAATATCTATGTTATTGCACAAAGATAAACAAAAAAAAAAGATCTAGAGTAGATCTCATGTCAATATAGTTTTTTCCTCACAAAACATTTAATAAATTATATCTCTAACCATTATATACATATTCAACCATTACAGTCACTACCAAAACTCCACTAAAATATAGCATAGGTATTCAAATAGAAAAAATATTGAATATTATTTCAAAAATAAGAACATACATTGAGATCTAATAGAGGTGATGTGTCAAAAAATTATTGCAAGCTACTTAATGCATCATTGTGGTGAATCTATGGAAAACCCTTCTAAGTCACTTCAAGTGTTACTAGGGTGACACCTTCTAGTCTCAACTTCCTAAAACCATAAGATATCGCCATCATAATTTTTTAAGGTCTCCTCAAATATCCAAGGATCACTATGGTGATATCTAAGGGTCTCACTAAGCCTAATTTTTTTAGGTAGTTAACAACTTACTCAAGCATCTTATGCTAAAACTTTTAGGGGCCATACCTTCACATACAAACTCAAAATTAGGTGCCAATTTTTGAAATCGTACAATGTTTTAGAGAAATATTTTTTTTTATATATAAAAATACCTACGACATCTATCTTAAATTAAATATATTTTATCCTTCATCCATATTGCTTATATTCCATGGTATCCAAAGTTGTACTAGTTTAATTACTTGAGACAAAACTGACACCAATATTCACTCTCCACGCTCCAAGTGGTGAATAGACTAAGACATCGTTTAAGTTTTTATTTTTCCTCCATTCCTAAATAACTTTTAATTTTATATTTTAGGTCCATCATAGGATTACTACCAATCTTTTTTATTTTTTAAAAATAATTTAATCTAATTTTCATTATTTCTAATAAATCATGATAGTGATAACTTGAGGCATCTCTCAAAAGAAATTATTTTCCAAATACATCACCCTAATGATATTTCCCTTTCCTTTCTACCATCCAATATTACCAGGAACAAACAAATATTTTAAGGAAAACTAATCAATACTAGAAATGACACTTCAAAAAAATTCTCAAATTTTTTTATGTAAAATTATATATATAAATATATCAACTATAAAAGAACATAACACATTCAAAAAATTGATAGGGGAATTAAGAAAAAATAATGGTTGTGGAAGAGGGAAAAGAGAAAACATGATAAATAATAATAATAATAATAATCCTTAAGAGGACTATGAAATATATAGATGAATTTAAATTAATACTACAAAGATCCAAAGAAAAAAATCTATATATAATCTAAAGCCTAAGAGACACAAAAATCCAAGGTTACAAGATGATAACATACAAGGAAGAAGTTTTATTGTGATTGGGAGATGGATGTTTTGATGATCTCTTTACATATTTATAAGAAAAAATTGAGTAAATTAATAGTAAAAATATTATAAGTGATGGAAAATTAGCAAAAGTAAATATTTTAGGAACATTTTACCTTTCATTTCAATAAGTTCAAATTTCTATGGAAGTTTAAGAGGATCAAGGAGAGATTCATGGTTTTGATTTCATACCTTTGTGATCAATGTGGTGTGATATATTAGAGAAACAATGAGAAAGGTTCACTAAATGGTGCAGGAGCACCTATTTGATCACATGCCTCCATGAATCCATATTGAGTTATTTGTTCCATTTTTATGTTTTGATATTGTAATAAGTTCCAAGAGGCCACCTTTGTGGTGTTATAGGTCCTAGGATGTTTTTCATTTCTCATATATTGTAAAAATTGTCAAAAGTGCAAAATTAGGTAGATGAAGTGTCATTAAAGTGTTTTGTCAACAAAATAATCAAAAGGTGGTTGAAAATGGTTAGTTTTGGTTGAAAATGTATAAATAAACCCTCCAAAACTCGAATTGGGGGTTGGGGACATCAATTTTGAAGTTTGATAAATGGAAACCTCAAATTTTGTGCATTTCCTGATTTTTACATTGTTACCAGATTGAAGTTGTGATTTGTACGGCTTGGTATGGACTCAAATAATGGAGTATCATATATGGATGGAAAGATCTCTATTTCTAGTTTCCAATTATTTTTGTCTCATTTAATTGTATTGAGTTTTGTGGAAGATATGATTATTTTGGTGAGACTGCCTATTCTAACAATATTGTGCAGAATTTATAGTCTAAAGAAGTGTGATGGTACCGAATATAAAGTCTATATTTTGGATCTAAAACCAATTGAATTTTTTTTCCATGTGAATCTAATTTCAGTTGCTTCAATTCTCATCAAAATTCATTAAGATTTGAATAAGTTATGAACATTTTTGTGAGGGCAGGTCTGAACCCTACCTAGGGTTTGCAGTTTTGGGAAAAATATAATAACTTTCATTTCCACCATTGGATCTTCATACGAATTTGAGGAAGAGTATATAACTATGTTTTATTAAATCTCACTAGAGGGATTGGCTTCATTATTCATTTTTTAGAAGTTATTAATGACTGTTCATGGCAATAAATTGTGGGCTGCCATAGTTATGTTTCCAATGTGATATACAATGTTTAATAACATGTGTTATACAAAGATTGTTTTGGATTATTGTTGAAGGTTTGTGTGATGTTTTTTGAATCCTCCTAGCTCTACATCAAATTGGTATCAGAGCCTAGAAAAGATATGGGTTGGTGATGTTTTTTGGTTTTGTGTTAGTGTTTGTGGTTGTGTGTTGTGCAGGTTGAGGAAGGAACCTGATTGCCTAGGTGTGGCAAAGTGAAGTGGAAGCAAGGAGATACTTGCTTGTGGAGATGGATTTTTTGAGAAAATTGGAAAGATGTTTGCAGGCTGAGGATTCACAAAGGAAGAAGGAAAAGGAGGAAAAAGAGTTGAGAAAGATGGAGAGAAAGAAGGCAAGACAAATAGAGTTTGAGAAAGCCATGGAAGAGATAAGCCAATTAAGAATTGAATATGAGTTATGGGCCAATTAAGAATTGAATAAGAGTTATGGGCCAATTAAGAATTGAATAAGTTATGAACATTTTTGTGAGGGCAGGTCTGAACCCTACCTAAGGTTTGCAGTTTTTGTAAAAAATACAATAACTTTCATTTCAACCGTTGGATCTTCATAACAAAATACAATAACTTTCATTTCAACCGTTGGATCTTAATAAGAATTGGAAGAGAAGTGTATAACTATGTTTTATTGAATCTCACTAGAGATATTGGCTTCATTATTTGTTTTGTAGAAGTTATTAATGATTGTTCATGGCAATAAATTGTGGGCTGCCATAGTTATGTTTCCAATGTGATATACAATGTTTAATAACATGTGTTATACAAAGATTGTTTTGGATTATTGTTGAAGGTTTGTGTGATGTTTTCTGAATCCTCCTAGCTCTGCATCAAATTGGTATCAGAGCCTAGAAAAGATATGGGCTGGTGAAGTTTTTTGGTTTTGTGTTAGTGTTTGTGGTTGTGTGTTGTGCAGGTTGAGGAAGGAACCTGATTGCCTAGGTGTGGCAAAGTGAAGTGGAAGCAAGGAGATACTTGCTTGTGGAGATGGATTTTTGAGAAGATTGGAAAGATGTTTGCAGGCTGAGGATTCACGAAGGAAGAAGGAAAAGGAGGAAAAAGAGTTGAGAAAGATGGAGAGAAAGAAGGCAAGACAAATAGAGTTTGAGAAAGCCATGGAAGAGATAAGCCTTAAGAATTGAATATGAGTTATGGGCCAATTAAGAATTGAATAAGAGTTATGGGCCAATTAAGAATTGAATAAGTTATGAACATTTTTGTGAGGGCAGGTCTGAACCCTACCTAGGGTTTGCAATTTTTGTAAAAAATACAATAACTTTCATTTCAACCGTTGGATCTTCATAACAAAATACAATAACTTTCATTTCAACTATTGGATCTTCATAAGAATTGGAAGAGAAGTGTATAACTATGTTTTCTTCAATCTCACCAGAGCGATTGGCTTCATTATTTGTTTTGTAGAAGTTATTAATGACTGTTCATGGCAATAAATTGTGGGCTGCCATAGTTATGTTTCCAATGTGATATACAATGTTTAATAACATGTGTTATACAAAGATTGTTTTGGATTATTGTTGAAGGTTTGTGTGATGTTTTGTGAATCCTCCTAGCTCTACATCAAATTGGTATCAGAGCCTAGAAAATATATGGGCTGGTGATGTTTTTTGGTTTTGTGTTAGTGTTTGTGGTTGTGTGTTGTGCAGGTTGAGGAAGGAACCTAATTGCCTAGGTGTGGCAAAGTGAAGTGGAAGCAAGGAGATACTTGCTTGTGGAGATGGATTTTTTGAGAAGATTGGACATATGTTTGTAGGCTGAGGATTCACGAAGGAAGAAGGAAAAGGAGTAAAAAGAGTTGAGAAAGATTGAGGAAAGAAGGCAAGACAAATAGAGTTTGAGAAAGCCATGGAAGAGATAAGCCAAAGGTTGGAAAGATTGGACAAGGAACATGAACTTCTTAAGAAATCACTAAGGAGTTGGCATATACCAATTTCAAAGATGTTAAGATGGCCTCTAAAGAATATTATGAAGAAGAAAAGAAAACAAAAGAAGGCAGCAAATTCAATCAAAGATGAAGAAGAAGATTTATGGGCACGATATGCAGCCATTGAAGAAGAATGGAATAGTAAGGTTGGTGATGGAAAAGTCACACAAGAGGAAGAAAAAATCATCAAGATAGAAGAAGAAAATGAAAATGAGGTTTCAAGGTGATTGGATAAGTTTGAAGGGTACTTCCTTTGTTAAATTGACCTCTTTTCCTTGTTTTTCCCATGGTGAGTGTATTGGAAGTCTAAACTGGTACAAAGGAGTTATATCTAATCTTGAAGTATGTTGTGTAATTCCTTAATGAGTGTCTAAATCCATTATTTATTTGGAAAGTATTTTGGGAAAGTTGGGTGAAAAGTCCCCTGAAGCTGTTTGGCTGTGTTGGTGGACAAAATGCATCTAACAAGTGGATTTGTGAAGTTCTTTTGATTTACTTTGGAATTTGGGTTGACCATCTGTTATTTTTCATTTCAAGTTGATTTCCACCTTGGTTCTGCATCACTAAACAATAGGTAGGAAAGGATAAACATCACAAAAAAAATGTAACCAATACTTACACAAATAATAAGAACAAGTGGTAAATGTGAAAAAGAATAAATGGATACACAAAGGAACACAAGGATAAAAGCTGTCAAAATGCTAAATAATGGGTAAAAATAATTTCTTAAGGAAACGCTTAATGTGCATGAAATGCATAGTAAAATAAGTTATACGGTTTGTATTTTCTATGGTTACAATTTGAGTCCATCTTAGCTTGTTGATGAAACTCTAGAGGAGAATAAGAATGCTAAAGTAGAGAGTATAGAAAAACTTATATAATAATATAAATACAAAGGATACGATTATTGGTGTGAAATTATATCACATGTTATTAAATAAGTTTATTAGTGATTCTTTATAAGAAAGCTATTTTCTTATTTTTATCTTAAGAATATTTTGACATGAGGCAAGGGATTTATTTTAGTACTTTTTCTATTATTTCTAATGGATTTCATAGAAAACACTGCAACTCTTAGAAATCACCTATAATCAAAAAACATATCACCAAGAGAGATTAAATAAACTAATTTTCTATGCAACCATGAGAGAATGATTGATCTAGAAAAGTAATTGTATGTGCACTAAGTTACTCTCAATAATAAAATGATTACAATGTACAATAATGAATGCTTATAAAAGAATAAAGAAATTCCTAGATGAGGATTTTATTAGATTGTGACAAGTGTCCTTATCCTATGCAATGTGAAAAATTTATGTATAAATAGACCTTGAATAAAATAATAAAAAAGAACTCCTACGTTTAGCTTAAGTAATCAAATTAAAAGGGGCTTAATAATCAGTCAACGATTAAATATTTTTTTATGAAATTACTTATTTAGTCCAACACCCCCTTTAATATAAACTTCAGGAGAAGCTAAAAACCTAATGAATAATGTAATGATGGATGCATGAATGGGTCCCAGCTACAAGGCTTTATGAGGTTCCCATGTACAAACAAATGCAATCTCTCATAACCAAAGGAAAGGAGAAAAGTACATGGAAAAATATCCTCTTGAAAAGAGAGAATGAAATAAATTGATTAGTGAATGAAGGATAGAAGGAGGACTCAATTGGATATCCCAAGCATTTCTTTTGTCACACAAGTACAATAGATGTCCCCTTCACAAGAGAGAGAAAAAGAGGATATGAATCCCCTCATAAAGAAAGATCTCTTGTGCTAATGATGAATGCCAAAAGATAGAACATGATCCACTACCTAAAAACAACATTTATCCCCTTAAAAATAGATCCATTGGTGATTGGAGAAGTCATTTCCGAAAGCTATAATTATTAAGAATATAAATCTAAATGATGTCTACTTTTAAAAATTGTTCAAATTTCTACATGTAAGAGTGAGATGATGTTGTTATTGTGAATGGGGATATTTCCTAGCTAGATGTTAGTGAGGACCTATTCACATCATTAATAAGTTTACTTAGGAGTTAGTTTCCTAGGTGGAATTCTAGAAACTAGTATTTAATTGGATCATATCTCATTAATAGGAATGTAGTTATCTAGGCATTTAATATTTATCTCATCCATTTATAATTATGCAAATTAGGCATTTAATTTTTGTAACTAAGGTGGTTATCCAACCTCCTCTCACATTGCCTATATAAGGAAGGATCTTGTACATTTGTAAATCATTCTAGATCAATTAATCAAAGATCATCATTTGTTCAAGTTCTCTTCTTGCTCATAGGGAACTACTTTCTTGTTCATGTTGATGGTATTCTTCTTGGTGATCCATTGAAGACTGGAGCTTCAAGTGGGTTATTTCTTCAAATTTCTAACATGATATTAGAGCTTAGGCCATAGGAGATCTATCTCATATTGGGAAGTTGAGCTAAGGAGACTATCACAGGTTGAATAGTTTTTATGAAGGGCTAGTTGTTCTCATTCAGGAGGCAACTGGTTTTTAAGGCACTTTGGGTCAGATTTGACTCTATCGTTGTGTTTAGAAGGTCCAAAAACCTAAGGATCACCTACCCATTTGTCAAATTTTGACTTCATCATTCAGAGGCCATCAAAGGTTTCTTGCAGTGACATTAGAGGGAAAAGTTATAGATCGTACGAGTGTTGGAGAAAAAAAATCTCCCCTCCTCCCCCCTATTGCAAGAAAAAAATATTCTCCTTTTGTTAGCTTATTCATCGTTGTAGGTTCAAAAAATAAATTTATCATTCAATTTTTTTTCAATAGTTGCTGAAAAATAATTATAGGGGTTGCTATTTATTCAAGGTTGACATATTATAATAGTTGTGGAAAATATTTAATTCCCGTGGGCATATTTAATTAGTGGTCACAGTGATTTATAAACCGTTGGCTTGCACTTTTTAAATCCATGGGCTTATAATTAAATATTGGTGGTCGTTCCTTTAATTATTGGTTGGCATACTTTTGAATAAAGTGGGCGAATAATTATAAAGTTGGCTTTTACATATCACGTGGGTTTAAAAAAAAATCGTTGACATATATTTATAAGATTTGAATTGTCAATTGGCAATATTGAAATATTGAATTTGGTTTGATACTTTTTACAACTTCCAAGTTTGGTTTGTCAGAGAATTCAAAGTTTGGCAGCACATTTATCATTTGAAGGGTTCATAAATTTCCTTCATCAGTATTTGTTAGTAATTATTATAGGCTATCCTCCCACCATTCTTACTCACCGACTATTGTTCAACCTTTACCATCTGTTGAGTTCAAGGTTTCCATTGTTGAGTTCTACCGCTTGTGTGATTTACCTCTGGTTTATGCCCCTTCATTGTTCTTGGGGTCATATAATAGACTGGATGCTAAATCTTGGAGTGGTGTCGCGACCAAATCCACTCGACCTCTACCCCACTGCCACCAATCGGTGACACGTTTTTTTCTCTTTAGCTTAGCCCCGTGGTCCTATTGGCACCTAGGGGCTAATTTTTTTCCCTAGGTGACTGATTTTTGTACCTATCTAGCCTACACCCCTCAATAGTGTATTTTTTTCAACGAAGCATAGCGTTTTGCCAAGATATTGGATTTTTGAAAATAGGATATCACCAAAAAGTTTCTTTTTTGTACTTCATAGCTGTGTAGAGTATTTTTCTAGATTTTTTTGTGGGTATGAATTACAACTATTTGAAGTTAGTGCTTCCATTTGGAATCCCAAGCTCATATATTTTTCATCATTTTATCAGATTTTGGAGATTCCACTAACATTGCGAAGGTGATTCAGAGTTCTATCATTTAGTCCATCCAGTTTTTTCAGATTCAACCTCAAGTATATTCTATCATGTTTTTGCAATTTGTGGCATTTACTTGATATCTTGGGCATACTACAATTTGGAGATATTTTATATTCATTAGAGGCATTACTTTCATTAGAACATCATTTGGGAGTTTCTATTTGATATTGAAGGTCAATGTCTTTGTAATTTTGGAGATCATTCATAGTTTGTTATGGGGTTTTCATTTCATCCCTCACTGACTATGTTGGGAAGGGGAAACTATAAACAATGGATATATTGCATCATAAAACATCTCCAATCACTTTAGTTGTTCCCACATTTGTATGGTTTTGTTCCCACTCTTCATAAGGTACATGCAAAAAAATTCTTGGAGTTTCCAAAGGTATGATGTCTTAGAGGTTATTACAATGCATGTTGATTATGATATTTTGAAAGCTATTGATCATTGTGATTGTCCTCATACAATTTGGAGTAAGATTTGGGAGCTATATGGAGATCCTAATACTCCACCATTGCTCGATGATCATGATTCAGAATGGCATGTGCCTCTTCATTCTTCAAACATGATACCCTATGATGATAATATTATGCAGGAGCTTATAGATTTGGAATTCTTTGAATCTTCATATGAGGATTTCAAGGGTTCTATAGATTCTTCTTCTCCATCAGAGACAATTGATGTACCTTCACCTTTATTTATTCCTTATCGAGAGTTATTTATTGAGGCTTCCATCATTCGTATTTATTGGGACATCTTCAATTTTCTAGACTTGGGATCACAGGATGACTTTGTTTCAGGTATTGTAGACTTGGCTACTTCTAGAGGTTTAGAGGACATTCTTGAGGGTATATCTCTCCTCTATGCAAAATTCTACTTTGGAGGTTTTTCTTGAGTATCCACATTCCATTCTTTCAACTTTGATTGGGGATCCTGATCTTGGTGAGACTACCATGGAGGAATTTGATTCCTCTTTAGAGATTTCATATATGAGGCTTCTTCCCTTCTATTTCATTAAGGAGATATAGTTTATGTAGCATCTAGCCTTTCTTATATAGGCAAGGAGAGATATATGATTAGACAAGATCATGGAAAGTGTCTTAATCCTATCACATGAGACAACTAAGTTATAACAACCTCAATGCAAATATTAAATGCATGAGATAATTATTAAATGCCTAGATAACTAAAAGTAAATAATGAGACATGGCCCCATTATAACTAGCTTCTAGAAATGAAAACTATGAAACTTAACTCCTAAGTAAACTTATAATAATGTGAATAGGTCCTCACTAATAACTAGTTAGGAAATAACCCCATTCACACCAACATCCCTCATAAGTGCAACTTAGGGAGTAGATTATTATGAAAATGATGCAAAGATGGATCTTAGCTATGAGGCCATTTTAGGTACCCATGTACAAATGCAATGCAAACAAATCTCTCACAACTAGAGAAAAGGAGAAACCCCAGTGGGACAAAACTCCTCCACAAAAGAGAGATGAAATACAAAACAAAATTTTCTCAGTGAAAAATGAGAAGGAAAAAACCCCATGTGAGGAAAAATTCCCCCCCATAAGAGAGAAGTAGAAGAGAGAGCATGCAACCCCCTCTCAATGTTAAGTCTCTTGCAATGATGGTAAAAGCTCGACATTGAATGTTGAAGATGATCCAAAAACCTTGAACAACGTTCCTCCCCTTGGGTAGAAACAAAACCAAGATGGTATGTAGGATGTCTTCACATTCCTGAAGGGAAGATGCAGGAAGATGGATGATGGATGATGTCTCTAAAGAATGCTTAGGTGTCTCCATGTCGATGCTGAAAGGTGTCACACTCCAAACAGGCATTCTAGGCCACTGCTGAAGAAGAAAATCCAAAATCATCTAGAAACGATTGTAGAACACAATACAAAGACAAGTATACCTCCTATGAAGACAAAGAATCCTCCTCCAAATGTTGTACAAAAGAATCCACACTCATGTCAAACTACAAAGAATGATCATGTAGATAATGAATGAGAGGGTCAGAGGGTTCCCTCACAACAAGTGAAGAAGGATCATCTCCATCAAAGATAAGATGAATGCAATTGATGATGTCTCTCAAATCTGAAATGTGGGACTCACAAAACAAATCAATAATTTATGTCAAGTCCTCATCCCAAGTAGCCATCTCTAGAAGATGATGAATTCCCTACTACGCTGAATCATAAGGAACCCAAACTATGGAATAACAAGCACCCTTATGTACAATACTAGATTAAGGAGATGAGATATCAATGCATGTCATGTGACTACACCCATCATCCTCCATTGTGTCTTCAAAACATGATGAACTAAGAACACTAGATGATTCTGCCAATGTTGGATTACAAGAGCCCTTAGACTCAATATGTTGACTCATAGATGAAGAAGATGTTTTTTTATATTAGGAGCCATAGAAACTGAAGTATCAATAGATATCTCTATAGGAGGAGAAGGAGAAGGTTTTGTGTCATCAAAACTACCATAACTTTCCCAATGAGCAAGCGTTTCCACTATTTTATCATCAATAGGTCAAAACTTTGTAAGTGGAACAAGAAAATCCATAATAAGATCCCCTAGGAATGGAGATTCATTTAAGTCTCCATTCATCTCCCAAAGTATGTTCATAAGGTAACGCGGGATCTCAATACCATTAGTGGCAATTTGTGTATCAATATCACAATGACAATCAATTACTCCAAAGATATGTTTTATTTTTATGTCCCACACAACTCTCTTTTATTTTGATGAAGGTTTGGGAACTAGTTGATAGCGATCTGACAAAAGATTAAGCCACCTACAATGTGTTAGGATTCCATCTTGCCAAGACTTAAATTTCCAACGATTTAACATTATTATAGTAGGATGTTTTTTATGTCCATATTAAACTCCTCAATTTTAGTAACATAATAGACCAATAAAGAGACATAAGCCAACAAAGGAAAAATATTACCCCCCAAATATATATGATTTGTGTAACTTTATATTTAGTGCAATTATAGGTGCCACTTACCAAAACAATGAAGTGGACTTGATCTTAGTGCATACAAATTGCCAAATTTGATCTCAAGCTCAAAGTAAAAATTTTACAAATAATGAGATCAATCTGATCAAACCAATGGAAAATACACAAAAAATTATGCACTTTAAAAAAAATTCACTCAAGAATGTTACTATAAGATAGAGAATGAAGCCCTAGAATTTTTGAAAATGTGAACAACTCGACAACACCTATTAGAATCTACAAACCAGGTACCAAAATCAAAATCTAATTGTACCAATATGAAGAGCCTGAAATTATACCCCAAATAAAAATATTTCTTGAGAAAAGGATTTTGTATTACCAAGTTATAAGCCTCTTAAGTTTTCCTCAAAAATGAAAACTACCAATGGAGAAGGGGTCCAAATGGAATGACTTGTTGATGGTTATTTGGCTATCAAATTTAAGATAGTAAAAACTGACAGTCGACTAAAAATCAAATTTAACAAATTGTCAGATGACAGTCATTTGGTCATCAAATTTAGCACAGTGTTTTCTGACAATCATTTGGTTGTCAAATTTAAGATAGTCATGTGAAAAAAGATAATATTTTTTTGCACAAAAATATGAAGTATTTATATGAAAATGAGGTTTTTTGGGTCTTCCATATGCAACCATGAGGTCCATTTCTCCCTAGTACATACCTTGAAAAATCTCAAGCTTGAATCACCCTCAAATTTAAGAAGGGGTTTTGCAACTTTGAAGCTCTAATACTTTGTTAGAGTCACTCAAGGACTCAAGCCTCCAGGATCATCTGAAAATCTAACAAAAACCTTCTATAAGAGAGAAAAGCAAGAACATGAAATTGCAACAATGAATGCAAGATGTGGCCAATATGCAATACTCAAGATTGCAATGATATATTGGACTTACATAACACTCAACTAAGATATGGATGAATAAAATGTATATATTAAGTCTTGCTTATATATGCAAGGAGAGAGATAGGATTAGACAAAATCATGACAAGTGTCCTAATCCTATCACATGAGACAATTAAGTCATAACAACCTCAATGCAAATATTAAATGCATGAGAGAATTATTAAATGCCTAGATAATTAAAATTAAATAATGAGACATGGCCCCATTATAACTAACTTCTAGAAATGACAACTAGGAAACTTAACTGCTAAGTAAACATATAATAATTTGAATAGGTCCTCACTAATAACAAGTTAGGAAATAACCCCATTCACACCAACACACATGGTTTCTATGGCTTAGGGATGGGTGAGAAACTTAATGATCCAAATACTACCTAGGATTATGATGCATGGTGGGCTCCATGATGTCCACTTATATTTATAGTTGTTCCAAGAGTAGGTGCAACATGAGTTGTTGGAGCTTGCAGGAGGAGAGACAAATTAGGGGCCAATTGAGAGGTCGGATATAGATAGAGAGTAGTTGTTGAGCATCTTCAACTAGTATGGGTTACACGATAAGATCCTCCTCATCAAGATGATCAGAAGAGGCAACAACAGGTTTTACGTCCTCAATATGATTAGGAGTAGTAGGATCAATATCCTGAGGATAGGAGGGATGGTGACAGAGATCAGGGTGCTAGACTAGCTACAATTATAGTAGAGAGGTTCAGGCTCTTCAAGAGTAGGACAGGTTGAGGAAGGAGAGTATGTCCACAATTATTTTATCATTTTCTTGAGTTTCCAAAGAATGTATTCAACATGCAAGAATCATTTTTACTATCAAAAGGTTTTTCAAGCTATTTGAAGTTCAACGAATGACCGATAATGGCTAGTAGTTTTTTCCTATGGTAGTATGACATCATGTTCTTTTGGCGGCAAGAAATTTATGTTTGGACCATTGTATTGCACATTTCATGTAAATTGAATTTAGGTCAATATTTTTTCATCCTAGTAGATATTTGCAAATCTTTGATCAACATGGAAGAGTGTTAATGTAATGTCATTTATATATTTCTAAACCGTCAATTTTTGGCACCACAAGACTCTCTAACTCTTCTAGGGTTTTGCACTTAAAAGGAGAGATGTAGGCCAAAAATGCTAGCTAGGTTCATTCAAATTATGCAATATAGGATGTTATTATGCCTAAATGAAATGATCTAAATGACTAATTATGTATGCAAAACCTAATACTTAAGCTATGTTGGAAACATAATGTGATATACAAACAAAGAGTTATGAATAAATAAATGAAAAATAGAAAGAAATGAGTTGAATTAGTGTGCACCTAGAGGTCTGATGAGGATTTTGGAATGTTCTGGATGTTGTTTGGAATTGCAGAAATTCACCAATGGGACTCATTCACCCAAGGTGGCGAATCAACCTGCTTCTGATGAAAACTATCAGGAATAGGTTTTTGAGTGCTGGGATACATAATCTAACAAAACTTAGATTTCTAGCCTTAAGGTGGGACTCATTCACCATTGGTGGAAAATAAGTCCTCTCCCAAAATTCTAAGAAATCAGGAGACAACTCTGCAACACCAAATCTGACGATGTCTGCTTGTTGGGTTGACGAAGTCAATTCTCCAGGAAACAGACAAAATATCTTCTCCAAGCTTGAAATGTGATTGATTTGACTTGAAACACCTTGTTGAATTGTTGACCACTCTTGAACACCCAAATACTTGTTAAATTTGCATACAAAAGTCTACAAACACACATGCAAGAGGGGAAAAATGGTTGAGGGTTAGCAAATAGGGGTTTTCCTTGGTCAAACCCCACTTTGGTAATCAAACCCTTAATGAAATAATGAAATGAAAGAGAATGATAAACAAATAACACACAAATTCTATCAACTTACCAAACCCTCGTTGAATAAAATATGAAGTTATGTCAATAGATGCTTCAAAATGCTTGATGAATTCTTGTTTTGATGTAAAGAGCTTAAATGCTTGATTGAATGAAAATATTGCTTGGAAGTGATGTGTGATTGTAGGAGATGTAAAATGAGGCGAAAATCACTTATTTATACAATCTTGTGCCTTAGTAACTCATTGATACCTCATCACAGGCCAAAATCAAGTGATTTTGAATAAAATTTTGAAAGGAAATTTAAAATATTTTGAATTTGGAGCCAAGGGGGACTCATTCGCTGCCCATGGTGAATGGGTCCCACCTAGGACCTAAAAATGGGTGTTGAGAATTAAGTCACATTTAATGTTATTTGTTGGGTATAAATTCAAAAGTATACTTAATTAAAGCTTATAAGGGAATAAAGGGGTCAAATAAAGCATAAGAAATTAAGGTGTAAATAGTGAAGTTATTCCTAGAAAAGCATGAAATCCTATTATAAGACTTTACAACACTTCAAAATAGGAATTTTAGTGATGAAAAGTTGATTTTAGGTGATTTGTAATGAATATGCATGCTCAAGCCACATTACAATATAAAATTAGAGAAAAATAGACCAAACATCATGAAATGAGACCTAAAAGGCCATGAAAATGACAAAGGGCCACTTTTCTATGACACATTTAGCCCCCACTTTAGTGAGAGGATGAACTTGCTTCAAACTCACGCTAAAGTAGCCATGCACACTGAGAGGATGGTTCAAATGTACTTACGTTAGCAAGATGGAATGACAACAATCAAGAGGGATGATCAAGCCCCCTGGATGAAGATCCCATTGCAAACTAAGCATAAGAACAAAGGAACATGCAAGTGTTGAAATAAGAGAATCATATGAAGTTTCAATTGTTTGTCCAACTAGTTGTGGATTAGATCTAGGCTAGTTATGAGAAAAAGAGAATGTATACTCACTCTGGGATGATAGAACTCATGGTGGTCCGCCGGGTGAGAAGGCCCAAAAGGTAAGATACATACACTAGTTGGTATGCACTCACAAAAAAAAAAGTGGCTATGGGGAAATTCATGCTATTGAATGGGCTTCCGGCTCAACCATATCAAAGTTATACCTCCTGATAACTTTAATAAGGTCCTAGAAAGGAAAATATCAATTTTTGCTTCATGAGACAAGAAAAGCTTCATATGCTTAGAAATCATGAACAAAAAGGAAGGTACCATAGGCATGCAAGTTGCATTATGCAAGGTGGTATATATACAAATTGTAAAATGAAAATGCAAAAAAAGTATAAAATGGAAAAGAAATTCAAAGGAGTCTTGTTAAGTTCATGCATGGTCTACCACTTAGGGAACAATGTATCTAATGTCTCCAAGAGAGGACCAATCTAAGAATAGAATATTCACAACTTAGGGGATGCAGTGTGTCGTATCAGACCACTAAGAGGAATGCAATATGCTAAGATGGATCACACTTATGAAGAACATCATACCCAATGTCATCCACAAAGTGATAAATGCATCGTATGAAAAACAAGGCTACACTAGGAACCAAGAATGCAAATGAAATATGGTAATGTATGCCTCCCACTTTAAAGGAATTGTTACACATCATTCTGTGAGAAATTACTTTAAAGTAGCCAAGGAAAGAAGGTGCAAAAGGAAAAAAAGACATGAGAGCCAACTTAGAAAGCCCCTATGCCAAGTCATATGTTTCGAAGTTAGGCTGCATCATGTAAATAAAAACAAATGGAAAAAGGAGTTGCCCCCCAAAAAATAGAACACCAAACACATAAGGTATCTATGGTTTTTGGGTCAGTATGTTCATTACTGCAATGTTTTCATTAAGGAGCTCGGAACTATCATCATCCCCCAAAGGACACAAAACTGGAAGAATGACACAAAGAGAGTGAAAACAAAAGAAAAATAAAGTCCATTTTGGGTCAACATGGAAGAGACATTGTGGTCTCAATGCTTTGCATTGTCCCCAAAAGGAAAACACAAGCGAAAAGAAAATGAAAAGGAAAAGCTTTTGGTTCAACATAAAGGAGACATTGAGGTCGCAATGCCTTGCATCATCCCCAAAAGGAAAAACACAAGAAAAATACAAAAGGGAAAAGGTCCTTTTGGGTCAACATGGAAGAGACATAGGGCATCTCAACACTTTGTGTCATCCCCAAAAGGAGAGCACAAAACAAAAAGCAAAAAATGCAATGTACGACATATAGAAGAAGAGAGGTACAAATAGAAGAAGTGTACGACGAGAGAGAAAACATCAAACACACGATACAGGGGAACATGATACACACATACAATCAAGCTGAAATAAAAATTGAAAGGAAAATAAATGCAAAAAGGCTAGTAAGGTGAATTCCAGTCAACCATCTAACAAGTCATCCGCCTACCAATCATGTTCAGTATATTGCAAGGGTGGTTAACTGTCCAAAGGAAGAATTGCAATTGTTGAACCACGAGACATACCAGGTTCTTCAATTGGTTGAGAAGATTTATAATTTAAGCTCATGGTAAATGAAAATAAAGATTTTAAATTGTTATGAACTTCATCTATTTTTGTGATCTTCTCATCATCATCATCATCAAGATTGATTATGATAGGAGGACGAAGAGTTATTTCCAAGGAAGGGTGTATTAAAAGTTGTGGTTGTTGCATTTGTTCATTTTGTTGTGAGGGCTAGATTGTGGTATCTATTGGGGATCAAGGGGAAGGGGGTGGTCATCAATTGCTTTAGTCAAAGGTGGGGATTGTTTTTCTTTATTTTCTTCTATTTGATATTGACGAGCAAGGAGACGACGACAACACCTATTCTCTCTAGCACTGTGGTTGCATTTAATTTTATTTTGAATTTGTTGAGGTGTAAGAGCAGGTTGATCCATCATAGGTTCCTCTTCTTTTGGAGGGGGAAGAATGGAAGAAATTGAAGAGGATGGTTCAATCACTTTCTCTTTAGCTTTATACACTTTTTTGATGTAGGGAGGTATGACAGGATTGGTTTCACTTTCTCTTGGTCATTTAAATGATGGCAGGGAAGTGTCTAAGGGTGGTTGTTCATGAGGTTGTATGGTTTGTTCAATGTCAGACTTAGGTTGAATCATTATTTCATCTAGGATAAGTGGGGTGGAAGTTGATAGGGACATGTTACAAAGAGACAACTTGGCTATGCGTTTGGCTTTGAACTTTTGATAGGTTATGAAAAATAAATCTTTATGGGGGGTGATGGGTTCCATAGGTGCAGGCCAAAATGCTTCTAAGGAAAAATTACCTTTAGATGATAATGGATGAAAAGGATTATGGTGTATGGTAAATATTTCATTGCCATGTGGAAACTTCAAACATTTGTGAACAACTAAAGGGACCGCTTTCATTGAGCGAAGCCAAGGGTGGCCTAGCTGCAAATGAAATTGATCTGATTGTGGAATAATTGAAAATGATACCTCCAAAGTTTTTGGTTCTATTTTTAAGGGGAGTACAATCGATCTGATCATAGGACACACAAAACTAGTATGTGTTTTAATCCATCCAGTTGGTTTGTTATAATCAGGTATGTGTAGGATCATGATGGGCCAAAAAGTGGCAATATGATGGGTATGTGGCTGACGAATTTTTTTTAACCCAAAATTGATGAAAAGAAAAGGGTTTTTAAAGAAGATTCTCAACTTTCCACCAATATAAATTATTCTTTACTTTGAATTTAATAAGTAATTATTATTCATTTTCTATTCAAATTACTTACTAAAGTCTTGATTGATAGGCTGATTGAAAACATCTTTAGCTTTCAAACGGTATCACACTTTTTGAATCCAAAACATGTTTCACATTCTATGCTTCACATACTATAGGATTAAAAAAATAAAAATTGAATTTCATGAAGTTTTGACCAAGTTAAGGTGGTCGATACACAAGTTTTTATATTTTTTAAAAGTTGTAATAAAAATTCATAATTAATTATTTACTTGGAAAAATTAAAAAAAAAAAATGCATCACATTGGGAGATGATTCCTATACTTATATCTAAAATCTTATAAAAAAATAGTATCATTTAATTGTGGTTAGGGTGGTCAGATAGACACCTACTTCTTATTTTTTCCCTGAAATTTAAGTACTATTGCATTGAAATTTCAAATTTTCACCAAGTAGATTTTTTTTTTTTGAACAAACCTAGTAGTCTAGAAACTACATTCAATTTTCTATAGATTCAATTCTTACATATTTTTGAAATAATAGAGATAACTTATTCAAATTTTTATGTCAAGTTGCCTAACTCTGATTTTTCTAAATTTTTTGCCACTTAAGGGCATGTTTTTTCCATGATGATCCTGCACATACCCAATAATCTTGATATAAATTATGTAATACTATAAATTCTTTTGTAATCACATTCTCACCACAGGCGAGATCTATTAATATCCCATTGGTGGGCTTAGCATAGATTCTACTAGCTATGTAAAGAGGACCATCATGAACTTTTTGAAGTATATCTTTAGCAGAAAAAATGATATCAAGATTTTTGTTGGTTGGGCCCTTACGAGGGATAATGACTATCACACCCACAAGTTCATCCATAGGATTAACTTGGGTAACATGGAGTTAGATCATGTTGTTCACTATTTGTATCAACATTCATGACTTGAGGGTTTGAAGGTTCACTAGCCTTGACAAATGAAATATTGTGTTTAGGCATGGGATTGGTAAAGATTTGTAAATTTTGGATAGGGGGTGCAATAGACTTATTACCTTGATCATTAACACCTGCAATGGAAAAATGGCCCGAATCAATGAGCTCTTGAACTAAGTGTTTGAGATGCTTGCATTGTTCGGTGTCATGGTCATTTTGGCGATGAAAATGGAAATAAGCATTAGGTTTAAAGGTGGGTGGTAAAGGTTTGGTGGTATCAAGCATTTTTACAGTAGGCAAGGTGATCATTTGTTTCTAGAGCAATTGGTTCATTGTATTATGGAGAGTATCAGGTAAGGGAGTAAATTTTCTCTTCAAGCCCACGTGACTTGGAACAGGTGGGTTTGGTTGTGGTTCAGGAGGCAGATTGAACTGTAAAAATCCTCTATTTGGTTTGTGAAATTTTTGGATGTTTTTTTTATTGTTTTCTTAGGATTCTTAGCTCACTTAGAAGTGGATTTGGAATCACAACTTGAAGCCAAGTTATGATATTCACACAAGGTTGTGAATAAGTGCATGAACAAAGGGAATTTCATCATAGTTAATTTATCTTGAAGGTTTGTGTGCAATTTTTTGATAAAATATTCTATAGATGTGAATCAGAAATTTTGACATCCACTTGAGCATACAATGACTGATAATGTGAAATGAAATCAGTGACTTTCTCATTGGCATTTTGTCTACAATGCACTAGGTCAGACATTATCTTTTTAGGGGTCATATGAACTTGGAAGTGACTTATGAAGGCATCCACAAGTTCATTAAATGATCAGATAGAATGATTGGGTAAGTTGGAAAACTACTCCAATGCAGTATCTTTCAGGGTCCTAGGAAAAAGTTTAGCTAAGATTTTATCATCAAGGAAAAAATCATTGCATAAGGTTGTATAAGCATTGCAATGGTTAATAGGCTCTCCTTTACCTTTGTATTTCTCAAACCTAGGCATTTATATCCCTTGTGGCATATGTGTGCATAAGATTTCTAAGGATAAGGGGCTACTAAGAACATGATATGTGGGTGGAGCGGTTTGAACTTGACTAATGGTGGAAATTTGTTGTTGCATGGATGAAACAGTATTAAGTAGTTGTGTAATGATGGGATCAGGGTAGGTGGTTTGAGGTGGAAGAGAAAATGGTGATGGAGTGTATGTAACATGAGGGGAAGTGAAAGGAACACTAAGAGGGGTGAAGGTAGTGGAGAGGACTTGCGATGCCACAAGATAACTAGGAATGCTAGTTGGAATTGTGAAAGAAAGAGCCACATGACTAACTTGTTGTATAGTTTTTGTAACATGAGGAGTGGTATAAGTTGGTATGGATGCTATGGTTGAAGGGGGAGGAATGCGAGGTCCTCCATGGCTTGCAACTATGTTTGTTGATTGGGAATTAGAACAAGCATGCTTATTCTAAATCTCAGCAATTCTTTTCATAACTTCTAAACCATCATCACTTTCAATAAAATGATGGAGGTTTTCTATGGCTGGTATGGCAGTGGTGGAAATTTTTTCAAGGGATAAGTCTTGTTGTAAGTGTGAAAAATCCTCATGAATATTAATGACCTTTTCTTGTGATATGGAGTTGTTTTGTGTGTCAACATTCATTAGATGGAAAGGTGAAGACATAGAAGTGATATTGTCCATGCCACCATTGTCCATACTAGGAGTAGGAGCTCTTGAGATCCCAAGGTCCACAACAAAAGTTCTATCATGGGAGGCCATGAGTCTAGAACTTCATCTCACTAAAGTATTATCAATGGGGCACCAAGCACTCATACAAGTACCACAAAAGATGGGGTGAATGAAAATGCAAAGTAATCTAGGAGTCCTAAATGAAAATAATAGAAATTTTGTAAAATGAAATAGAGAACTAACAATAGATAACAGAAATGTAGGAAATGCCTAGAAAATGCTTAAAAATGTAATCTGAAATGTGCAGGTGGACTGATTCACCCAGGGTGGTGAATGAGTCCTAGTATGAGATTTTTTTATGTTTTTCAGAAAATTGAATGTGATTTTAATGTTTTTCAGATGCCAATGAAGGATGCAAATGCAGATTTTCAGTTTTTTCAATGATATGCAATGCCAAAATGAAATATAAATGAGTCTTTCACTAATGAAAATTAAGAATCCATAGAATGCAAAAACAAAACAATACCCTAATTGAATGTTGATGCAAATGAAGCTTAAGATGCAAGATTCAATTGAAATCAGAAATATAAAGTGTTCAAAATGTAGGTTCACCAAAATGAACTGTCAATTTTGGGCACCACAAGATTCTCTAACTCTTCTAAGGTTTTGCACCTAACAGGAGAGAGGTAGGCCAAAATTTCTAGCTAGGTTAATTCAAATTATGTAATGTAGGATATTATTACACCTAAATGAAATGATCTATATGCAATAAAGTGATCTAAATGACTGATTATGTATGCAAAACTTAATACTTAAGCTATGTTGGAAAACACAATGTGATATGCAAACAAAGAGTTATGAATAAATAAATGCAAAACAAAAAGAAATGAGGTTAATCAGTGTGCACCTAGAGGTCTGATGAGGATTATAGAATGTTCTAGATGTTGTCTAGAATTAAAGAAATTGACCAGTGGGACTCATTCACCTAGGGTGGTGAATCAGTCCTACTTCTGATGAAAACTATCAGGAATAGGTTTTTGAGTGTCGAGATCTAGAATTTGACAACACTTAGATTTCTAGCCTTAAGGTGGGACTCATTCACCACTAGTGGTGAATTGGTCCTCTCCCAAAATTTTGAGAAATTAGGAAACAACTCTGCAACACCAGATCTGACAGTATCTGCTTGTCGGGTTGTCGAAGTCAATTTTGTAGCAAACAAACAAAATATCTTCTCTAAGCTTGAAATGTGATTAATTTGACTTGAAACACCTTGTTGACTTGTTGACCACTCTTGAACACCCAAATACTTGATAAATATGCATACAAAAGTTTGCAAACACACATGCAAGAGGGGAAAAATGGTTGAGGGTTAGAAAATAGGGGTTTGCCTTGGTCAAACCCCACTTTGGTAATCAAAACCTTAATGAAATAATGAAATGAAAGAGAATGATAAACAAATAGCATGCAAATGCTATCAACTTACCAAAGCCTTGTTGAATAAAATTTGAAGTTATGTCAATGGATGCTTCAAAATGCTTGATGAATGCTTGATTTGATGTTGTAAAGAGCTTGAATGCTTGAGTGAATGAAAAGATTGCTTGGAAGTGATGTGTGATTGTAGGAGATGTAAAATGAGGTGAAAATCACTTATTTATACAATCTTGTGCCTTAGTAACCCATTGGTACCTCATCACAGGCTAACATCAAGTGATTTTGAATAAAAACTCGAAAGGAAATTTAAAATATTTTGAATTTGGAGCCAAGGGGGACTCATTCGCCACCTATGGCAAATGGGTCCCACCTAGGACTTGAAAATGGGTGTTAGGAATTAAGTCACATTTAATGTTATTTTTCATGTTTACATAAAAAAATACACTTAATTAAAGATTATAAGGGCATAAAGGGGTCAAATAAATCATAAGAAAGGTATAAATATTGAAGTTATGCCTAGAAAAGCATGAAATCCTTTTACAAAACTTTACAACACTTCAAAATAGGACTTGTTTAGTGATGAAAAGGTGATTTTTAGGTGAATTGTAATGAATAGAGCCTAGAAGAGTGTATAAATGTTTTACAACACTTCACAACACCTTCACAAGATGCCATTATTTGAATTTTAGTACCTAAATATGCATGTTCAAGTGACACTACAATAGAAAATAAGAGAAAAATAGACCAAACATCATGAAAAAAGACATAAAAGGCCATGAAAATGACAAGGGGCCATTTTTCTATGACACAATTTCAAATTTTTAGATGCATTATATATAGAGTGTATGGGTAGCATTATTTATTAGTTGTATTGGTTGTGATCGAGTAAGGTGATTTTGAGTACAAAACTATGAAGAAAAGAGGGAACTTGCTAGTATTAGAAGATCATTCTCAATGTGAAAGAGTGCCAACTATGACTCTAGTACATATGAGAGTTATATTTCAGATCTTCTAGCTTTATCTATGTATTCCAGTAGGAATGGTTTTCTACCTATTATATTGTTTTCTAAGTAGGGATTGGTTTCTTTTTGTGGTGGAGATTGTTGTCTCTAGTAGGCTAGCCTACAAATTCAATAGGGGATTGGTGTCTCCAGTAGGTTGGTTCCTACTTCACATTGTAATCTTACCTATTATATTTCTTCATTGTGAGGCTAGATTTGGGTAGTAGATCCAAGCAACTATTATCATTTTGGTTTTCCCATCTTGGGTTTCCATGTATATCTTGTGTTATCTTGTTTTGTGTCATGATTAATTGCTTATGTTATTATGTGCTCTTCATGTTGAAAAACTATATAACTATAGCAGAAGTAAAGAATTCCAAAATTATTTAGATCTATTGATTCAACCCCCACCTCTTGGTAGATTGTGTGCCCATCAGATACCCTTGTAGGTTCTTGGATATAGGAGATAAAATCTATTGTATAATTCCTCTACGTGTATCATCATTCTTCTCTATGTCATACTTTGATTTTTGACATTTGGGGATGATGCAAAGTGTTGGGGGCATTTAGGCTTCTCCTATGTTAACCCAAATTTTCATTTTTACTTTGTCTTTATATGCTCTTTCTTCACAATCTAAAATATTTGGGGACATCATGATGATTCAAAAATAGTTATATAAATATTCTATTGATATGAATCATATTGACCCTAAATACTAGGATCCCCTTATCTCTCTTATGCATTCATTTTAGTTGATGTTGTGGGTTCTATGTGTTATCCATGGATCAAACACTTTTCATGTCAGGTAGCATTCCATGAATACATATCATTATGTTTTCATGACACAACATATCTCTTTTTCTTCTCCTTAGAATAACTTGTGTTCTTTTGTGTAGTACAAACCATTCTAAGGGGGGGATATTGCAGTCATATAATATATCTCTTATCTTATTATTCATTTTTAAACATGTTTACATCCAACTATCTCACCCATCATCTAGCATGGGGGATCCCCACTAGACTTTTTCTTTACAGATGCATTTGTCTCTTTTCTGCTTCTATATTACAACATAGTTTGTAGCAGACATAGGTCAATTGGATTGTTTTATGGTCCCTAGAATAACAAAAAATTCTACCCATACATATCAATGGGGCTATACAATAATTTTTATGTCAAAATTTTTATTTTCACCTAAAATGTTTGTCTGCAACTAACATGTTTGTGGTGATACAACTTAATCACTTTATGCAACATCGAATCAAGTCTCTTCCCTAGGGTAAACTCCATGTGGATAGCCGACTCTGCTTCCGCTTCACATCCTGGGTAAAATACTCTCCTCTTTTTGCTTTATCTCGTATTTCCTCTTGAACACATATGCTTGCTAAAGTGTGGGAAAACTATAATGTCATAAATTGCATTTTATGTAATTTCACATTACATGTGCCTTCCCCTTTAGATAAATTAAGATAATTATTCTCTTATTCAAACCAAACCATCTTTTGCCACATGGCATGCCCAATTCCTTGACTATTGAGTCTAATTTTCTCAAAGGCTACTTATGCATTATAGAGACATTCATGCACCACATTTATGTCCCACAAAAATCTATAACTGAGTTGGTTGTTGGGATATTATACTTGTCACATTTGGGTAGTGTAACCCCCCTTCAAACCTACATCCTTATCAAGAATTGCTTGGTTAGGATGTTTGAACCAAAAATACCCTCTTTCTTGAGGATGGATTCATTCGATCTTGATCTTTGAGGAACTACACAAAAATTTCTCTCTTCTTCTCTCATTTTCTTTAGCATTATGCATTTCTTCTTTACACACATCTTTCAAAGAATTCTTTTATAAATTTCAAAGTAAAATCTATTGTTGCAAACACAAGGTTATCTTGCAAAGAGGCCACTATCATCTTGGAGGCCCTTGTTTCTTCTTGATTGCACTAGCAAGCTACTTTGCTTTTTTGCTTAGGAGTATTAATGTTCCAATATTTTACATTGAGCATACTATTTCTATTTTCTTAGCATATTATTCTCTTTATCATTTTATGTCTATTTACATTATC
>VDFB02353493.1:246464923-246497681 GCA_007258455.2 Sequoia sempervirens | reverse complement strand
GTGAATTGGTCCTCTCCCAAAATTTTGAGAAATTAGGAAACAACTCTGCAACACCAGATCTGACAGTATCTGCTTGTCGGGTTGTCGAAGTCAATTTTGTAGCAAACAAACAAAATATCTTCTCTAAGCTTGAAATGTGATTAATTTGACTTGAAACACCTTGTTGACTTGTTGACCACTCTTGAACACCCAAATACTTGATAAATATGCATACAAAAGTTTGCAAACACACATGCAAGAGGGGAAAAATGGTTGAGGGTTAGAAAATAGGGGTTTGCCTTGGTCAAACCCCACTTTGGTAATCAAAACCTTAATGAAATAATGAAATGAAAGAGAATGATAAACAAATAGCATGCAAATGCTATCAACTTACCAAAGCCTTGTTGAATAAAATTTGAAGTTATGTCAATGGATGCTTCAAAATGCTTGATGAATGCTTGATTTGATGTTGTAAAGAGCTTGAATGCTTGAGTGAATGAAAAGATTGCTTGGAAGTGATGTGTGATTGTAGGAGATGTAAAATGAGGTGAAAATCACTTATTTATACAATCTTGTGCCTTAGTAACCCATTGGTACCTCATCACAGGCTAACATCAAGTGATTTTGAATAAAAACTCGAAAGGAAATTTAAAATATTTTGAATTTGGAGCCAAGGGGGACTCATTCGCCACCTATGGCAAATGGGTCCCACCTAGGACTTGAAAATGGGTGTTAGGAATTAAGTCACATTTAATGTTATTTTTCATGTTTACATAAAAAAATACACTTAATTAAAGATTATAAGGGCATAAAGGGGTCAAATAAATCATAAGAAAGGTATAAATATTGAAGTTATGCCTAGAAAAGCATGAAATCCTTTTACAAGACTTTACAACACTTCAAAATAGGACTTGTTTAGTGATGAAAAGGTGATTTTTAGGTGAATTGTAATGAATAGAGCCTAGAAGAGTGTAGAAATGTTTTACAACACTTCGCAACACCTTCACAAGATGCCATTCTTTGAATTTTAGTACCTAAATATGCATGTTCAAGTGACACTACAATATAAAATAAGAGAAAAATAGACCAAACATCATGAAAAAAGACATAAAAGGCCATGAAAATGACAAGGGGCCATTTTTCTACGACACAATTTCAAATGTTTAGATGCATTATATATAGAGTGTATGGGTAGCATTATTTATTAGTTGTATTGGTTGTGATCGAGTAAGGTGATTTTGAGTACAAAACTATGAAGAAAAGAGGGAACTTGCTAGTATTAGAAGATCATTCTCAATGTGAAAGAGTGCCAACTATGACTCTAGTACATATGAGATTTATATTTCAGATCTTCTAGCTTTATCTATGTATTCCAGTAGGAATGGTTTTCTACCTATTATATTGTTTTCTAAGTAGGGATTGGTTTCTTTTTGTGGTGGAGATTGTTGTCTCTAGTAGGCTAGCCTACAAATTCAATAGGGGATTGGTGTCTCCAGTAGGTTGGTTCCTACTTCACATTGTAATCTTACCTATTATATTTCTTCATTGTGAGGCTAGATTTGGGTAGTAGATCCAAGCAACTATTATCATTTTGGTTTTCCCATCTTGGGTTTCCATGTATATCTTGTGTTATCTTGTTTTGTGTCATGATTAATTGCTTATGTTATTATGTGCTCTTCATGTTGAAAAACTATATAACTATAGCAGAAGTAAAGAATTCCAAAATTATTTAGATCTATTGATTCAACCCCCACCTCTTGGTAGATTGTGTGCCCATCAGATACCCTTGTAGGTTCTTGGATATAGGAGATAAAATCTATTGTATAATTCCTCTACGTGTATCATCATTCTTCTCTATGTCATACTTTGATTTTTGACATTTGGGGATGATGCAAAGTGTTGGGGGCATTTAGGCTTCTCCTATGTTAACCCAAATTTTCATTTTTACTTTGTCTTTATATGCTCTTTCTTCACAATCTAAAATATTTGGGGACATCATGATGATTCAAAAATAGTTATATAAATATTCTATTGATATGAATCATATTGACCCTAAATACTAGGATCCCCTTATCTCTCTTATGCATTCATTTTAGTTGATGTTGTGGGTTCTATGTGTTATCCATGGATCAAACACTTTTCATGTCAGGTAGCATTCCATGAATACATATCATTATGTTTTCATGACACAACATCTCTCTTTTTCTTCTCCTTAGAATAACTTGTGTTCTTTTGTGTAGTACAAACCATTCTAAGGGGGGGATATTGCAGTCATATTATATATCTCTTATCTTATTA
This sequence comes from Sequoia sempervirens, assembly GCA_007258455.2. NCBI lineage: Eukaryota > Viridiplantae > Streptophyta > Pinopsida > Cupressales > Cupressaceae > Sequoia > Sequoia sempervirens. The sequence continues at coordinate 246,495,404 of VDFB02353493.1, read as the reverse complement.
TTCTTTTTAAACATGTTTACATCCAACTATCTCACCCATCATCTAGCATGGGGGAACCCCACTAGACTTTTTCTTTACAGATGCATTTGTATCTTTTTTGCTTCTATATTACAACATAGTTTGTAGCAGACATAGGTCAATTGGATTGTTTTATGGTCCCTAGAATAACAAAAAATTCTACCCATACATATTAGTGGGGCTATACAATAATTTTTATGTCAAAATTTTTCTTTTCACCTAAAATGTTTGTCTGCAACTAACATGTTTGTGGTGATACAACTTAATCACTTTATGCAAGATCAAATCAAGTCTCTTCCCTAGGGTAAACTCCATGTGGATAGCTGACTCTGCTTCCGCTTCACATCCTGGGTAAAATACTCTCCTCTTTTTGTTTTATCTTGTATTTCCTCTTGAACACATATGCTTGCTAAAGTGTGGGAAAACTATAATGTCATAAATTGCATTTTATGTAATTTCACATTACATGTGCCTTCCCCTTTAGATAAATTAAGATAATTATTCTCTTATTCAAACCAAACCATCTTTCACCACATGGCATGCCCAATTCCTTGACTATTGAGTCTAATTTTCTCAAAGGCTACTTATGCATTGTAGAGACATTCATGCACCACATTTACGTCCCACAAAAATCTATAACTGAGTTGGTTGTTGGGATATTATACTTGTCACATATGGGTAGTGTAACCCCCCTTCAAACCTACACCCTTATCAAGAATTGCTTGGTTAGGATGTTTGAACCAAAAATACCCTCTTTCTTGAGGATGGATTCATTCGATCTTGATCTTTGAGGAACTACACACAAATCTCTCTCTTCTTCTCTCATTTTCTTTAGCATTATGCATTTCTTCTTTACACACATCTTTCAAAGAATTCTTTTATAAATTTCAAAGTAAAATCTATTGTTGCAAACACAAGGTTATCTTGCAAAGAGGCCACTGTCATCTTGGAGGCCCTTGTTTCTTCTTCATTGCACTAGCAAGCTACTTTGCTTTTGTGCTTAGGAGAATTAATGTTCCAATATTTTACATTGAGAATACTATTTCTATTTTCTTAGCATATTATTCTCCTTATCATTTTATGTCTATTTACATTATCTTTTCTAAGGATATATGTGGAGGTGGAAACACCAATACAGGGGTTTGACTAAGGCAAACTCCTATATAGCCACCCAAACCCTTCTCTTTGGTCTTATCTATGTAGGTATAGGTGGAAATGTTGCTTGGAGAAGGCTTGGATTTAATCAAACATGTTTGGTGACATACTAAACTCTTCTTTTTCCTTTTCACTTAAGTTCCCTTTAGCATTTTCATTTCCATCATTTTATATTCATTGTACAACTATATTGTATACACCTTTCATGTCCAAAAGTCTATGTAGAGTATTTTATGTTTTCATGTGATAGTTTCTTTTTTTTGTCCATACAAGACACTAGCATGGTGTGTTGTTGTACTACAAATGCATGTTAGTCCTAGATAGAGAGCTTTCAAGCTATCCATAAGACCTCTATACCGTACACTTTCAAATTTTAATGTCTAAAGAGTCTGGATAATTTTTGTACTCTTCAAAACCTAAATTTAACTAATTAATAGGTAAGCTTAAAGGTCATAATTATCCAAAGTCTTACCTGAGTGGAGGGTTGTAATTTGGATCCTTGAAGGATTTGATTATCGTTTGTAGCAATTCACTTTTCATACTCTATAGACACAAATCCAACTAAATCAAACTAATTGGTTACAAGATAAATGTGTATTATGAAAAAGTGGCATTGAGTTGAGGGACCAACTTATACAAGTTAGAGAATCTAATTGTTCTTATGAATTCACCAAGTAGAAAATATCCATTTCTAGTTTCAAGAAAAATAGATTTTAGTGTCACATTAAATTTGATTTTCTACCATTATCTCAAAAATTAAATGTTCTATGTATTTTATTTATTTTAAAATTTAACATTTCAATTATTTAATTTATGCTAATATTATTACTTTAATCTAAATTAATTTATATCTAGTTATGTACACTTTAATTTACTTTGCTTAATATTAAGAAAAGTGTTTTTTCTTTTTAAAAAACTTCTTTCTACAAATATATTCTTTGAAATTATATAATTTTTGAAATGAAAATTTTAAATGTGAAAGGACTATTGTATATACATTAAACTTTTCTCTTTTACTTCATTGCTTTTTCATTTATTGAACAACTTTAAAAAAAACTTGTGGTAGACATTAACATTTAGTATAGAAGTTGAACTTGTTCTTTCAAAATCAATGAATGAGTGAGATCCAGGCCGAAAAATTCTTGTGGTAAGTATTAAAATTTAATTTGGAATCCAACCTAAATAATGGTGACAAGTATTAACATTCAATGAATGAGTGAAACCCAAAAAAGTCATTGTATTAATATTCAATATCCTTAATGAACATATCAACCTAAGTAAACATGATACCCAATGAAGAGAGGAGTTTCCACCTGTAATAGAAGTAAATAGCTTTGCATGGAACTAAACCATCAAAAGCTTCTCTTTTCTTCTTTATTCCACTCTAAATAATATTGTGTACAAATTATAATTTTTCTTAAATTCATTTAAGAATGATGTATGTTGTCTATTGTTTATTGGACCACTCTTTTTAAATATTACACTCTTCAACCAGAGACAATTAATAGTAATTTTAAAGCTCATCTTTATTGAAAAGTGGTAAATATTCATGTTTTATTTATTAACCAAAATTTACTTTTATCCATTAAAGTAGATGATATTTAAGAATAGCCTCATTAAACCCCCCATTGTTTTATAGATTGAAAAATCCTTGTTAAAATAGGTTGAACTTGTTATGTTTGGTAATTAATTGATAGAAAGTACTTGTATCACTAGAAATTTTATGGTTTCTATATTAGAAGCAATAAAACCAAAAATCCAAAGAAGTAATAGAGTGAAAAGTAGAAAACATGAAGATAAAACGAAACATAGTTACCCCAAATCTTCAATCTCCATGGTTGATCTCCATTACACCTTCTAGCTTGTTGCAAATAATGATTTGCCCTCAGATTTATGCGAGCAACCTAAGACTATGTCATGTCCTACACAAGTGTTGAAGGATTTTACTATGAAAACTACTCTAAAATATGTAAAGTATGAGAGAAAATGACAACAGAATGAAAGCCAAAAATTTCATGTGAATGCTTGAGAGAGAGAAAATGAATTCAAAATTTCCATTTTATAAGAAACGAAAGTTTCGAATGGACGGATGAGATCGAAAGGCAGACGGATGGACCAGATTGAAAGTTGAGACAAGATGGCTAAAAAAGGTAGGGGAATCAAATTAATAAAAGTCATTTGACCTTTGCATGCAAAAAGGCATCTTTTTAAATTAAAAATCATTTTAATTAAAAAATGGAGAATCAAATGACAGTAGGAAATAAATGCCCACCTTTAGCCAAAATAAGGAAATTTGACCATTTTAAATATAAGTAATCATTTATTTATTTATTTAAAATAGGGAAAATAACATGTGGCCATAATTAAATAAATCAAAGAATTTATTTAATTAGAAGAGGAAAATGTAAATTATTGATGTACTTAAATAAATAAATAAATAAGATTTATTTATTTAAATAATCTAGAAGAACTAGTGGACATAAATAATTAAATAAATTAAGAAGTTTATTTAATTATAAGGAGACATTAGAGAATTAGTGACACATTTAAATAAATAAATAAAATTTATTTATTTAAATAATCAGGAAGAATAAAGAGACCTGAATTAATTGAATAATTAAAAATTATTTAATTAATAGATGAAAAATAGACTGAATAACATAATTAAATATTTTAATTATCCTAGGACGAAAGTGGCGAGAAATAGAGCTTGTAGGCCTAGGTTAATTTTAAGTGTCTACATTTTGCCCCTCTTTGTCATAATGCATCCTATTGCATTGTGACAAAGAAAAATAATTCAAATCATGCCCTAGCGAGGGTATGGCGTATCGATGGCCCCTCGGGAGATTTTTCAAATTTTGGCCTGGCGACAGAAGAATTTGGAAAGTGTCCCGACAAGTTAATTTAAATACCAGAAAAGTAATGGCGAGATGGTTCAGAGTTTGGACGTGTTTAAGGTACCCAAAAGAGCAATCAAAGGTGATGAATGGAGCCCCCAGTAATAACAATTGTGAAAAACCCCATTTTTCCCCTATAAATAGTTGAAATTGGAGGTAAAACTTATTTCATTTTCAAATTTGTTATAGTAATTTCAGAGAGTCCAGCATGGGGATAGTAGCAGAAAAGATGGTGATCCCGATCACAGAGAACTGCAGATACATTGTCAGGACCTATAGGCGACTAGAGGGTGCAGAGCTGGCGGTATGTACCCTTAGCCTACTTCGTCAATTTATCGCTTTTCGTGCTTTTTTAGGGTTTCTAGGACTAGGAAAAAATGTGTCACGATGCATTTGCATTCGCGTAAGTTGCAATTGACTTCACATTCGACGCATTTGATGTGTCATGACACAAACGCAAAAGACATTAAGAAATAGTGAAAAGTCGCACCGCATTTGTATGAAGTTGTGATGCAATCGCCATTTTAAGCTGCATTTGTCGGCTAGAAACCTGAATTCGAAATATCGAGATGCATTTGATGTTATGAGTGACACATTTGAATCAGATGATGCATGTGTGCAATATCACAATGCAAGTATAATTGTGAGATGCAATTGCAGTTCGGAACGACACAATTGTCGAATTGTGATGTAAACATTGAATTATGATGCAAACATTGTACATAATGATGCAATGGGCTAATTGTGACGCAATTGAAGACATTGTGACACATTCATTTTTTCCTTTGATAGATGTTAATTGAGTGTTATTTCAGCTTTTAACTTTCATTGACTTAGATTAGGTGTTAATGACAAGCTTCAAAAAGATACTGATGCGTCTGTTGGTATGTGCAGAGACAATTAGCGCCTATTTACACATGAGAGAGCAGACCATCAACCTACTCATTTAGAGACAGCTTGACATATAGAGAGCGATGGCGTTTGATGCAACTAGGTCTCTACTATATCACCTATATGCCTGTTGTACGGGAAAATAGGGGACTCCTTACAGCGCTCTGCAAGAGGTGGCATTCAGAGACCTGTTCTTTCCACCTACCGACCGGGGAGGCTACAATTACCCTAGAGGATGTTTACTGGATTCTACGCCTACTGATCCGGGGGGAGAGGATTGTTTATGATCCATGACATAGACATCAGATGTTTATTACCTACTATCGTGATCAGGGTGCTAGATTAGGTATTGAGGGATATGATATCTAGTGGGAGTTTATGGTAGAGCACTACAAATGGTTTGATGCCTTATTGGTGACATTGATTACCGGTGTTGTTATTCCAGAATGCCAGGGGCACAGGTTTCTAATTGGCTGGGGGATGTACTTGTTGGCATGAGGTGAGACTGGATAGTTTATGCCTGGGGACCTTGTGTATTAGGTATCCTATATCATCAACTGCATGAGGCTACATACGGGAGGGCACAGAGTATTTCCTACAGGATGACCCTTCTTCTGATCTGGGCATGGGAGCATGTTGCCATTTTTCGCCCACCAATTGACAAGCCACAGTTGGTAGATGGTATGTCGTATGTCTACTACTATGTCGGTGCGCTACAACAGAGCCACTATGGTGAGACAGGTTGGTGGAGACATAGGATCGACACCATCACTGCATTTATCTAGAGACCGTATAGGCATTGTAGGCAGTGGGAGGGTGAGGCAGATCATCTCAGTTTCTACCAACAGTATCGATATCTGATTGGCCAAACAGCACAGACATAGTTGATTGTGGAGATGTACTTGCCACAATGTGTTCTCAGATAGTTTGGTGAGTAGCAGGGTATTCCGCTCAGGATAGCTGAGTATGAGAGGTCATCTCGGGAGTCAATATGGGGACCACCCATATCTATGGCCTTTGCTACTCAATAGATAGATGGACTGGTGGCACAACAATGGGGATGGAGAGGAGGCATTGCAGATCTGGGGACCACTACAAATTTTGATTTATGGTGGCAGACACATAGGACCATTCCCCTCACAGATCCAGATGGACCTGCACCAATGGATCGGAAATCCATTATTCCACATGTGCCACGAGTTAGACAAGGGGGTGGGGTTGGTGATAGAGGGAGAGGCAAAGGCTGAGGGAGAGATGGGGATGATGGTGATGATGGGGGAGTCGGTGGGAGATGGAGGAGAGGAGGGGATGGAGGGAGACACCAGAGGTGAGTGAGGTAGTGAGTGGTTAGAGCACCATTGGACCCCATCCCAGAGGTAGTCGAGGAGGGAGAGAGGGGGGAGCATGTAGAGGCAGAGATTGGAGGAGAGGAGAGGGAGGCAGAGCATGCAGAGGTGGAGATTGGAGTAGAGGAGAGGGTGATGGAGGAGAGAGAGGCAAAGCATGCAGAGGTGGAGATTGGGGGAGAGGAGAGAGTGATGGAGGAGAGGCAGGTGGAGCATGCAAAGGTGGAGATTGGAGTAGAGGAGAGGGTGATGGAGGAGAGAGAGGCAGAGCATGCAAAGGTGGAGGTTGGGGAAGAGGACATAGGGGATGATGATGAGGCAGAGCGCCTATTGCGATGGAATATGGTGGAGGGAGATGATGGGATGCCGATAGGGCCAGTACTGCCAGCAGATGGTACCATAGAGTAGTAGATTGCTAATCTTTAGAGGAGACTTGACGAGAGTACTGCATAGGTTAGGGCTTTATAGGCTGAGATCTGGACGTAGGCGACATCATAGTGGTGTGTGTATTTTGTAGCACTATGTGCAGGACCTTCAGGGGATATAGCCCATGAGTTTTCTAGGGTGAGTGCTCGGTACAGCCAATACAGGACCCTCTATGAGTAGGAAGTGCCTCCCGAGTGATGAGATCCTACACTGTCACGCTCATAGATGAGGATAGGCAGTGGCTACATATTAGGGAGTGGGAGTAGCAACAAGATCCACACTAGTGTAGGAGGGTCTACCTCCTAAGAGCACACATTAGGGCATAGGTCCCACCACTCACACATGCATGCCTCGAGTCATAATTTGATCCACAATCATGGGTCCACTGGTTCAGGGTAGAGGTCAGTAAAAAGGAAGCCACCAGTGACAGATACCCTAGCTACTCAAGTTACAGATATGACACAAACAGCCCAGACAAAGGTTATAGTGATAGATGCTTAAACCACGTAGGGGCAGGTGACAATGACCATGATGGTCTTAGTTCCCTCGATAGAGCACCGATCCCCCAGATCTTCTCCTCGAGGAGATGAGGAGAGTGTCTCCTGAGATATTGAATTTTCATGCATTATGAAATTATTGATTATTGAGCCTGCGAGCTCCATTTTTGGGATATCTCTTTGACTCTATCTTGTGCCACTGATATTCTTGAGATTATATATATATGTGATGTAGTTTTGATGTGGCCTATCTATTTTATGTTATAATGTGTTATGTGATGATGATGATGATTTAGATGACATGTGATTATGCAGCTATAATACTTATGTGATGTTTATTTGATGCATTTATGATTCCCATGATGATGTTATATGTATGTCTATGCCATGGATGCACTTATGATGAAATTTTATTTCTTATTTATGATTATATGTTACGATGATGCCATGGATGATACTGATGATGATAATATTTATGTTTTTTATTTGTTTTCACCTACTACCTATGATTATGGATGCGTTGATGGATGACAATATTGTAGATGTATTATATGACATGTGATTTGCATAATGATATTCCATGATATGCTATGAAAATATATGTATGTAATTGGGTTGTTTTATGATTTGGATCTAATCTAATGCAAATGTCTAATGTAGTGCAATGTCCATATGATTATGTATGTGAATGTATTTTTGTATGTCACAAGGTATTATCAAGAGATAGAAGAAAAGATGAGGCGACCAAAGAGAAGGAGGTGGATGTTAGTAGATGCAAAATCCTTCAACACATTTCCATAGGACAACCAATTTTTGCTCTTAATCATCATTGCGAAAATTGTCGTGATGGCCAACAAACACCGTGATATGATGTAAATCATGGTGTGCAAGGTCATACCATCACTTGACATAAAGAGTCATAAACAAGGATGATCATGACTCATACTAAAAGTATATTTTCCCTAGTTGTTTTTTCATAATCAACCACAAACAGTAAAGACAAGCAAGAAAAATCACGAAGCTTCATTGCTCCTATAAATCCTATTGTTAGGAAATCCTTGAGGAACTAACCTAATGATTTCCAAAAGATTAAAAAAACATCATAAAATTAAATGCCAAGTGCTTGCCAAGTGTCTGGATGCCAAGATGTCAGGTTTGCCAAAAATGTTGAATGTCTTGGTGTCAAAGTGCTAGGGTTGATGATATGAAGATGCCAGATTGATGTCAAGTTTAAGGACACATCCTAAATGATGTCAAGATGCCAGATTCAGAAAGGACACATTCTGAATGACGTTGATGCCAAAGGGATACCAGATTCGGGAAGGACACATTTCGAACGAGGTCAATGTTAAGATGTCAAATTGATTTCAAGTTCAGGAAGGACACATCCTAAACAATGTCAAGGTCGAGATGTCGAATTGATGTCGAGTTTAGGAAGGACACATCCTGAACAATGTCGATGTCATGATGTCGAATTCAGGAAGGACACATCCTGAATAACGTCAATGCCAAAATGTAAATTTGATGTCAAGAATTGGGAAGGACACATCACGAATGATGTTGATGTCAAGATGCTGGATTCAGAAAGGACACATTCTGAATGACGTTGATGCCAGAGGAACATACCTTGAATGTTGTGAGAATCCTCAAATTTCCAGATGACCATGACGATGTCTAAGGACACATCGTAGGGCTTGATTAAATGACAAGCTATCCTTCAGAAGGAAATATCTGAAGAATAAGCAATATTTGACTGGTTTGACTAATTTTGACTAAGTTTGACCAATTTTGATATGCCAAGATGATTTTCATGCTTGATTGACAGATTGTAGAAGTTCACTTGAATAAATTTTTTGTTCATCTTTTGACAGAGATCATGAAAAATTTAAAGACTATTTCATCTGTGTGAGAAAATTGTGCAATTAACCCTAATGGACTGACCTAGTGTAGCGTCAGGGGCTCATTAACAAATATCCTTGCCTACGTCATACACTCAGAGACCTTGTAGTTCGACACGACCAATGACTTTGTCTTGTTGACCAAAGATTGAGTCATGATTTATTTTGAAAAACATAATAGGACTGACGTAATGTCTCGGGGGCTCAAAGATGAGCCTTGCCTACGTAGCAAGTGCATAGAGACAACGTAGTTCGACAATGACAAAGACTAATCAAGACTTGAATTGACATGACTATGTTGACTGACATGACTCTATTTTTTTTTGGAATTTTTGTGTTTTCTTCAGGATGTTTTTCAATTTTTAGGTCTTTTTTTAGGACATTTTATGATTTTTAAGTATTTTTTCAAGACATTTTATGATTTTAAGGTATTTTTTCAGGACATTTTTTTATTTTTAGGTTTTTTTAGTACATTTTTCATTTTTTAGGTCTTTTTTCAGGACATTTTTCAAAATTTAGGTCTTTTTCAGGACATTTTTCAATTTTTAGGATCACGTGTGGTACCCACTATAGTCTCATGTAAAAAATTTTGCCTAGTCAAGTTGAGAATGAGCCATTCAAAATAGAATGTAAAGAAAAGGCATAACTAGCATGGACAGTGGACAATATGCAAGACTTGATTTCAACCATTGTCATCCATGGAGGGAAATGTCATGATGTTGGGGTGAAGTGTTATGAAAAATGTCAAAAAAGAGTATGTTTATCAGGGACAAAGGTAAATAAGTGATAGTAGATGGCACAACAATGACTGACTACACATGGCACCTATTTTCCAGGTTTTCACCATGGTACTTATCCAAAGCACCTGTTTACCAGGTTTTCACTATTGGATGAATTATTTCTCTTTATTTTTGTCATTTTTTTATTTTTTTGGTGTCACTAGGATGCCTATTTTCCAGGTTTTCATCAAGGTGACAATTTTTTTGTGCTTTTCAAAAAAAAAATATATGTTTTAACTCATTTTCGGGTAGGATTTTTGATGCTATGCATAGAATTTGCACAAATGTAAACTGTTGATTGGATCTATCAACTGTTCACCTTCGGGAGTAGCTAACTGATATGCTTCGAAACCAAATGATGCTACGATGATCTAATGGCCTAGCCAGTTGGGCTCAAATTTTCCTAGCTTCTCCCTATCTAACTGATTCTTGGGATTCTGCATGAGAACTAGGTCACCAATATCAAACTTCCTAGTCATCACCCTTTTGTTATAACTTTTGCAAAGGCGATTTTGGTATGCTTGTAAATGATTCAATGCATTGTGTCTTCGTTCATCTAGAATTTCTAACTTATGCAGTCATGACTGTTTGTATTCTTCATCAGTGATAAGGCCTTTCATGGAGACTCACAAATATGGAATTTCAACCTCTATGGGAAAGATGGCTTTGGCTCCAAAGACAAGGGCGAAAGGTTTGGCACTAGTGGGGGTACACATGCTCGTGCAGTATGCCCACAAAGCCAGGTTGAGTTGGATGTGCCAGTCATGGCCATCGTCATTGACAGTCTTTTTAAGAAGTTTGATAATGGTTTTATTAGATGCCTTAGCTTGACCATTTCCCTATGGGTAATATGGCGTGGAAAAGTGGTGGCTAATATGGAAACGTTGACATAATTCATGGACCTCATGGTTTTTGAATGGACGACCATTATCCGTGATGATGGATTATGGAATTCCATACTGAGAAATGATATAATTGAGGATGAATTTGGAGATTTGTTTGTCAGTAATGTAAGTGAGTGGAATGGCTTCAATCCACTTAGTAAAATACTCAGTGGTGGTGATAATGAATTTGTGTCCATTGGAGGATGTAGGGTGAATCTTTCCCATGAGATCAAGTCCCCATTGTGTGAAAGGCCAAGGAGAAGTGATTGGCCTCAACTCTTGTGCTAGAGCTTGAATCAAATCACTATGAATCTGACATTGGCGACATGTTCTTACAAAATCCAATGCATCCTTTTCTAGTGTCAGCTAGTAGTACCCAAGTCTCATAATCCTTTTAGCTAAGGTTGGGCCACTCGAATGGGACCCACATATACCCTCATGTACTTCATGTAAGGTCACTTTTTCTTCATTATTTTTGAGACAACAGAGAAGGGTATTGTCAAAGCTATGGCGATAAAGGGTGTCACTGATGATGGTGTAATGCGCAGCTTTGCGGATAAAGGACTTTCTTTGGTTATTGGAAAGGCTTTGAGGAAGGATATGCGAATGAAGGTAGTAAAAAATTTCTTTATACCAGGGGGAACTAGAACTAACAAGCTCATAGACCATTTCTAATTTGGGGACATCATAAGCAAGAACCAATAACTGCTCAACCAAAAACTTTAATTGTGGGACATTGCTGGGAATATCAAGTAAAGATCCAATTGTTTCCATAGCGTCAGTAGCCTTATTCTATGTTCTTGGAATCAATTCAAAGGATAGCCTATGAAAATATGTTAGAAAACTATCAACCATCTGTTTATAAGGCATTAGCTTCTCATCTTTGGTTTCATACTCATCATTGACTTGGTTGATAACTAACTGAGAATCGCCGAGGACCTACAAATTTCTGATTTTCAATTTGATAGCTATTCAGATTCCTATAATTAGTGTTTCATACTCTGCCATGTTATTAGTGCATGGAAATGCTATGCGGAATGACCTTGGGATGGAGTCTCCTTGTGGAGTAATGAATAAAATTCCAGCTCCTGATCCATGATTAGTATGAGATCCATCAAAGTATAATTGCAAAGGGTGTTGGGATTCTATGTGAAATATAGACTCGTCTAGAAAATCTGTTGTAAGAGGATGATTATATGGTATTGGTGCATTTGTGAGCTAGTCTACTATTACCTTTCCTTTAATGGCTTTTCTCTCAGCATATTGAATATCATATTCACTAAGGATCGTGACCCATTTTGCTAAACGTCCTGTCAATGCTGCTCGACTCAAGAGGTACTTCAAGGGATTGATCTAGGATACCAAGTATGTCTTATGGTTTAACATGTAATGCCTTAATTTTTGGGCTGCAAATACAATTTCCAAAAAAGCACGCTTAATGGCTGTGTAATTTAGCTCATACCCCACCAGTGTTCTACTGATATAATATATGACTCTTTCTTTGTCTTCATAGTCATTTTGTGCTAGTAATGCCCCTAGTGTCGAAGTAGTTGCAGAGATGTACAAAATTAATGCTTTTCCTTGGATAGGAGGCATGAGAACTGGAGGTGACAATAAATATTGTTTGATCTGGTTAAATGTGTCCTGGCATTTATCTATCCACACAAAGGGTATCCCTTTACGTAGGAGATACTGGAATGGTTGGCACCTGTCTATGAGTTGAGCAATGAACCGTCTGATAGATTGAAGCCTTCCTTGTAGTATTCTTTGGTCACTGATTCCCTTAGGAGGAGGCATATCCAATATAGCTATGACTTTAGTGGTATCAACTTCAATGCCTCTACGCGAGACTATGTATCCCAATAACTTGCCTGATGTTACACCAAAAACACACTTTTTTGGGTTCAACCGGACTTTATATTCTTCCAGCCTCCTAAAACATTTGTCTAATATTGAAAGATGGTCTTTTCTTGTCAATGAATTTTCCAAAAGATCATCCACATAGTCTTCCATTAATGTGTGCATCATGTCGTGGAATATTGTTGTCATTTCCCTTTGATATGTAGCACCTACATTTTTAAGACCAAACGACATTACAGTCCAACAGTACGTACCCCAAGGGCATGTAAAAGCAGTTTTGTGTTGGTCTTAAGGGGAAATAAGGATCTGATTATAACTAGAGAAATCATCCATAAGGGACAACATCTCATATCCAGTTGTAAGGTCCACAATGATCTCAATGTTCTACAAAGGAAAGACATCTTTAGGGCATGCTTTATTGAGGTCTCAAAATTCTGTGCATATGTGAATCTATCTAGTATACTTGGTGATAGCGACGATGCTGGATATCCATTCTATATAGTCAATTGACCTTATAAAACCTACATCCAACATTTTTTTGAGTTCAGCCTTAACCAGCAATGCAACTTGCAGGTGCATTTTTCTCAGTTTTTGTTTTACTGGCTTGGAATCTAGTAATAATGACAAGTGATGTAATACTAACTTAGGATATTACCCCGGAATGTTAGCATAAGACCATGCAAATTTTATCTTGTGTTCTGAGAAGAATTTCTGAAATTTTGGTTGTTCAGCTTCTGTCAATGATGTCGCAAAGAGAACCATTTGGGGGTCCTCCCCAGTAGCTATATTAACTACTATGGTGTCCTCGACGAGCATTGCTGATTTTTCTCTGTCTACAGGGAGAAATTCCAATCCTCCACCCTTGGGCGCCTCAAGGAGGTTTTCACCCTCACGTATGTCCTTTATTTTTTCTATTTTTTAATCAGAAGGTGCCTTTCGGTTTTCACCTAGAGACGTATCATTTTTTGTTATATTTTTCCTTTTAATTTTGTGACTAGAGGATGGCACCGTCTCCCCAAAATAAGCTGCACAATTCAAATCAATGGTAAATCCAACTTTGTGATCTCCATTTGGAATGCCCTCACGTAGCCCTAAAAATTCTGATAGAGCCTCATCATTTTGAAAAGTGTCCATTATTGGTGGGCCTTGCTAGTTCCAGTCAATTAGGTCAGGGTAAACTAAGGATATTCAATCATCAACATTTGCAAATTGAGGAGATGACGCAGAGAGCATGTAAATGGACACCGAGACATTGAAAATGAAGTTTTCATCGTCTGGTTCTATGTCATATTCTATCTAGTATTCTCCTTTGCTTGTTTCATACTCAGCAGCAAAGTAAGGGACAAAGGGACTAGCATCAGAGTTAGGGTCAATAGTGGCAAGTGATAGTTCAAGTGATTCTGCATGATGGTCATCTATTTGGGGTGACTAGACAAGTGTGTCGAGGCTAGGACGAATGGGAATAGGATGTGATCTAGACTTGGCATCATTTGGTGTTGTATCAATCTTGAACATTTTCCAAAATCGTTCTTCAAACGTAGGTTCGCCAGATTCAAGGAATAATTCATCAAGGCAATAGTCACTTAAGGATTGCTGAGAGTCAAATTCCCATTAGTGAGAGTTCGTTTCATAAGAGGTGTCCTTAGTTTTCTCAAGACAGTCTGAAGCATACGCTAACTCACATGGAAGCACACTAGTACTTGGATTACCAGATTCTCATGGACCTAACCCTAACCCAAGATTTTTTGGTCTTTCTAAAATTGATAATGGCACATGCATTCCATTCTTATCCTTTCCAAGACCGCTTTTTCCACCATAGCCTTTTTCTTTTATCATGTTGTATCCTTTTCCATTTATTTCTACTGGAAAGGGAGTCAAATCTTGTGGTTCTTTATAAATCTAGGATAGTATATCATCTGTGTCCTCTTGACTCATTTTTCCCCACTTAATGAAAACTGTATTTTGAGGAACCCTGAATTTTTTTTTTGCCTATATTCTAAAGCAAGTTTTTCCATAGACCTAGGGAGACTTGGGCATCTTGGTTATGCAATAGGTTGTATTTAGCTTATATTCTCCACATCCTTGTTCCTAAATTTGGAAGCTCGATTCGACACTTGGGTTGATAAATGAAGTGTTAGGTGTTATGGAAGCGGTCATGGTGGTTGAAGAAGTATAAGTGGATGTGGTGGATGAAGAAGCAGAAGACTTCACGAGTGTTGAGGGGTCAATGAATTTGAAAGACAAGGATGTCAGAGCTTCCCTACTGATAGGCACTTGACACTCTGATACACCACATAAGTTGGTACAATATTGGAATGGATCAAGGTCTCCATATATAGTAATCTTAGTGCCCTCAAATGGAAGCTTCAAACATTAGTGATACGTGGAGGGGATGGCTTTTAGTGCACGGATCCGATGTTGACAAAGTAAAATGTTGTATGGGAGGTCCAAATCCAGAACTTGAAAAGTGGTGTCGATAATGACTAGCCCAATCCGAATTGGGAGTGTAATTATGCCCTGAGAGGAACATTCTTCATCATCATACACCTTGATAACAATGCTTCTTGTGGCGTCTAATTAAGCATCAAAAAATCCTAGTGCCTTGAACAACTTTAAGGAAAATATATTCAGTCCTGCTCCGCCATCTACTAAGACTCGTCTGACCTTATGTTTATGAAAATAAACTTTGATATAAAGGGCATCATTATGCTTAGATTTGGATGACGAATATTCTTGGTTAGAAAAGGTGATATGGTGAGGATTCATGAGATATCGTACCATGGCTTTGAATTGGCTAACATCAATATCTTGGGGAATGGAGGATTCTTGTAATGTTTTATCTAGGATGGCCTTATGGGAAGGCGAGATGTGTAACAAAACAAGGATAGAGATTTGTGTTGATGTTTTTCCAAGCTGGTCAATAAGATTAAAGTTTCCTTTAGGTTGGGATTTCTTGTTTTGTGGATGCAGTTGTAGCTACAAAATGGATGGGCCTGCGATTGTTACCTTTGGTTGTCTAGGGGGAGAAGGGCTAGCTATGGTGACCTTTCTGGCACGGGTGGTGACATTGCATTCAGGGGCCTTTCTGACGGTGACTATGTTCATCATTTGTTCTAATGTGATGTATGATAAGTCCTCTAGAATAATCATATCCAATACGGGCATGGTTGGCACGATTGTTGTTATTAGGGTTTGACGTAGAAGAGTTTCCTAAACCATGATCCTACAATGGATTTTTTTGTATTGTATGATCCGCATTAGAAGAAAATTCTGGTCCACCGACTTTAACGATACACTTTTCAATAAGGTCTTGCACCAAATTTTTCAATTATTTACAAGAAGAAGTTTTATGTCCTTTTATTCGATGAAAGTTGCAAAATGCATTATCATCCCACCAAGATGGTTTAAACTACCCAGGGTCATATGGTTTGGGGTCCCCAAGTGTGATGACAACATTCTAAAGGAATTTATTGACAACTTCTTCAATAGGTTCACCCAAGGGGGTGTATGTGCGGCCTCTAGAGAATTGTCTAGGTTGTCTAGGCTGCCTTTGATTTTGATTGTTTTAGTTGCCTTTGTTATTTTGATTTGTCTGGATATAATTAGCAGCATAGGTTTTCATCATCATCTATGTGTTTTGTGATTGTGTCCCTTTTAGGGTAATCATCAAACCCATAGTGTTGACAACCTTAGCATCAACTACACCATCATTGGTGACATGTTTATTCTTAACGCATAATTTAGTTTTGTCAGTAGAAGGAGGGTTTTTGTTTATGTTTTTGGGACCATATTTTAGTCTTCCTTTGGCAATGAGGGCTTGTTCAACTTGGACACCTCATTCAACTAGGTCCACAAAAGTTGTGCAACAATGAACATGCAAGCCTTTTTTCAATCTGCCCATTAACGTTTGTATGAACATGTCAACTTTTTATTTTTCCAGTATGTCTATATGACAACGACTCGCTAGGCCCCTCCATTTTTGAAAGAATGGTACAACAGTTTCACCTGAATCTTCTTGTGTAAGTTGGCATAAGTTGGTAATAGAGGTGTCTGTGTCAATGTTGTATGTGTATTTTTTTACAAATTTTTCAGCAAGCTCTTTCCATGATTGTATTCCGGGTTGTAGTGTATAGAACCATTCTAAGGCCGGTCCTGTGAGGCTTTTAGGAAATAGTCACATTAGATATGTGTGCTCATGACGAATATCCACACAACTTGTTACGAACTCTCTAATGTGGTCAATTGGATTTTCTTACCCTTGTATTTGTTGAAGTTTGGAGCCACATAACCATGTGGAAATGGTGGCATGCAAAAAATTGTATCAAAAGGATATGGACATAAGTCATATGGCATTTGCATCTTCTTGTCAGAGGTTTTCATATTTTCCATCTATTTTTGAAGGTCATCCACTCTTGTTAGCAAGGTGTGTACAATGGGATCATTGGTTTCCTAAAAGTACGGTATGTTCTAATTAGGTGTTTACTGATATTGCCAGTTCCGAGTGGGAATTTGTTGTTGAGTATGAATTTGGGACGAGTATGTGGGAATATGTGACCCAACCAGGTTTGTTTGTATTTGATGTCCCTGATTTGTTTGATGTCCAAAGGTATGCATTTGTTGTGTCATTTGAGTTCCTTGTGCATGTTGAAATAATTGACCGTGTGGCATGATAGTGTTAGGCCCTTGCATATTTTTCCCTTGTCCATGTGGGATGTTCATTTGTGATGATGTGTTAATGTTGTGTTGAGGGCCTTAAATGAAAATGCGTCATGGGTTTCTTCCAAAGGGATTAAATGAGGTTCCACCATAAGGATGTGATGAAGATTCCCCCATTTTCATAGATGAAGAGCCAAACATAGGATTTGAGGAGGTGGTGCCTAGCGATGTGGACGCAAAGGTGGCTCCTATCGTTTGTGAAGATGGTGTGGATGTTGTAGGCATGGACTGTGAAAAGGTAGCTCCTATTGTTTGTGAAGATGATGTGGACATTGTAGGCACAGTCGTAGTAGATGTTCCTCCCGTAGATGTCATGTTGGTTGAAGAGGAGGTGTTTTTATTTACGGTGCCACCAGATGTTGCATTAATAGTGGTAGTGACAACTTGCATAGTAACGTCAATGTTATTCGTTGAGGTATTGTTCTTTTCATGTTGGTATGTTGTGTTTTGTGTTGTATTACTAGAAGAGGAAGGTTGTATGGTATTAATGTTGAAGCCTTTTGGTAATCTTGAGCCTTGGTCTAAAAGCATAGGAAGGTATCTATCGGGATCATTCAAAACCAATTCTTCTACCAATGAAGTGACTTCAGGATTTTGGGCTTTTGCCTCTAAGTTTTTAGCATAGACTTGTCCATTTTGATCTCTTTGTATGAATTTTTCAAAAAGTGGATTTTGAAAAGAAGTTGACATGTTCATGGAAGATTGTGTGTTCAAATTGCCAAACAGGTCGTCAAAAATCCAGTCGTTGGAATTGGTGTTAATGTTGTTGTTGTTGTCAAAGTCTTGTCCAAAGTCTACCATTTTTATTTTCTTTCATTGAAGTCTTGTTTCTACCATCAAAATAAATTGCTCAAATGAAGATAATGACCATGCGAGTATGACACTAGTCTATGGTTTTTTTTTTTTCTTTTTCTTTTGTGCAATAAAGGTTGATGATGCAATGAGATGATAATTTTTTCCTAAGAATATGTGTAATGCCAAAAATCCAAAGTGACGATTATGACTAGGATGATGATGATGAAAAGGTGAAAAATAAGGACTAAGATGATTATGTTGACTAAAGAGGCCACTAATACAAAGTCTAGGTTCAAAATGACGACTAGGATGAATAATATTTTTTTTTTATTTTTGGGAATAAAGTATGCAAGGTATAGACTAGAATGCAAATTGCAGAAAAGGATACCTAAATACTCTAAGCTTAGTCTTTGTTTTCGATTTTGGTTATCAAAGGACTTGTTGAAAATGACAAAGTGACAAGGTCAAGATGACTAGTGAGTTTTTCTAACTAGACTATTGAGTTAGAAATTCTCACAAAAGGGACAATGACTGAAAAAAGGAATAATGATTAAGTCCAAGATAACCTAGTTTTGAAAACAATGATTTTGCAAATTGTGATGAGGTTAACTTAATCCAAAGTATGCAAAGATGAAAACCTAGGGTCAAGCTAATGCCAAAAATTATGATTATGAAGCCTAATGCATGCCACTAAAATTTGAAAGATTAATCCTATGGTCAAAATTATAAACTAATGGTTGAATGATAAAGATTTTGAGCAATTTCAAAGTTGGTTTCTGATAAAGTCCTCTTGGAAAAAGTGTTTGACAATAGGCTGACATTGTGTAGACTCAGAGTCAGATTTGTATTAGGGTTTCGTTTCTGTTAGGCATATGCGTCGTTTGAGACCTCGGATGCATCACAATATTTTGAATGTAGCTCTGAAATTGATAAATGCGATAGAGTTTGGCATATGCAGTTCTATGAGATTCAAATGCGTCGTGACACAATCAAATGTGATGTTTATGGAAGCAAATGTGGTTTAACAGAATGATTACACCTCAGGGATTTTCAAATGCATTTCAGGATGGCAAATGCATTTCAATAGTTGTGTCACAGGTTGTAAAAATTGATTTTTTTTTAATGTATTCAGAGAAAATTTGATCTGTGAAAGGTCGAATGTTTTGTCTAGAATTGTAAATGTGGTGAATATTGTTTGAAAATCCGGAATGCACTTTGACAAGCACAATGTTTTAGTGTAAGAAAATGCACGTAAGACAAGCATGATCCTAATAGGCCAAGGGTTTGTATACTTGGTATAGCCCACCGATATACCCCAGATTGGTGCTGAACACCTCTCCTTCTCAAGAGCGAATAGCTTAGAAGTTTGGTGGGACTGGCTCCCCTCCACGACACTCACTTCTACGAGCACACCAACTTCGGATTCGTGGGTAGTCACTTCCAAAGAACTGCTATCTCTACTCAAGGGAGTCAGTAGTGAGTATCTTTGGGCATGATATTCTACCCTGCACTATACCAAGCAATGACTGAAAATGGTTGGCTTCTAAAACAACAGGTGTCTAGTTAGGGAATCCGTTCGAGTGGCCACACATGGGGTGAGAGATTATTCAATAATTAGGTGGAACTCCAACCTAAATAGGTTACACTTAATAGGGTTTATGGGAGTACTACTCCATCCATGTGACACATCTGCACTCGTGGTACTTGAACTTTCCTCAAGCACCCATTTTATATCCCCGCTCAAAGTGGCTTGGCTTTAGCTTGTTACCAGTCGGGTCATCCCTTAAGGTGAGTAATTTTTCCCTTAAGGAAGGCCCATTTCTAGAAATAATAACCATTTCTCGTACACCCAGGATCGCTTGAAAGTGCAAGGGGAGAGGATACTTTGATTATTAAGTCTTAAGGGTTTACAACAAATAAAGTGGGTCTGGTTTTCTGATCACCGAGTTTTCACAAGGTGAGAGCATAATCACCTACCACTTTCAAGCACAATCAAACATTTGCAAAAAAAGGTTCATTTTATTGCACCAATGGAAATGTTCCTAAACTAAAAATCACAAATAGATGGTTTGAAAGATTATTCTTTGACAAACATAGCTGCAAAATCACATGTCAGTAGTTTGGATATATGTATTTGACTCACGAGCTCTGCAAACCCACATGTTAGTAATTTCAACAAATTCCTTCCACCCACGAGAATCCTAAAAGCCACATGTGGCAACTAGGCATTAGCAACTAGAAAATTCTACTCTAAAGGATGCAAGAAAAACAAAAAAGATTGAAATGATAGAAATGCAACCATCTGAAAAGAAAAAACGAATACAAAAATTGAGCAGACAAATGTGTTACGACAAAGTAAATGCATCACAACAGTTTTTGTCAGAGTTTACCAAGTGAATGCGTTATTCTGTAGACAAATGCATCAGAATCATGCAAATGTGTTATAATAGCTGTCAAATGCATCACGATTATGTCGAATGCGTCACTGGAGGTCAAAAATGCGGTTCAATGTTTCAAATGCATCTTTTTTTGTCTTATGCATTGTGATGCAGCGAATGCGGTTCAGTAGGATTCAAATGCGTCACTCAGAAACCTATAGCTGCAAAACAAAAAAAGAAAGTCATACAAAAACAAAAAAAAATGCACAAAAAGATGTCGGGTTCACCAAATGTATCACTGGAAATTTTATGGTTTCTATATTAGAAACAATAAAACCAAAAATCGAAAGAAGTAATAGAGTGGAAAGGAGATAACAGGAAGATAAAACGGAACACAATTACCCCAAATCTTCAATCTCCATGGCTGATCTCCATTACACCTTCTATCTTGTTGCAAATAATGATTTTCCCTCAGATTTATGTGAGCAACCTAAGACTATGCCATGTCCTACACAAGTGTTGAAGGATTTTACTATGAAAATTACTCTAAAATATGTAAAGTATGAGAGAAAATGACAACAAAATGAAAGCCAAAAATTTCAAGTGAATGCTTGAGAGAGAGAAAATGAATTCAAAATTGCCATTTTATAAGAAAAGGAAATTTTGAATGGACAGACAAGATCGAAAGGCGGATGAACAAACTAGATTGAAAGTTGAGACAGGATGGCTAAAAAAAGGCAGACAAATCAAATTAATAGAAGTCATTTGACCTTTGCATGCAAAAAGTCATCTTTTTGAATTAAAAATCATTTTAATTCAAAAATGGAGAATCAAATGACAGTAGGAAATAAATGCCCACCTTCAGCCAAAATAAGGAAATTGGACCATTTTAAATAAGTAATCATTTATTTATTTATTTAAAATGGGGAAAATGACATGTGGCCATAATTAAATAAATTAAAGAATTTATTTAATTCGAAGAGGAAAATGTAAATTATTGACATACTTAAATAAATAAATAAACAAGATTTATTTATTTAAATAATCTAGAAGTAGTGTGTAATACCCCTCGGTTTTGCTTTTTGGCTGGACAGTGTGTCCTTATTTGCTTTGATGTGCTTTTTGGTTATTGAGATACTTTATCATGTGTGTGTGATTTTATCACTATTTATAGAGCGATAGTGTATTTGTGTGATGTGATGTATCTTATCTGATGCTTTATTTGACATGTTTTAATTGGTGTAATGATGATTAGTTATTGTAACATGTTATTGAATGAGATATTTGTTTATGATGGAACTGTCAGTCTATGATGAGTGTATTGGTGAAGGGGACAAGATCACATCACTCGCTTGCGTGTGCCCTATGATTCCACAATGTCCTATTCACTATCTGTTTATTATGTTATATATATGCATGTTTGATATACTCTTTGTTCGCAAGTTGACAGGTACAGGACATCATATCCACCTGATTTCATAGGTTTGAGCATGTCCATTGGCCAACGGTATTCGATTGGGAGATAGTAGCTAGGATTTTCATGCCAAGTCATCACCCTAGTCATAGTGTGTCGTCGAGTTTTAGTCGGGTTAATTTTCTTCTTTGTTGTTCATCTCTCCTTGATTTTATTTAATTACAAGTTGGAAAAGGGTAAATAAATGGCTTTATGTATTTAAGTTGTTTATTAAATTTATCTGGTTATAATGTTAGAAATGTTATTTAATTCATTAATTAATTTAATTTAATTAATAAAATGATCTAATATTGGATTATATTTGTTTTATTGATTAATTAAATTAATTGTGTTGAACTGATTAATTAAACTTATTTGTGGAGTGCATAAATTAAATGGTTCATGTGGTTTTAAAAAAATGCATGAAATTAAAAGTGTTAATTTATTTTTGGAAAAAGAAATTTTTAAAAAAGTTGTAATTTCTTTTGAAGAGAAATTATTAAAAAGTTTCAAATGCTTTTTGAAAAGAAATTATTAAAAGTTTTAAATTCTGGTTGAAAAGAAATTTTAGTTTTAAATTTTCAAAAAAAGCAAAATATCTCCAAAATGCATAGAGGGAGTAATAACCATGGTGGATGGGATATTTTAGGGAAGTTGACTAAATTTGGGGAAGATATTTTCATTTTGGAAGAAAATTGCTATTAAAAAAGAAAATGAAGGGATTCTTGTTTTGTATATGCATTATGGAATTTGGGTGAGAATTTTGGAAGAGCTTTGGAAAAATTATCTTGCAAGGAAGCTCAACTTTTCTTCTTCAAGCTTCAGATCACAAGTTCTACCTTGTTTTGTTGTTTTGAAAATTTTCATTTTCAATTTTGAAAACTTGCTTGAAAACAATTTGAAAACCCTATTGAATCATGGAAGAAATTTAGATGTTTGTAGAAAAACAAAAACTTTCAATAGAAACTTTCAAGTTTAACAATAGAAAATTTGAAAGGGAGCAAACTGGAATTAGAAAACTTCTGTTTAGGAGTTGAAATGTTTGATATCAAAATTGAAATTGAAATCAGGAAACTATGCTTGAAAATTTAGTTTTATTGTAAATTTTCTATAGAAAATTGGTTCAATTTGGCTGTAAAATGAAGATTTTGTGTTTATATATGTATATATATTCTATATACATATATGTTTGCATATTGGGTCTATTTTATTTTTGGAAAGCTTTGTTCCTATTAAAATTTGGCACAAAAAACATGTTTTGGAAATTACAAGAACAGAGGATTTTTTGTGCTCTATTTTTATTTAAAAGAATGAGTATTTGAAAGAAAAATAAAATAATATAATTTTTTTTTTATTAGTTTGTGGGGGAGGCAGGGGAAGCTATCCCCACCACCGTCCAACCTCAGAGGAGGCGGACTGTGTGTAACACATAGGCCGTTTCCCCTATGGGAGGAAAACTGTGTGCAACACACAGGTCATCGCCCCTATGGGAGGCGAGTTGTGTGTAGCACATAGGCCACCACCCTGTGGGGAGGCCTGCGTAGCAGCCCCACCCACAACAGGGTTGACCTACGTGCCCTAAGATGGGGTTTTCTTTTTATAAATTTTTTTTTTTTATATATATATAATATAATATTTATTTATTATATATATATAATATATATATATATATTATATATATAATATAATAATTATTTATTATTTATATAATATATTATACATTATATTATATTTTATTTTATTTATTTTTTATGTTAAATAATTGGTTATTACTTAAATGGATTTTAAATGGATTTTATAAATATGTATTTTAAATATATATATAAATGTATATACATTAAGTATATAATTATATATATGTTTAATATATATTTATATTTAAATATAATGATCTTAAGATTATTTTATTGTAATGGATGAAAAAAATTATTTTATAATGAAATGATTTAAATGGGGAAATGAGTTTTTTTATATTTAAATATTATTGGGAAACTAAAGCAGACCCTTAGATTTAAATTTATAATTGCTTATCAAATGATCAAGTAATTAGTTAATAAGGGAATGATTTTAAGGGAAATAATTATTCGTTTTAAATTAAATGAAAATTTGTAAGAAAACGATGTTATGATAGTTTAAATATTATTTGGTTGCAAATGAATTTGTCAAGTCTAGTTATTTTCATGAAATGTGTAATTGAGGAATTTAAAATATTGTGTTCATAGTCAAATTATTGATTTTATTGTAAAATAATATATTTGAAAGGACAAATATTTGATTTAAATGTAAGGAGTTTAGTAGCGAGATTAATTGATTTTAAAATGATTTATTTTGCAAAGGACCAATAGTTATGCTCAAATGATAGGTTATGGATCATAGAAGTAAATGTTTATTACTATTTAAGAGCAATTAGGGAATTAAATATCTAGTTAAATTTTATCCTTTGTCTGAAAGAGACATAATTTAATTTGTTTTATTGTGGCAATAAACTATTGAATGTTATTAAAGGAAGTGGATTTAGGAAATCCAAATATAGATTTAATTCTTGTTTGATTGCCCTTCTTGAGTGTACACTTCTTCTGTTTTCGCTTTGGGGAAGTTGATTAGAAGGGTTGTTAAGTCTTCCAGAAGGGGTTTAACTATTTGGGGTTGTATTATGTTAGTCAACCTTTGTATTGCCTTGGGTAGTGTGTATAGTTGTATCCTGTTGTTTTACCCAATTTTCATGAACGGGGATGGTTTGTGCCTCCTTTGGATTAGGAGTGGATTATGTGATTTGTGCCTCCTTTGGAAGGAGTGGATTATGTGTTTTGTTGCCTCCAATTGTTTGGAGTGAGTTTCATTATATGTTGCCTCCTAGAGTTGGAGTGATTGTTTATCTAGTTTGTATGCATTTTGGCACCCTTGGTGATTGGTTTTGTTTGGTATGTTGTCGATAGGAGAGTGGTTCTATGTGGGGGTCCAGCACACATAGGGGCGACAGAGTAACTCACTTAGGGTTTAAGTAAGTGATAACTTAAAAAGAATTAATGAAAAACTTTTAGACTAATTAAGATAAGGAATTCCTATCTCATGATGCATGCACTTATCAAGGCTTGAGATGAGATGAGAAGCATAGTTTGTATGGGGGTCTGGTGGCTGGTAGAGGCAAGCCAGGGTAACCTAGGATGCGGGTCTGGTAGCCTAGGAAGGTTGAGCCTGTGTAACTCATAGCAAATGATGTGTG
Organism: Sequoia sempervirens; assembly: GCA_007258455.2. NCBI lineage: Eukaryota > Viridiplantae > Streptophyta > Pinopsida > Cupressales > Cupressaceae > Sequoia > Sequoia sempervirens. The sequence goes on along the minus strand of VDFB02353493.1, from coordinate 246,470,188 downwards.
ACACTCTCTCTATGACAACCATAAGTCAGTTTTGTTGTACTGTGTAGTGGCTCATTGGTATCTGGAAGCATTGTAACCATTGTGTTAAGTGATGTCATGTTTGTATTCAATTCAGTTCAGTTATGATTTAGCCTGTGGCTAGAGGTAGATGGTCTTGTCTAGAAATCCTTGTTACTATCTCCTAGCACAGGGGGTGAGCCTTCAAGTATCACTTGGTTGGGTTTTCTTCTTGTTCGTGTGGATGAGATTTCCAGTTGGAGAGCTCGTGGGATCCAGTTTCATTTCATGCTTTATTCTTTTCAGTTGAATCTTGTAATTTATTACCCCACATTTGTTATTGAGGTGGAAGATGTAATTTGTAACCACGTTTATTGGATTTACCTCATTCGGGGAATGAGAGTTGTAATCTTATTATTAAATTATGTTATTGAAATCATATGGTATATCTTATTCTTGATGTAATTTATCATGTACAAAATGTATGTGTTCTTAATTCTTTTAGTAATTAAATGTTATGGTTTCAATTCATGTTTCTTGTTTGGGTTTTAAAGTAATCTTAGTCTCATAACCTTAGAGGTTGTTGGCAATGGGTAGTGAACTGGCATGTTATTTGTACTTAAACAAAAATAAAATTGTACGCTTGAGTAGTTAATTGCAACTTCCTCTAGGGTTGTGTGGCGGGGCGTTACATAGTGGACATAAATAATTAAATAAATTAAGAAGTTTATTTAATTATAGGGAGACATTAGATAATTAGCAACGTATTTAAATAAATAAATAAAATTTATTTATTTAAATAATTAGGAAGAATAAAGAGACCTGAATTAATTAAATAATTAAAAATTATTTAATTAATAGATGAAAAATAGACCGAATAACATAATTAAATATTTTAATTATGCTAGGATGAAAGCGGTGAGAAATAGAGCTTGCAGGCCTAGGTCAATTTTCAATGTCTACAGTACCATTTGTGTCATTGTCATGACAAGAGATAAAAAAAGTAGGTGAACAAAATATGCTCTTATATTTTAAGAGATTTTAAATGTATTAACACTCAATTTAGAAACCCAAATTTCTCTTTCAAACAATAATGTTACAAGAGATCCTCCTTAAAAAATTAGTGTGGTAGGTATTAACATTTAGTATGGAAGTTAAAATTATGGATGAGTGAAAGCAAACAAAATCTTGTGGCAAGTATTAACATTCCTTTTGGAAGCCTAAGGTGTTCTTTAAGAATCTTATGTACTAGCAATTGCATGCACAAGCATGCAACAATCAGTTGATAGGGGTCTTCTGCGAGAGGCTTTCCGAATGGTTAGGAGGGTGGAACCTTGTTTTGGAATGGAATGTGAAATCTTAAGAATCGATAATAGTTATAAATGTTTGCTTCGAGAAACATAAAGTGTGTTGACAAGTCAACAAAAATCGATATGAAAATTGACTAATGGAAGTGTAAAGTAAAACCAAAGGTCATGTTGAATGAAACTAATTAGTTACAATGTATGAAACAAGTAATCATGAATAACTTTTTTTTTATTACCATGTAATATTTAATAATTTTAGTTACAATAGCTATTAACTATTCGTTTTATTCAATACTATTAGAAATATAGGAAATTAATTCTCAATGATTAGAAGTTTTAAATTTCTTTTAAAATGGAAACTGAAAAATTAAATCAAATATAAAATTTAAAATAATTGTCTTTTCTAGCAACAATAACTTCTTGGCAAAAATTAAGCTATGAGAAAAAATTATCTTTATTTTAGTTTTATATTTATTAGCAATAGATGCACATGTATATTGTCACTTTTTGTCTAGGTTATTAAATCAATTAATTATTTAATTTTCAAATACATGGAAGATTTTTGTAAGAGTCATTACTTATGCATTTAACTACTAATATTGGATAAAAAATTACTCTTTAAAAAAGATAGTCAATAACTATTTGTATCACATTTTTTTGAACAAAGAAATGTGTTTAATATTGATTACTTTTTATAATTAGTAAATTTGTCCATAGTTTTGGAAATTAAAGTTTAAGTATGCATGCATTTTTTGGCTTAATTGTAGTAAAATAAAATGTAGACAAGTATAAAAGGTTGAAAAGTAGTGAATTACAAGGCAATTGAGAATAAAAATATCATTTTTTTAATGAATGACTTCATAGTGCAATTGAAGAGTCAAAATAAATGAATAACAGATGTGCGTTGTTTGAAGGTGAGATGGTGAAAGTCTCAAGTGTGTTCCTACCACTTGGTATGACATAAGAAACATGTTACAAAGCATTTTTTCTACACATGTATGTATGTAAGAAAAGATATATGGCATGAAAAGACAAAAGACAAAACCCATGCTCATTATCCACCCTACCATATTGGCATCATGGAGCCTCAGGGAACCTAGCCAAACCCTCGAGCAAAAGCAACATGAAACATCCACTGGAAATTTTGTGGAGTTGCATTATACATTATAAAATATCAAATTTGGGCAAAATGCAAAGGCTCCATATATGATCTGGCATGTTCTGGTGTCTTTTTTGGTATGGTGACTTTGTCAAAAACAAGCATCATGATTTTTGGATTGCCACATATGCTTTAGCCTAGCACCTGCAAATAGAAGAGAGAGGTATGTCAATGGATGGGAAAACAAGATCAAGAAGGAAGCATAAAAAATTAGTAAGTATATAGCTAAAATCAATATACACAATTAGAAAGTAGAAATAATGAATAATATTTACAAGTGGTTCACTGAATCTATTTATTGATAATGGAGAATTTTTACACTTACATGTACTATTGGAAATGTTTAACAACCACGAGGAGCATTGGATTGAGTTGTTGGACTGTCGAACAATTTGATATAGATAATTTAGAATACACTAATTTTGTTGGGTGTCTATTGTATCTGTGCAACATTATAAAAGAAATCATATAGATGTAACAAACATATATATTAGTATAAAATTTATCTTCCAAGTTCTTATATTTGCATTGCATCACTAGAATGTATATCCAGATATGTGTATGTGAATCATGTCCACATATAATAACCAAGAACTAGAATAGCAAACCAATTTTTTTGTGAAAAACAATCATAGACTTTACTTGAAAAAAGATAGTCTAGTCCATGGATTGCATTTCTTCATAGCACCTCTTATATAGTTTCTCTACATCTATTCAATATCCACTAAGAAAGAACATACCTTGAACCTTGTATCAATATGTTTCATGATATTCTTTTTTTCCTGACCTGCTTGAAGGTTGCTGGAACAAACTGGTCAGGTCTATTTATGCAATGTTGTTGGTTTGATAGTAGACTATTTAGAAACCGTTTTATTCTAGATTGAAAGTTGTTCTCCGGAATTTGTAAGTTGTTTTACATGGGTAGTTTTCCTAGCTTGGATTCTCGATTAAGTCTATATATATATACATATATACATGTATATATATACATGTATATATGTATATATATATATACATGTATATATATACATGTATACATGTATATATATACATGTATATATGTACATGTGTATATATACATATACACATGTATATATGTATATATATATACATGTATGTATGTTTTACTAATAGTTTTGTTATAATTTCCCCATTTCTCTATAATACTAAATGCCAGATAATGCAGCTCCTCTTATACAATTACTCTATTTGTTAGCAGACTACAAAGAACATGGGAACCAAAGTAAAATCAGAACCATGGCAGCTCAATGCATGTGCAAATGTATATATGCAAACACAAGAATAAATTATGTAGCCATTGACAATCTACAACATCCTTTTTATAAGGATTTGAACTTAAATCAATTAGAAGGATACCAAGGGACTAATTGTATAAAATGTGTATAACACCAAAGATGCACAAAGTATTCAATGTTGCAGTGTGGGAAAGTATACTCCAAAATATGCAAGAAAATATTTTAATTCAATTGCATTTTCATAATATCCATTTTGGCATTATGAATATGTGCTCCAAAATATGCAAGAAAATATATATTGATTTAGTTGCATTGTAAGAATAGCCATTTTGGCATTATGAATATCTTCACATACTGCACAATTAAATGCTTTGTTCTTAACAAATAGAAATTTCAAACAAATAGTGTATTAGCTAAAGACATAAAGTTAAACATATCAAAGAACTATTACAATAACACTTAAAATCCATCAAACACATTTTTTAGAGATTGTTCCATGGTATAATTGTTTCCATAGCATTAAGAAAATAAGTATATATATATACATTAAATTTTCTATTTACTTCAACCGCCCACATTTACTTTGTCTACCTCCATCGTAGAACAACAATGTAATGCATTAATCCCCGCATGAGAAAACACTTACCATTCAGGTTCCTTGTATCGAGGACACCAACTCCACCACCACTAACCCATGTAATTACCAAGCCACACATCAACACACAAAAACCCGATCAAGTCACTATCGTTGGTTGTCTTGTGTTAATATGTTTCATGATATTCTTTTTCCCTCATCTATTTAAGTATCAATAAGTGTCATGATATTATTTTCCAGTCATCTGTTTGAAGTTGTTTGTACAAAATTATTCTATTGTTCTTGTAACAAGGATTATTTTTAAGTTTTAACATTTTGGAATCTTTGTCGTGGTTTTTTCCCCTAGCTAGAACATGTTATATGTCTTGTATCAATATGTTTCATGATGTTCTTTTGTACTTGGCTCTCTGGACAATACAACTAATGAACGAAAGGAACAATAACCAAAGAACAAAAGACGTGAACAATAAATAGTTCACTATGAAACCAACAACACAATGGCTCTTTCAACAATGCAACTTAATCAATATACTTTTTGGAAAGTTTCACAACACATCAATGTTAAAACCCTCAGACCTGCTATGAAAAGCAACAATAAGCAAAGAACACATGACATGAACAATTAATTAATCATTTATCCAAAGTGGAATGAAGCTTTCTGGATGGCTCTCCAGTTCAAAAAGATGAGGAAAAAGGAATATCATGGAATATATCAATACAAGATTCAAGCTATGTTCTTTGGTAACAAATATTGAAGAAAAGCAGAGAAATTGTATAAGAGGTGTTACAATGATTCATTTATTGTTCATGTCTTTCACTTTGTGCTTATTATTCCTTGTTATATGGTTGTATCTTTGACATTATACCCATTTTGGAGATTTGAAAGAGATTATCCCTGTGTATGGATGGAGAAATTATAGTTAAATGTTATTGCTTTTGACAAAAAATATG
>VDFB02353493.1:246274629-246464823 GCA_007258455.2 Sequoia sempervirens | reverse complement strand
TGGGAACCATCTTGGTGCACTTACCCATGAACTATATAAATAAATTGCGAATTTATTTATACATAGTCAAATATTAATTAAATAATTAGTATTTAATTAATTAAATGTTTTGACCAATTTTAGGTGTATACAAAAATAGAATGTAGAAATAGGAAACAGTAATGTAGAAAGATACTAAAAAGATGCCAGAAATGTTGTGTAAAAAGTGCAGAGGGACATATTCACCCTGGGTGGCAAATGAGTCCTAGTATGATGTTTTTGTGTGTTTTTCAGAATTTTTAAGATGATTTTAATGTTCTATAGAATGCAATCAAGAATGTAGAATGGGGATATTTTAATTTTTTCAATGAGATGCAATGCAAAAATGAAATCTAAATGAACTTTTCACTAATGTAAGATAAAAAGTTGTAGAATGCAAAAACAAAACAATATCCTAATTGAATGTTGATGCAAATGTAAACTAGGATGCAATATGTAAATGAAATCAAAAAGGAAAAGTTCTCAAAAGTCAAGTTCACCAAAATGAACTGTTGATTTTTTGCTCATATGGACAACTCTAGCTCTTCTAGGGTTTTTCACCTAAAAGGAAAGATATAGGAGCAAAAATGCAAACTAGTTCATTCAAATTATGTTATGTGTGATGTTTTCTATCCTAAGTGAAGTTATCTAAATGCAATTGATTGATATAAATGGATGAAAATGAATGCAAAACTAAGATTTAGACTATGTTTTAAAACACATTGTGATATGCAAACAATGAAGTAAATGAAGAAAATATGCAAAAAAAAAAGAGACATGAGTTAAATTAGAGTGCACCTGGGTGAAATATGATGAATCTGGAGTGTTCTAGATGCTAGTTGAAATTACTGATTTTTCATAGTGGGACTCATTCGCCCAAGATGGCAAATCAGTCCTCCTCCTGGTGAAAAACTGTCAGAAGCAAGTTTTTGTTTGTCGGGATCCAGAATCTGACAAAATTTAGATTTTCAGTCCTAAGGTGGGACACATTTTCCACAGATGGCAAATCAGTCCTCTCCCAATTTTTTGAACAGTCAGGAGACAACTTTGCAACACCAGATCTAGAAATCATAGCTTGTCGGGTTGTCTAAGTCTATTATGCAGGGAACAAACATAAAACTTTCTCCAAGTTTGAAATAGACTTGAGTTGACTTGAAGCACCTAGTTGACTTGTATACCAATCTTCAACACCAAAAGGCTTCTACAAACAAACATGCAAAGGGGGAAAATGGTTGAGGGTTAGTGAATAGGGGTTTGCCTTGGTCAAAGCCCACTTCTAGTAATCAAACCCTTAATAAAATAATGAAATGCAAAGGAAAGATAAACTAATAACATGTAAATGCTACCAACTTACCAAACCCTTGATGATGCAAATCTAAAGTAATGTCCATGGCTGCTTCAAAGTGCTTGAATGCTTGAATGAATAGGTGAATAAGTGAACTTGATGAATAGATGTTGTATGAGATGTAAAATCAGGTGAAAATCACTTATTTATACACACTTGTACCTTAGTTAACTATTCATACCTCATCATAGGTCGACATCAAGTGTTTTTGAATAAAATCCCACAAGGAAATTTAAAATATTTTGAATTTGGGGCCAAGGGGGACTCATTCACCACCCATGGTGAATGGGTCCCACCTAGGACTTGAAAATGTGTGTTAGGAAATATGTTATATTTAATGTTGTTTTTCGGGATAATACTAAAAAATACACTTAATTAAGCATATGAGAGCATAAAGGGGCCAAATAAAGCATGAAAAAGGGATAACTAGTGAAGATGTGCCTAGAAAAGCATGAAAGCTTGTTACAAGACTTTACAACACTTGAAAATAGGACTTGTTGATGAATAAAAAGGTGATTTTTAGGTGAGTTGTAATTAATAGAGTCTAGAAGAATGTAGAAATGTCTTACAACACTTCACAACACCTTCACAAGACATCATTCTTTGAATTTCAGTACCTAAATATGCATGTTCAAGCCATGTTACAACATAAAATCAAAGAAACATAGTTCCAACACCATGAAACAAGACCTAAAAGGCCATGAAAATGACAAGGGGCCATTTTTCTATGACACAGGTTCTTGAAAATTGAACTACATCAGACTTCAACATAAACACAATATAAAATCCCCAAATGATAGAAAAGACAAACCAAGGGTAAGGTATTTATATAGAATTCAAAATATTATAAAGTTTCAAATTTGAAAAATATAGAAATCAACAAGAGATGCATTGTGTCTAGTTTCTTTGATTGGTTTTAATTTTTGTATTTAGTGGAGATAAACATTATAAAATAGTAATTTATTTCAAATATATTTATTAGAATATGTCTAGTTGTGAACTTAAATTGTTCTAAACTAAAGTCATTGAAGCATAAATTTTGGATCAACGATGTGCTTGACCACATTGTATTTTATTCATAATAATGATTTAATAGTTTAAGTTGTAGTTGGAGTGAAGGTTAATGGTTATTATATTGCATAATTAGTTCACCATTGTATCAATTGCAAGTGATTAATTGTAAATGATTTAAATTCTTTCTATTCTTATTTTTCACCAATGTAATAAGTGTGAATTTTTTTATCCAAACATTTAATTAAATACATTTTTTGTATAATTATATTTAGCGTAAGTCTTTTTTCTCAAAAAGGAACACCTTTGGGAGAGTACTATGTAATGAAACTCTCCCTTGGTCAAACCTTTATGATCCTTTTTAAAAAATTGAACAAGGATAGAAGAAAAGAAGAGAAACTAATCTCTACAATTGTGCATCTAAATATATTGTGTGGATTTTAATTCAACCCAAATATTTGAACTACACTAAATTTGAGTTCTATGATCTTCTCATCATTATGCCTATGATATGCAACAACTTATTGTTGGTTTTCAGGAACACCTTTGGGGATTTTACTCTTCAAGGATATTCTCCCTTTCTCAAACCCTTAAGATCCAATTTAATTTTTTTAGAATAATGATATAAGAAAATAAATAAAACTAATATCTACATTTGTAGATCTAAATCTAACCCAAATATTTAAATTGAACTAAAGTTGAGTTCTATGATTTTCTCATCATTATTTCTTGACATGCACCATATTATTATTCATGTTTAGAAACACCTTTGAGGAGTTAACTATAAAGGATCTTCTCCCTTAGTCAAACCCTTATGATCCAATTTAAAAGTTTTGGAACAAAGATAGAAAACATGAAACAACCATTCAAATGATGCCTTAGATGTTGTAAGGAGATGATGCAATGGTGATTATTTTATTTTTTAGGTAATGAAATGAGACTAAGGTGAGTTCTTAAACATAACACCCTAATACTTATTTATTTCCTGCTTTAGTGGGCTCATAATAGCTAGTTCAAGGAAGCCAATAAAGGCCCAAATATAAATATAAATTTTGGAAGTTCAATGGTCACTTTCACACCCATAGAACTGACCTAGATTAGTCTTACAATTGTGGAAATAACCTATAGTAATCAAATTATGAAGATCAATCCCTACAAATATATGCAAATCTAATCAAGTAAGGATCATAATATTTGTCAATTTTGACACTATAATACACTTATTGTAAACCAATCATTATGTTAAGAACAAGCCAATCAAAATGAGTATAAAATAAAAATAAAATATAAAATATAGAAATTTCACAATTACAATTATTAATAATTTAAAAGGTAGCAATACTTTATTTTGTTATAATAAACACATATTTTAGAAGTTCTTCTTCTAAACAAAACATTCTAATGTTTCTTATTACTTCTATGCTTTATAACATAATGGATGTAACAAGCAGCCAAGAAGCTAAATAGTCTAAGAGGAATAAATAATATCAATTCAATCATCCAAATGAGTCTCCAGGCATGGTTCCACGAGATAATGTTGACAATGCAAGGCCAATGAATTGGCTTGTGGCAAGAAATGTTCCATTTTTCACCGCTTCTACTGTATATTTTGCAACATGCTCGGGTGTCTCTATTTGGCTTCGATTATAAAAAGTTGTGGCCTTAATAATTTGCAATATATCTTTGTCATCTTCCAAGTCACCTATATAAATTGGGAGTGTAAGAACAAAATTAGATTGGGCTCACTTGAAGAATACATTAAAAACTATAAAAGAAAGAAAGAAATATTGAATACTAATTTTTATATCAATGAATTGTTTGATTGGTAACATGCCCAATATATTTTTCTAATACCTTAGAGAAACGTATGTGCATACATGAGAACAAAAGGCTTTTAAAAATATGTAGTTGGGAATTTCATAAATTTTAATGTCCTATATAATTTGGATGAGGATTACATTATAGATCAAGGATCTCTTATCTTGCAATCTACAACACATGCTTATTTTTATTATGACTAAGTAATATTATTCAAAATAAATAATATTATTCAAAATAAAATTGTAGCTAAAAAATGTCTTAAAGCATTTATGAGAAAAGCTTTTTTACTAATTATGAATTTATCATATTATATAATCTACCATCATTAAAAAATAAATCATATAATGTAATCCCATATATTAATGTTAAAAATGTTACAAAATTAAATTTAGAAAAAATATTACATTCACTAATATAAACTTAAATATATATGTTTAATTATAAATTTTTAAAAAATTAGATACACAGATCTCACAGAAATAAAAAACAATCCACTCGAATAAATAGGGGTAGTCTTACCTAGAATATAGGTAGTAAAATTAACAAATAATCTCGTTAAGACGAAATTAAAGCTACTTACAGTTATCAAGCATGGGAGTTTCCACAAACCCTGGAAAGCCTATGGTAATTCTGATGTTATAAGGCATCAATTCAAGCTTGAGAGTTTCTCCAAGTCCTTTTAGAGCATGTTTGGTTGCAGCATAGACAGACTCGCCATACACAGGGAACTGCCAGAAGAAAAACACACACCAAAAGAAACGATCAACAAACTAATAAGAGTGAAAAGTTGATAATTAATTTGGATGTGATAATTTCGTTGACAATCACAAGTTATGGAATGAAGCGTCCATATCAGTCCATAATGAAGACTTAAAAACTTCTGAGTAATAAGCATACAAAAAGGTTTTACCATTCCTCCCATAGAACTTATGAGAACAATGGACATGCGTGTTTGGGCACTCCTCTGCTTCATCAATGGAATCCCAACATGCAGAGTATTGACAACCCCTGTCAAGTTAGTCTGAATCATGGCATGCAGATCTTCAATCCTGCTCTCATCCAGACGTACAATTTTTGCCAAAGCTGCATTGCACACCAGTACGTCAACAGCCTTCCATTCAAAAGATTCTTTTATTGCCTTTGCCAAAGTTTCATACACACCCACATCTGCAATCTAATCAGAAACAAAAACCAGATTAGACATCAAGATTTCTAAGTCTTAAGATAAGCTTAAAATGAAGGAATAAGATAAACCTTGGTCGATATTTTATGTTTGGTAGCACCATCTTCGACAAGATTTTGTTATGCCTTCTCCAATTTAGTGGAGCTTCTGGCTACAAGTGTAACGAATGCTCCTTGAGAGAGAGCCTCTTTGGCAATGGTAAGTCCAATCCCACTTGATCCACCCGTTATCAGGACATGCTTGCCCTCCAGAGATTGCAGCCATGCTGATTTAGTCTTCATTAGAAAACTGGTGCGAATACTTAACTCTTGAAGTGGAATAAAGAAGAAAAGAGGAGCTTTTGATGATTCAGTTCGGCGAAGACCTATTTATTTCTGCTGCAGGTGGGAACTCCTCTCTCTTTGCAATGGGAATGCCTTTACTTGGGTCGCTAGGTTCATTAAGGCTATGATGCATTAAAGGACATACTTCGTACATGAAACATTTAAAGAAATTTATGATCCATAATTTTATCCTCCATAATGAATGTTTAATACTTACCACACCATAAGAGCAATTTTGGTTCTTTATTATTGGTACTTTCTATCAATTAATTTCCTACCAAGTCTCTCATACACTACAATTAACAAGCTCCACCTATTTTAACAAGGCTTTTCAACCTATAAAACAATGGGGTTTAATGAGGTTATTCTTAAATATCACCCACTTTAATGGATAGAAGTAAATTTTGGTTAATAAATATACAATAAATATTTACCAATAAACACACACTATTCTTAAATGAATGAGAAAGCAATGAAGCAGAAGAGAAAAGTATAGTGTATACACAATATTCCTTGGAGTGGAATAAAGAAGAAAAAAAGATTTTGATGGTTTAGTTTCATGCAAAGCTATTTATTTCTATTGTAGGTGGGAACTCCTCTCTCTTTGTAGTGGATACCACCATTACTTTTGTTGATATGTTCATTAATCCTATTGAATGTTAATACAATGACTTTTTTGGGTTTCACTCATCCATTGAATGTTAATACCTGCCACCGTTATTTAGGTTGGCTTCCAAAATAAATTTGAATACTTGCCACAAGATTTGTTGGGTTTGGGTCCCACTCATCGATTAATTTTGAAAGAACAATTTTAACTTCCATACTAAATGTTAATGCCTACCACAACATTTTTTAAATTGGTTCAATAAATGAAAAGGTAATGAAGTAGAAGAGAAAAGTGTAGCGTATTTACAATATTCCTTTCACATATAAAATTATCATTTCAAATTTTAACTAATTTGGAAGATTATATTTGTAGAAAAAAATTTAATAAAAAAAACTTTCCTTATTATTAGGTAAACTAGCCGGTATTGGCATGGTGTGATGGTTTAATGGTGGCATTGTTGTTCTTGCCACCAAGGTTCAAACCCCATTGGAGTGGTATTGTTGAATGGTTGTATTCTAGTTCATAGCTCCGGTCAAAAGCATTATCAGGACATGCTTGCCCTCCAGAGATTGCAGCCATGGTGATTTGGTCTTCATTAGGAAACTGCTAACCTAACTCTTGGAGTGGAATAAAGAAGAAAAGAGAAGCTTTTGATGGTTTAGTTCCACGAAGAACTATTTATTTCTGCTGCAGATGGGAACTCCTCTCTCTTTGCAATGGGAATGCCTTTAATCGGGTCGGTAGGTTCATTAAGGCTATGATCCATTAAAGGAAATACTTCGTACATGAAACATATAAAGAAATTTCTTACTTGCAGGATGTTTTGCCTAAAAGTTTTTTAATTTTAATCTCCCTAATACATAAGATTCTTAAAGAACGCCTTTGACTTCCAAAATCAATATTGATACGTCCACAAGTTTTTTTTGGGTTTCACTCGTCCATAATTTTAAGCTCCATAATGAATGTAATACCTACCACACCATTTTTTAACGGACGTCTCTCATTACACTATTTATTGAAAGAGCAATTTTGGTTTCTGAAGTGAATGTTAATACATTTTAAATCTCCTAAAATAGCATATATCGTTCAAGCTATTTTTCATCTTGTGTCATGACACAAAAGATACTTTCTATCAATTAATTTCCTACCAAGCTCGTACACTACACTTAACAAGCTCCACCTATTTTAACAAGGTTTTTCAAGCTATAAAACAATGGGGGTTTAATGAGGCTATTCTTAAGTGGATAAAAGTAAATTTTGATTAATAAATATATAATAAAGATTTATCATTTTTTAGGTAGAGATGAACTTTAAAATTACTATTAATTGTCTGATGGTTGATGAGTGTAATATTTAAAAAGAGTGGTCTAATAAACAATAGACAATACACACTATTCTTAAATGAATGAAAAAGAAATGAAGTAGAAGAGAAAAGTATAACGTGTACACAATATTCCTTGCAATGGAATAAAGAAGAAAAAACAAAAGCTTTTGATGGTTTAGTTCCATGCAAAGTTATTTATTTCTATTGTAAATGGGAACTCCTCTCTCTTTGGAGTGGGTACCACCATTACTTAGGTTGATATGTTCATTAAGTCTATTGAATGCTAGTACAATGATTTTTTTGGGCCATTGAATGTTAATACTTGACACCATCATTTAGGTTGGCTTCCAAAATAAATTTAATACTTACCACACAATTTGTTGGGTTTGGGTCTCACTCATCCATTGATTTTGAAAGAACAATTTAACTTCCATACTAAATGTTAGTGCCTACCATAATATTTTTAAAATTGGTTCAATAAATGAAAAATAAATGAAGTAGAAGAGAAAAGAGTAATGTATATACAATATTCCTTTCACATATAAAATTTTGATTTCAAACTTTAAATAATTTGGAAGTTTATATTTGTAGAAGGCTTTTTTTAATAAATTTTTTTCCCTTAATATTAGGAAAATTAAATTAAAGTACATAATTAGGCATAAACTAATTTAGATTAAAGTAATAATAATATTAGTATAAATAGGGTGAGGACCCGACTCAGTTGGCTAAAGCATCTTATTGTAGGCAAGAAGTTAGGAGGTCTAGTCTTCCCCTGTCTCCATGGTACTAAAGGGCGTGTCATACTAGTGTCATCAGTTACATGAATTTTTTACCAAGCGCACTACAATTTATAGGGGGCTACCGAATTCATGCAGTCTAAAAATTAAGAATTAATAATATTGCATAAATTAAATACTTAAAATGAAATCTACTTGTCTTGAGACTAAAAATGGATCTTTTCTACTTGGTAAGTGCTTAAGAACAATTAGTCTCTAACTTCTATAGGTTGATCCCTTAGTTCAAGGCCACTTCTACATAATGCATATTTATCTTGTAACCAATTAATTTGATTTTGTTGGAATTGTGTCTCTACTAACTAATTTTCCCTTAATTCCACTCTTCACTAATTTTCAAGGACTAAATGGTATTTAAAACTACCTTAGAATTACCAATATCAAGGGCCAAGATATCCTAATTTAACTCCCTTGATTGGACTAAGTTTATAATCATAGAAATGATAAAAAACAATCTTGGACAATGCAAAATCTAGAGATGAATTTGTTCCAAATTAGATTCCTTTTAGTGCTCCAAATTGAAATATTTTGTGAGTGCTAATTCACAAATGAAAATGGAAACAAAACAAGTATGCAAGGTTCTATTCTCAACTATCATAAACTTTTAAATAGAGCTCAACAATGAAAGAAAAATAAGGTAATAACACTAAAACCAACATGAAATGTTATCAAAAGCCTCCATTGTTGAACAATTTTCTCCTTGATGAATTGGAATGTGGATTCTCTCTTTTGTTGAAGATAATTTATAGATTTTGGGAATGGGGAATGGATGGCTAAGATTGGATTGTGAAATCATGGGTGGAGAATGGTTGAGAGGAATTCCCTAGGATCTAGGAGAAGATGAAGGGTGGAGATGAAGGTAGTTAGAATGTGAATGGATATGATTAACTCACAAAATTTAGTAAGTAGTTGTGAGCATGAAGGAAATTAGGGATATGCGCACCTAAGAAGGCTATAAATTTGTTGAGATAATAATTGAAATATAAGGACAAGTGTTCTTAGGTGCCCAATATTCTTGGAATGTGTTGAGAGTATAATGGAAGAAAAATTACAAGTGTTCCTAGGTCCCCATTATTCTTTGGAAGTGGTGAGGGAATATAGGATTTATTAAATAGTAATATTATTTAATTATTTTAGCCACATGGGTGAGGTGGATAATAGGTGGAAATACCTGTAATTATTTATTTATTTATTTGTAAGGAGATGAAAAAGGTGATAAATTAAATAATATGATTATTTAATTTAAGCGATGGACTTTAGGTGAAATGATATGTCCTAGGTTAATTAGGACTAGGTAATGGGACTTAGGCCTAGGTGATGAATTTGGTCAATTAGGGATTAGTTGATAGGTTTAGTGATGATGAGTAGACTTAGGGAATATTTTAGGTGTATAATCATTCCTAAAATAGTTTTGTTTTCAATCACATAATTTTCCTCTACATAATTGATGATAATAAATGCACATAGAATGTCTTTAAATCAATTGTACACAAGAATGCATCCATTGGCATTTTCTAATTTTCCCCATATTGAGGATGTTTAGGGGATGTAGGGACACCATAGAAACATCCCTCCATTGTCCCCTAACCCTTGATTGGCAAAACAAATGTCTCAAATACACATATTAAATGACCTACAAAATTTCATAGATGGTCAATCATTCCTCAAGACTATCCTAGGGATGACCATTTGTCAACCTATAAAATAGTAAAAAACAATTTAAAATTTCCTAGAACTTGAATAAAAATTTAAAAAATCATGCCAAATCTTATTTCTCCCATTATCTATTGCAATGTTTGGGTACATGTGTTTATAGCCCCTTTTAGACCTATGGTTGGCATCCAACTAAAATAATGGATTACCTTGTAGCTACATGGAAATGTGATCCATGTCACTTAAGAATAACTAACTAGATCATGTTGTATTTGAAAGGAAAATATCATGTGACTAAACCATGAAACCAAAATAAGCTACAAGTAATATATTGTTGACTAGGATGCACCCTATGTAAGAGCATTGAAATGTTATGTTTTATTAGATGTCCTTGTATTTATCCCATTGTATTTATGAAATGTATCTTTATTTTATGATCACATTAATGATTTTAATTTAGGGAGATGTCTTAATATGCCAAAAAAAAAAACCAAATGAAGGTTGTCAAAAAATTCCTTAAGAACTACTTACATTATTTTGCATCTAAGCGATAATGACAATGGGCTAGGAAGTTTCTTCTTTTTGAGTGGAAATATAATACTACTTATCATGGTCCTTCCAAGATGAAACCATATGAGGCCATCTATGGTGATCCCGCACCTTAGGTTACAATTATATTACAAGTTATTTCAATATTATAATATTTAATAGTACCCTAGCCAATTGGCACTAGAAAAATATCACATGAAATAATGGTTGGATCAACATAAGATAGAGCATACATTTGTCATTAGTGATTGGTTCTTTTTATGTCTCTATCCCTTCAAGTAGATGTCATTGTGGGACAACTAGGATCATAAGTTGTGTTTAAATTTGATGAACCATACTAGGTGATCCAATACATTATTGAGGTGGATTACAAGCTAGCTCTTCAACCCTATTCTAATATCCACTCATTTTTTGTGTCTCTTGCCTCAAGAATATTATTAGTTGTACCACTCAAACTTCAATGGAGCTATGGGAATTGGATGAGGAGGGATCCATCCTTTTAGAACTTGAGTTTACATTGGAGAAATGCACCAAGCACCTTCACACCCATTCTATTGATGATAATTTAATCTAATAGAAGTTTCTATGACCAAAAAATGCATCATGGAACCAACCAACATTCTCTCCAACTTTCCTCATTTTAATCTTTGAGGATAAATCTTTTTGAAGGGGGGGAAATGTTATGAAACCTATTCTACTATATATTTGTTAATACTATATGGGTGCTTGTATTCTTTGTATGTCATCCCTAGGTAATAATAAATAAAGGTGTGGATTCATATATTTTGCATGTAGTCCAACTAGTTAGAATAAAGTACTTATCCCACATGCATGGGATAGTAGTAGTTGTATTTAGCAAAAAATTATAGATTATAATGACTTCCCAAGTGAAAAACACCTTAGATGCTTATAATTGGAGTGTATGAATTATTTGGAGGTTACTATCTTGATGTGGCTCTACAAGATAATTAAAAAAATCATTTTTTCTCTATCATGTATATTCTAGTGTTTATTTTATTATTCTTCTTGTAATTTTATTACATTATTGATTTTGTGGCCCTACTCTATATTCTACTTTTGGTTCATATATATCCTTATGTTTTCCTACTCCTACTCCATGTGATCCTTTATGAATGACCTAGTTGGTTGGTATAGTTACAATAAAATAATATTTTAACAAAATAATTACAAGTGTGAATTATTTATCATAAATCTATAAATACCTTTAGCATTTTTTAATTTTATTTAGTAGTATATTCTCTCTAAATGAATAGTTTATGTTTCTTGTCATGGGTGCATTGCATGATCAAATTATATGCTTGGATAAAGAAAAATTAAAGAGAATATCAAAGAGCTTGAACTCTTTTTATAAGTCATTAATTGCAATATCATTTATACATATATTTCAATAATTTGTGAATGTATTTACTTTAGTGTACCATTTCACATAGTTCTATTAGCCTACTAAAGTGGGGAAAATATAAGATTTCCTACTTTAAAAAAATCTCCTTATAAATTTATTAACTCAATTAGTGTACTCTCCTATAGGTGTGTTCAAGAATTCCTTTGCTACTTTTTGAAACCTTTAGTCAATATTTGATTAATTTTTCACCACTCCTAAGCATTTTGAGACCTATAGGTGTGTTCAAGGAATGAATTCATAAATGAACCTAAAGGTAAGGGGAATGTTCCTAAAATCAAGAAATTATTTTCCTTCAAAGAATTTGGTGACTTTGGAAGTTTTTCTTAGTAATAGACATCAATTTTTATTATGGATAAAGTGATACCTCAGCTATGGACAAATAATTTTGGATCCTTCGCATTGTCTTAATACACAATCTTACCTCGGAGATTAAAAATAATTTTTTTGAAGTATAATGGAGAATGTTCACAAGATCTCAAAGATCATATTTAGGCATTCATTATTTCATGTAGGATTCTAGGAATTCATGAAGAAGTTGTATTGGTAAGATTATTTGTAGAGAGTCTTGTTGAACGTGTTGCAAAGTGGTTTCAGAGTTTAGAGTGTGGATGTATAACTAGTTGGGATAGTTTGAAGAAAAGGTTTCTTGATATATTAAAATGTGTGATTGATGTTGGTACTTTTTATGTTTTTTTTTTTCAAATTAAGAATAGTGAAGGAGAAACAATTAGATATTTTTTAGATCATTTCAATAGAGATCTAAAGCAGATTCCCCAACCTAATTAGCCAAGTAAGCTAAAATAGTTCCATATTTTTACTTTTCACTAAAAGAGGGTAAAAATTTATTCAAACTAAAAGAAAGCAATACAAAGCAAGGGCATTACAAACCCCTATCAATCTCCACTAGGTGGTCCAACTGTTGAGGCAAATCTGGGGGTAATTGACCCCTATCCACAATGTTCCAATTCTGCACATGATTAGAGGACCATTTGGCCAAACAATCTGAAACTCCAATCCATTCTCTAGGAATGTGACAGAAAGTAATAGAATCCAAGGAAGCACACAAATTAAGAATTTGTTTTATAATAAAAGCTAAATGACAACTAACATCTTCTAATTGTTGCCTCTTCAACAAAATCACATTTTTAATATGCAGACCCTTATAAATAGAAAAGATAAACTAAACAATCCCATAACTATTCCATCCAACAACCCTAATACCAACATGACTAAAATTTCCTTGAGAAGAACCATTCGTATTGATTTTCAGCACACCCTAAGGAGGAGAACACTAGTGCCCATCCTTATTTATCTTCCAAAGAGGATGTCTACATCTATTTTGCATGATCTAGCTAGCACCCTTCACAACACCACTATGAAGAGGAAAATTGAGACAATTGCAATAGACAAGATAAAGTGTAATCTTGAGCAAGCACAACATGAAGCTATCAATATTGAAGATGAGTCAATTCTATATGGGATGTGGAAAATAAATCATGTTGAACATGACAAAGTACGAAAAATGTAGGGTTCTAGATTCCCAACATATATACTCACCAAATCTTTTATGTTCCCCGATAGAACATACTAATCCTTTTTTTTTTTTGGTCAAGAACACATTTGGAGCAACGAAGTAATAATAAGGGAACTAACTCCTATGATGGTGATATATGAAATTTCAATTCTAAAGAGATTGAAGATGACTCTCACTCATCAAGTGATGAAGAATATTATTCCTCTACAATGCAACCAATAGGTATGGCACCTTTTGCTCCAACTATTGCAACCACTAAAAAATTCATGTTTGGTGTGATCATTTGGGATGTGGAACAAAATTTTCAAATCATTGATATCTCTACATACTCTTGAGTTGGAGTCTTTCATTTTTGATGAAATCAATGCAAACTTAGCAGATGTTTTGAGTAATATCAAGGATCCACATGCCAAGAAAGGAATCATTTATGATTCGGTGAAATCTTTTTCCTTAAACCAATACGCAAGCTAAATTTGAAAAGATGAACGTAGCCCGTATCTTGGATTAGTGTTTGAAATTTTTAGCTAATGACTTTCTTTACGAGGAAGAAGAAGCTATTGAGGTCTTTGATCTTGAAGATATGGACAGGCATGGAATATGTTGCACAAAATAAAGTGGAATCGGATTCCAAATTGAGGGAAGTAAATCACTAAGTTTCCCTTCTCCATTATATTTAACACCTAAATTGGAGACTCCCAAGCTAAAAAAAATGTCTAAAGGGAGGGATGGTAGGTATTGGTCTATTTATTTTAATCCACTTTTCTATTAGATGAATTTTGTGAAAGCAAGGATAACCCTTTGAATTCTTGGAGCCTATTACACTCTCATTAGGCATTAACATAATGTGTGGGAAAATTGAATTTGAAGAGAAGGATAATGAAGAAAGGTTTGAGATGACAAGAAATTTGAGTACAAATGGATTAGAGAAAGAACAATATAAAAAAATGTTCTCCACTTCTAGTGGGAGGAATTGATAAATCAAGGAGTAAGTTGATGAAACATGGGGTTATTTAAAGGATTCCTACAAAAATTATTGGAAATACAAGGATAAGTAGTAAGCTTGCATTTTTGAATCCATTAGATTCAAGTTCTACTCGAGGCTAGAGGTCTCCTCTTTATATTCAAATTAGTAAAGATATTACCTAGAGTGCTAAATTCTCAAAAATTATTGATCGAGACACAATTAATGATATGTAAACCGTAAGGCCCCACCACACAACCCTTCTAATCAAATTCCCCAAAGCGAAAATAGAAGAAGGGTACATTCAAGAAGGAAATCAAATAGGAATTAAATCTATATTTGGATTTCCTAAATCCACTTCCTTTAATAACATTCAATAGTTTATTGCCACAATAAAACTCATTAAATTTTGTCTCTTTCAGACAACGGATAAAATTTAACCAGATATTTAATTCCCTAATTGCTCTTAAATAGTAATAAACATTTACTTCTATGATCCAAAACCTATCATTTAAACATAACTATTGGTCCTTTACAAAATAAATCATTTTAAAATCAATTAATCTTGCTATAAAAATCCTTACATTTAAAACCAATATTTGTCCTTTCTGAAAATATATTATTTTACAATAAAATCAATAATTTGACTATGAACACAATATTTTAAATTCCTCAATTACACATTTTATGAAAATAACTAGACTTGACATAAATTCGTTTGCAACCAAATAATATTTAATCTACCATAACATCATTTTCTTTTTTTATAAATTTTCTTTTTTCTTTTTATTTATTTTTATATAATATAATATTTATTAATATATTATATATTATATTATATATATAATATAATATATTATATTATATATATAATATAATATATTATATTATATATATAATATAATATATTATATTATATATTATATTATATTTTATGTTATTTATTTTAGATGTTAAATAATTGGTTAATATTTAAATGGTTTGGATTTTAAATAGTTTTTAAATGATTTGGATTTTAGATGGATTTTATAAATATATATATATATATGTACATTCCTTTTGGGTTGATCTCACTTGTCTACCCAGAAGTTGTTGTTAGGTGGTGAAGGTCCAATGGTGCAGAAAACTAGTGGAAAGGATAGGATCCTCAGTGTAGTGCACAATACACTGATATCCTTCCTACTGGGTGAATGCATTATAGACAATTGTGTAATATGTAATCATGTTTATTGGATTTACCTCATTCAGGGAATGAGAGTTGTAATCATATTGTAAATTATCATTATTTGGAAACATGTGGTATCTCTTATGCTTTGATGTAATTTTATCATGTATGGAATGCATGTGTTTCTTAATTCATTAAGTAATTAACTGTTATGTTTTCAATTCATGTTTCTTGTTTGGGTTTTAAAGTAATCACAGTCCTGTAACCTTAGAGGTTGTTGCAATGGGTAGTGAACTTGCATGTTATTTGTACTTAAACAAAAAAAAAATCAGTACGTTTGAGTAGTTAATTGCAACTTCCTCTAGGGTTGCGTGGCGGGGCGTTACATAAACCAATGTTCACCATAAGCAGGAGGTTTATGACGAAAGGTGGTTGTTTGGGAATGTTTCGATTCACAAAATACTCTCATATTCAAAGGATTTCATGTGGGTGTACTTTCTCTACCTTACTCTCTAGAAGCTGCATGGAGGTGTGTGCCTTTTTTGTAGTGTGTTCTCAAATATAACACCCTATCACACAAGTTAATGATTTTATGCTTTAGTTAGCTCATAATACCTAGTTGGAGGAAGCCAATAAGGATCGAAATATAAATTTAAATTTTGGAAGTTCAAGGGTCACTTCCACACCCATAAAACTAACCTATATTAGCTCTACAATTATAGAAATAAATTAGGATAATCAAATAATGAAAGACCAATCCCTGCAAATATAATCAACTAAGGATCATATTTATCAATTTTAAAACTATAATATGCTTACTCTACACTAATCATTATTTTAGGAACAATCCAATCAAAATGAGTCTAAAATGAAAAGAAAAATAGATAATATTCAAATTTAACAATTACAAATAGTAATAATTTAAAAGGTAGCAATGTTTTGTTTTACAATAATAAACACATTTTAGACTTAGTTTTTTTTCCTATACAAAATACTCTTAACATTTCATTTTACTTCTATGTTCTATAACATAATAGATATAACAAATGGACAAGAAGATAAAGACTCTAATAGAGAAAAATAATATCAATTCAACCAAAGCCTTTCCAAATGAGTCTATAGGCATAGGGCCACAAGATAATGTCAACAATGCAAGGCCAGTGAATTGGCTTGTGACAAGAAAGTTCCCATTCTTTGTTGCTTATAATGTATATTTTGCAACATGCTCAGGTGTCCCTGCTTGGCTTTGATTATAGAAACATGTGGCCTTAATATTTTGCAATATATCTTTGTCATATTCCAAGCCACCTATATAAATTGGGAATGTAAGAATAAAATTAGATCAAGCTCAATTAAAGAATACATTAAGAACCATGAAAAGGAAATAAATATTGAATAATAATTTTTACATTGATTGTTTTCTTGATTGCTAGAATGCCCAAGATATTTTCCTAAAACCTCAAAGAAACATATGCATATACATGAGTGCAAAAGACTTTTAAAAAGATTTAGTTTGGAATTTCATAGATGTTAGTGTGGTCTATCATTTGGATGAGGATTACATTGTAGATCAAGGAGATCTTATCTTGCAATCTAAAACACATGCTTATTTTGATAAATAAAAATAACAGTTCAAAAGTGTAGTAGAGTATTTATTAGAATTTTTTTTTAAATAATTATGAATTTATCACATTATATAATCCATCATCATAGTGAAGTAAGAATTAAAATTATATATTGATATCCCAAATATTAATGTGAAAAATGTTACATAATTAAATTTACAAACACACATTAGATTTGCTAATACAAACTAAACAATAATTTCTAATATAATAATTTGATATTATACAAATGTACCTTCCATAAACACTAATACAAAAAGACCACTCTATTTATATCTCATTCAAAATTCACACGGAAACAAAATTAAAATGTAATCTCATCAAGACAAAATTGAGGCTACTTACTGTAATCAAGCATGGGAGTCTCCACAAACCCTAGAAAGGCTATAGTAATTTGGATGTTATAAGACATCAATTCAAGCTTGAGAGTTTCTCCAAGTCATTTTAGAGCATATTTGGTTGTAGTATACACAGAGTTACCATAATAAGGGTACTTCCAAAAGAATAATACACCAAAATTGTTGGAAAAATGAAGAAGAACATCTCATTTTGTTACTTTGTGTTGTCATTGATGTCATCATGATATATGAGTAGCAACTACTAGATCAAGAATGAAGTTATTCCAGTATTCTAGTCTGGTATCAAAATTAGTATTTCGCGTACATCCTTTGATATTTTGATCTGTATTTGTTTGCTAGTAATTTATGTTGCTGTCAGTTTTGGAAAAGGGTTTGTAGATGTCGATAGCACGTACATTCAAGATCTCACATATCCAGTTGCTCGTATGGTGTATTGGTATTACATTGGTTTTTTCATTTTGTGCTAATAGGTCTATTCCTGGCTGACCTAAAAAATGTATCATGTTATGTGGATATGCATGTGCGACCTATTTTAGGTCCTTTCCAACATAATGTAACGTGCTAGAGATTTGAATTATCTTCTTGAAATATTTTTTGGATCCTTGAAGCTGACAGTTGATATTTTTTGGTAAATAATAAGTGCATCTAATTAGGCCGATCTAATTGATGCTTGTGGAGAGATTAGATATATATTGGATAATCTTTGAAGATTGAAGATGTGAATTTTGGTGTGATGTGAGTGTGAATAAGAGCATATATGATGAAGTGTGTTAAGTTAGTTTACTGAGCTGCATCAAAACTAAATCTATACTCTCTAGGTGTACTCCATTAGTTCATTTTCTGGTTGTAAGCCATTTTCTGTCATTGTAATTTTGTAGGCAGCGAGCATTTGTTTATGGAAAGTGAGTCCTGATAGTGGGCCACCCATTTTTGTAATATTTTATAACCAATTATACTATATTGTGAGCTTACACTCACCATGGTTTTTCCCATTTTGGGTTTTCCACGTAAAAATCCTGGTGTTCATGTGTTCTTTGATCTCATGTTCTATTAATGATTTTAATTATCTTTCATTTTATATGCATTAGAATAATTGGATGGTATCTGATCATAAAATTTAAGAAGATACTAATTCACCTCCCCCCTCTCAGTATCTTGGACATTTAACAATTTGTATCAGAGCTCAGTTCCTCTGAAGAAGCCTAACAACTTGAGGGAGATCTTGAAGATGGAAGAAATGAATGATAAAGGAGAGCTCTGGACCACACTTGAGGATCTTGAAAAAGTTGAAAGAGAAAACATAGATCTGTAAGAAAATATTGAAGATGTAAATGAATGTGTCTGAAAATTAAAGGAGCAATTGAAAAAGTTCAAAGATAGGAATAAGGAAGTAACTGATCAGTTGAAAAAAGCTAATGAAGATATTTCCAATTTGAAAGTACAAGTAGAGGAGAAGAAAAAAGTTGAAGAATGTTTGACTAGTTGGTACAAATAAAATATGAAGATTGCACCAAGCTTGAACAAGAAGTTGTGAACCTGAAAGTAGATCTAGAAAAGGAAAAACTCTGTGAAAATAATTTCAAATCCAGCTCAAACGGGCTTGATGAACTAATTGCAGGACAAAAACTAAATAAAGACAAAGTTGGTATGGGAAATGGTACCGGTGAAAGCTCTAAAGCCATGGAAAATTAGGGTATGTGCAAGATCATCATGGAAAAAATAGGCCCTTAAGTGGAGAAAAATTCAGAAAAATCAGGGTTAGGCAACTTGACATAAAAATTTGAATAAGCTATCTATATTATTTCAAAAATATGTAAGAATAGAATCTGTAGCAAATTGAATGTAGTTTCTAAACTACTAGGTTTATTTTTAAAAAAATCTATTTGGTGAAAATTTGAAATTTCAATGTAGCACTTAAATTTCAGGGAAAAATAAGAAGTAGGTGTTTGTCTGACCACCCTAACCACAATAAAATGATAATATTTTTTTATAATATTTTAGATATAAGTAGAGGACTCATGTCCCAATGTGATGCATTTTTTTTGTAATTTTTTCCAAGTAAATAATTAATTATGAATTTTTCATTACAACTTTTAAAAAATATAAAAACTCGTATGTTTGACCACCTTAACTTGGTCAAAACTTCATGACATTCATTTTTTTTTAATCCTATTATGTGAAGCATAGAATGTGACACATGTTTTGGATTCAAAAAATGTGATACCTTTTGAAAGCTATAGATGTTTTTAAATCAACCTATCACTTAGGACATTAGTCGTAATTCAAATAGAAAATGAATATTATTTATTTATTAAATTCAAAGTAAAGCATAATTTATAATATTAGTCGAAAGCTGAGAATCTCCTTTAAAAACCCTTTTTGTTTCATCAATTTTGGAGTAAAAAAAGTTGTTAGCCACATACCCTGCACATACCCATCATATTGCCACTTTTTGGCCCATCATGATTTTGCACATACCCATCAGAAGACTCAGAATAAAGGAAGGAAAAAAGGAAATTCAGGGAACTCTGCTAGGAGACCTCTGGTGAGACAGCCTAATGCACAAAGGTATCCTTCTTTAAATGGAACCTATTTTTCATGCAATAGGTTTGGTCACAAGGAAAAATAATGTAGGAGTAGGATGAATCAGTTCCATGGTCCTTTTACTGGTCAATGTTTTGCATGCAAAAGATTTGGACATAGGAAAAGTGAATGGAAAAACCTGATGATGAATCGGTTCAATGGAAGAAGAATGAATCAATCCTTTAATGGCTATTGCTATACCTGCAACAAGTATGGACATAAAGATAATCAGTGCAGAACAAGAGTCAGTGGAAGTCAATCTAATCAAAGAAATATTGTTTGCTAGATCTACAACAAACCAGGTCATGTTTCAAGAGTTTGCAAAAAGCAAGAAGAGTAAGGAGACCAATCCGGTGGAAAAGAGTGAATCTGTGAAGAAGGTTGACAAAGATCAGATTAAGAAAGAGATGAATAATATTTGGAGAAATAAAGAAGAACCAGAGACTACTAATGAGTCTATGCCCTCATCCGGTACAAATGATTTATTTGGTAATTAGACCTAACAAGGTCGTAGGGTGAGCATTATCAAAAAAATATAAGAACCCTGGGAATAAATGGCATGAAAGAGGTGGCATGAGGATGAAATGAGAATAATGAGTTTTTAGAGGTTCTGGAAAAGGAACCAGTAGGAAAAATGCAGGGATGATCTTTTGCAGAGTGAATTAGGGTTTGTCTATGAAAAAGAGAAGAATTTTTAGTAGCTTTTTGGATTCTGTCGCATTTAGTGCAAATTAGGGCAGATCATTATTTTATAAAGGAATTAAAGAATTTTGATCATTCATGCATTTGAAGAAGTTGAAGCGCTTTGGAGCATTCTTGAAGAGAATTGGAGTTCGAGCTATGGAAATCCTAGTTGCGGCTCTTCATGAAGAAAAATGTATTTTTATCCTCTAAGCAATTGCATTTTCACTTTAGTTAAGTTGTTTGAGTTCAGAACTAGTAGAATGGAAACTCCTGTTGTTGTGAAAATGTCGGAGAGGTCAAGGCCCTCTTACAGAAAATCTTTGTCAAAGGTTTTCGAAGATGACCACACAGGTGCATTTTTCGTCAATTCCACATGAAATAATGTCAACTGAAGATACAAGGATGTATATTCATGTGAAGGATGAGGAATATGTTCACTCTAAATTGATTGACATATGGCAAAAAGTGCTTACTGGTGATGAATTCTTGATAAAACTTGAGTACTCGAATATGGTTGAGAATGGTACTAATTGTGATCTTTGTGAGCTTCTTAGGGTATAGTTGCTAGAGAACTTGAAGTTGAAAAAGGAGAGGAAGTATGCCTTCAAGTTTGGTTCATTGATTATATGCTTATTGTTTTATTTCAAGAAGAGAATTCTAGGAAAGAATGAAGAAGTACATTGGGACTCATCCTTGAACCTGTAGGACATCAAATTTTTTGTTATATGCATAGTATGGGAAATTTGGATGCTCAAGATAATGCTCTGAAAACATTCTTTGTTGTATTTAAAAGAAACATGAATGAAAGGGAAAGGATCCCAAAGAAAATTGTTGAGAATTATAAAGATGAATTCATATTTCATGTTTCCTCTGATGAATGGATGATTGTGGCTATAGAACCTTGAACCATCTGGATTCAACCTCTAGGATATGAGGTGACATAAGAAGAATCTGAAGGTTATGTGTAATTATTGTTGAAGAATCTAAAGGATCCCAACGAACCTAGAAGAACTGTTTCTCCATATGAATCTCCATAGACTTTTCAACATATGTCCCAATTGGGACATATGTTGAAAAGTCTATGGAGATTCATATGGAGAAACAGAAGCCTAAGATTAGGAAGAAAGTGGAAGGGATTGGGGAGAATGGTTGGAGGAAGAATCATTTGTCCTAAGGAGATCTAGAAGGACTACCTCTGCAAAGACTCCTGCAACCCCTGCAACAAAGGATGAACCTATACTGTTGATAAAGGAAAAGGTCCTGTTTTCACCAGACCAACTACTAGATTTGGGAAGAGAAAAGAAACTCCTTCGGTAGCCCCTACAAAGAGAGGAAGGAAAGAGAAAGCAACAAGGGAAAAGAATCTCAGTGTTACAAATGACCAGTATGATGAGGAAGAAGATCCTGATGCAAAGTTGGTGAAGAGAAAAAGAGGAGGCTTATCCTCTGGTGAAGGTGCATCTACAGAAGTTGTTGGTTCCAAGAGAGTACATATTCTATCATCTTATAATGATGAAGAAGAGCAAGATTTTGGTATACATGTGAACACCAAGCCAAAATCAAAGAAGGCTAAGGTAGTTGGTGAAGTCTCTAAGGACCAGAGAGATGAACAAAACATTTCGGTAAGTTTTGGTCCCCACTTTAAAATACAGCCAACTCTTAATTCCTTGATACATTTTGAGACTATGCTTCAACCCACAATTGAATGTTATGATAGGCTGGAGAAGAAGACAAGAAAAATATACTTTTAGTTGTCATTGAATATGTTATCATTCTAGAAGTCAAATGGGATGGCATAAGGAAAGATGTTCCTGAAAGCATGTGGGATGTTTTGATGAAAAGGAGATCAAAGGTCATTATATTTGAAGAGAAAATTAGAAATGCTACATATAAAAAGATTGGGTCTTTCCTGAACTCGGATAACCTGAAATATCTGAAGAAGATCTATGTAGAGATGTTTCAAATGAAGAGTAGGGTAAACATGTTGATGACAAGAAATAAAAGGATGACAAATAATGTAAGAAGGGAAACAGTAAAAGTAATCTGGGAGACAACAGAAAAATATGGCATGCTAAAGGCCGATGAAGATGTTGTTGAAAATGTTGAGGTCAAGAATACTCCTCCTAATGCAAGTAATGAAGATATTTCTAGAAATGTTGATGTTGAAATTAATATTGGTGATGAAAATAATGAGCGGAATGAAGGAGAAGTTAACCCTGAGATGCATAATGATGCTCCTCCGGAGCACACTGAAGTAGAAGAAGGAAATAATGAACAAGGAAATGATGAAGAAGGAAAAGGAAATGAAGAAAAAGACAATCCTAAGGAAGAGGGTCATCCCACAATAATGGGTTACACTTTTTGGCCAAACTTGACATTGAAATCAACATTTTTAAAGAAAACTTCACTTTCTAACACTTATAGTAGGTAAACTATTAGGAATTTGAAAATGATGTAAACTAGTGATTTGTGACATTTTGTCTATAGATTTTAAATATATTTTTTTAAAAAAATTGAAATTAAATTGTAATTTTTTTGTGTCTCCTTTGATAACTAGTTTTTAATAGTAAACAACATTTTTAAAAAGTGGTGTGTACTTCAGCTTGCATAACCTTTTTTCTACAAAAGATAAAATTTTGATTCTTTTGAATTTAGGTTGGTAACACAAGTATCTAGTGCTTTCATTTTGTTTCATAGCATTTTGTTGAATATTTTTCTTTTAATTAAGTTTGGAAGTCAAAACATTTATAATTTAGACATAGGTGCACTTCGGCTCGCATAACTTTTTTGGTATATATTGAAATTCAATTTTTATTTTTTTGTTGGAACGAGGACATCAATACCTAGTGCGTATATATTTTTCAAAAAAAAATTCTTCAAATTTACTATTTTTCCACAATGATTTTTCATCGAACTTGATGTTTGGTGAAAAACCTATGTATAGTAAAACTAAAAAATAAAAAATAAAATAAAAACAAAATATATTAAATTTATAGTTGTTGGAAAGTACATTTCGATCACTATAATCATCCAACTTGATTTATCAAGTTGACTCCATTTGCACCTCCTTCCCAAGCTTCGATAGTCAGAAAAATGCATAAATTTTGAAATGGTGGAGGGGAAGGTGATAAAAGGGGGTTCATTCAAACCCCCCCTATATGGTGCAAGAGGGGGTTCATTAGAAGGGTGGGGGGGTTCATTAGAAGGGAGGAGGGGTTCATTTGAAGGGGGGGTTCACTATAAGGGGGGTGGTTCATTCGAACCCCCTTCACTAGAAGGGGTAAACCATTTTAAAATTTTTGATGGGCATTTCTAATTTTTCTTCATTCAAAAAATTGTAACCCACTATTGTGGGTTTACCCAAGAACAAAATAAAAATGAAAATGATGGAAATGAGGAAGAGGAAAATAATGATAAAGATAAAGATGAAGACAAGGAAGAAGAAAAGAAAGATGAGGAAGAAGAGGAAATAGAAGAAGAAGAGAAGTAAGAAAAAGGAGAGGAAGAAAAGAAAAATGAAGAAACTGTTGGGAAAAATGAAGAAAGTAAAAAGAAAATTTTAAAATGACTGAAGATTCCTAGAGAATCCTCCTCTGATAATGATGTCCTGAAAGGATTACTTTCGAAAAAAATAGATTTTAGCCGATAATTCCCTAGGAGATTTTACAAATTCCTATGATTGAAGGCTTGGTGGATATGGAGAAGATGTCTCCAGTGCATAAACTAATGTTGGGAGATTCTATGCAAGCATCTGGTAGGAAGGAAATTTTTGAAGCACATCAAAGAGGAATAAAACTTGTGGAAGATTCCCTCAAGGCATTACAAGAAGTCATACCTAGTACATCCATTGATACATCTCTCACCCCTATTGAAAATCTGAGATTGTTGTTAGATTCTCTTAAGGAGTATACCTCTGGGATTAATGAAAAGGAAACATGAGAGGTTGAGGAGAAATTGGTAGAGAGAAGGTTATTGTCTTTACATGGCGACTGTGATATTGCACACTCTAGAGTATAAAAGAACCCAAAAGTTGTGAAGGTTTGTCAGTCAGAAGCTAATGTTGTCCTTGCTTATTACTTAAAATGGTTGGATGCCACTCAGAATATTAGGGTTGCTATGGATTCCATTGAGTCTTAGTTGTCAATAGTCTCTGGTACTTCTAGTCTATCTAAAGATAGAGACAACTCAACTTGGAACACAATCTTTATGCATAAAGAAAAATTCTTTGTTCTATAGAAGAAGAAGGAAGAAATTATTAGGAAATTTGATAGGTTGAGTGATATTGTAAGAGTTGAATTCACTCCTGTTGGCAAGGCTCTAGCTTCCATGAAAAAGCTTGAAAAGATAAACTTGAATCCTAATACTTCAAAAGGTGTAGAATAAATTCTAATTGAGTTGGAGTCTCTGAACAAGATGTTGATTGCCGCGAAGGATAGTTGGGAGAATGGAAAAGTAGTATGGGAAGGTATCCTTAAGGAGCTTCAAGGCTCATCATCTTTCAGTTGATATGTGTTTCCTTTTTTTCTTTGCTTTAATGTTTTTCAGTTGATATGTGTTTCCTTGATGTCAAAGGGGGAGTGAAGAATGGTGAAATGTTGGTGTTAGGGGGAGAAGTGTTGTAAATAAGGTCTTTTGTATATATTCTTTTTGGCACATGTTGGCATTAATGAAAAAGGGGGAGATTGTTGGAAAAATGAAGAAGAACATCTCATTTTGTTACTTTGTGTTGTCATTGATGTCATCATGATATATGCGTTTCAACTTCTAGATCAAGATTGAAGTTATTCCAGAATTCTAGTCCAGTGTCTGAACCGATATTTCACATACATCCTCTAGTATTTTTGTCTACATTTGTTTGATGGTAATTTTTGTTGCTAGTGGTTTTTGAAAATGGTTTGTAGATGTCAGGAGCATGTACATTCAAGATCTCACATATCTAATTGCTCATATGGTGTATTGGTATTAAATTGGTGTTTGCATTTTGTGCTAATAGGTCTATTCTTGGCTGACCTAATAAATGTAACATGTTATGCAAATATATGTGTGACCTATTTTAGGTCCTTTCTGACATAATTTAGCGTGCTGGAGATTTGAATTATCTTCTTGAAATATTTTGTGAATGCTTGAAGCCGACAGTTGATATTTTTTGGTAAATAAGAAGCACATCTAGTTAGGTTGACCTAATTGATGCTTGTGGAGAGATTATATATATATTGGATAATCTTTGAAGTTTAAAGATGTGAATTTTGGTTTGATGTGAGTGTGAATAAGAGTGTATATGATGAAGTGTGTTAAGTCATTTTACTGAGCTGGATCAGAACCAAATATGTACTCTCTAGGTGTACTCAATTAGTTCATTTTCTAGTTGTAAGCCATTTTCTATCACTGTAATTATATAGGAAGTGAGCCTTTGTTTTTGGATAGTGAGTCCTAGTAGTGAGCCACCCATTTTTGTAATATTTTATAACCAATTATACTATATTGTGAGCTAACACTCACCGTGGTTTTTCCCATTTTGGGTTTCCCACGTAAAAGTCCTATTGTTCATGTGATCTATGATTTCATGTTCTGTTAATGCTTTTAATTATCTTTGTTTTTATATACATTGGAATAATTGGATGGTATTTGATCAAAAAATTTAAGAAGATACTGATTCAACCCCCTCTCAGTATCTTGGACATTTAACAAAAATAAATGATCAGCAAACTAATAAGGGCAAAAGGTTGATTACTTATTTAGATGTGATAATACAGAAAGAAAGATTAAAAATACAATGATAAAAAGGTTAAACATCCCTAAAAAAAATGATTTATTGGCTAAAATATAAGGGTAAGTGCACAAAGTTGAGTCCGCAAAATGTGGAATTTTTTACCTTAGCCAAAAAAATGAAATCGGCAATGCAAAAACAAGATCTCAATTTTTCTAAACGGGATCTCGATTTTTAAAAATCGGGATCCCGTTTAGTTTTGAGATCTTGAGCCTCAATGCAATACAGGATCCCAATTTTAAAAAATCGGGATCCCATTTGCTAAAGGGTCCCAAACCGACAAACAGGGAATGGGATCTCGATTAGTACGAAATAGGATCTCAATTTATAAAAATCAGGATCCCATTTATAAGACGGGATCCCATTTTGTACAAATCGGGATCCCATTTATAAGACGGGATCCTGTTTTGTACAAATCGGGATCCCGTTTTATAAACGGGATCTTGTTTCCCTATCAACAGTCACACTATTTATTATTGGGAAACAAGATCCAGATTATAAAATTAGATCCCGTTTATTAATAAACAGGATCCCATTTCTAAAAAATTGAATTTAAATTTGCTTTGTGGTAGAGTTTTTGCTTTGTATTTTGGTTCGGGAAAAGCATTGGGAATCCAAACCTAGGCCTTCAACCTGGTTTGACCTGCAAGTTGAAGGTCCTAATAATGTCAGAGAAAAATATCGAGTTTGGACATATGGCTAACAACTTTTTTTTGCAGAATTTTTTGATGAAATTAAAACCCATTTTAGATGAGACAATGCAGATTCCAAATATGTAAAAAAAATTACAATTGGATTAATTTTTCTATTTTTCAATTAATTTCTGATGAAACAAGTCCAAAAACTTTAAATATCAAGGTTTTTTAATATTTCAATAACTTTTGATCAACATAACATTTAGACGAACGAATTGCATGAGAACAAACTTCAAACAATTCTTTTCAATTTAAAAAAAAAAATTCAAAAAATGATAAGTTAAAGTCATCTTATGCGTGTCGTACATGACTATTTTTTAGAATGACAAATATGCCTAATAAAAAAATAATTAAAAAAATATTCAATAAAAAATTACAAAAAAATATCAAGAACAAGCTTCAGTGAGTCACAAATTTTTTCCCAAAAGGATTTAGAAAAATACGATAATTTAGGTCAAAATATGGATGTTGTACACATGTGCATGGTATGGTATAAAAAAAATGACTTTTAAACAGTGGTTTTTAGAAACGCCTATTGAAACTCAATTTGTACAATCTGGGTATTAAAATAAATTACATATTTGGAAACTAGACTCTAAGTACTACATTTTATGATTAGTGACTTTTTTGAAGATTCCATCTCTAAGTGCTTTGGCCATAAACGATATTATAATATTCATAATCTATAGGTTGACTTCACATTACTTTGGCCTTAACTAGGAATTTGAACTGACAATCACAAGCTATGGAATGAAGTGTCCATATCAGTCCATAATGAAGACTTAAAAAAATTTGAGTTATAAGCATACACAAAGTTTTACCAATAACATACCATTCCTGACATGGAATTCATGAGAACAATGGACATGGATGTTTGGGAACTCCTCTGCTTCATCAATGGAATTCCAACATGCAAATTATTGACAACTCCTATCAAGTTAGTTTGAATCATTGCATGCAGATCTTCAATCTTGCCCTCATCCAGGAGTACAATTTTTATAGCAGTTGCATTGCACACCAACACATCAACAACTCTCCATTCAAAATATTCCTTTATTGCCTTTTCCAAAGTTTCATACACAGCCACATCTACAACCTATTCAAAAAAAAAAAAGATTAGACATCATTTCTGATCTGAAGGATCTTCGTCAAAATTTGAAGTTTCTTATTTTTCTCCAAAACTTGCACCATTAGAAAGAGCTCAAAATACTAACTCTAACACAACTTAAATGGAGTCAAACAGAGTTACGACACCTGAGTTATGCTTGGTCAAATGTTGGTCAACTTAAGGGCTCAAGTTAGAAAAAGGTCAAGAATTCAAAGTTACCAAAAATGGTCAAAGCTGGTGTCATCGCAAAGAGCTCATCGAGAGATTTTTGTCAACATTTTTTTCTTGCAAATTGGAGCTCGTTTGCCCAAGTTACGAGCAGTCAAAGATTAGGTCAATCATTGACCATGTTGATGTCAGCATGGTACAGTCAACACCTCATCATCAGCCCAGTCAACAGACACATTAGCATTAGATTCTTTGACCGGAAAAAATAATGATGACACGTAGCTTCATGCCTACCCACGTGGCACTCCACACCCATAGTCTTTTATTAAAAATTAAAAAAAATATAATAAATAAATAAAATAAAAAGGGAAGGTGGTGGGTGAAACCACCACCACCCCCCGCCCCCCCTTATTTTTCTTGCAAGATTTAAGGGATTTAAGTGGGAATTATTCCCTTAAAGATATTTCCCTAATTAAAGGGAAAAATAAACAAATATCCCTTAAATGAAGGAATTTTATTCCTAAAGAGAAAGTTAAGATCTTAAAAGGGGGGGTTTCAATATATTAATAAATAACATATTCCCTAAATCAAAGGGAAACCATTCTTCTAATATTTTAAAGCCCAAATATCTCATAAAGGGCTAATAAATATTATTTTGAGAGAGTAATATTATTCCAAGGGGATTATGTGAGATTATTTTTGTAACAAAAGGAGGCTAAAAATGAGGAATTCGAGAATTAGAAAATATTATGTATACCCAAAATTATAAGGGCCTTCCATTAGTCAGTGTAAGGGGGAAATATATTTTATTTCTACTAAAATGGGGTAGATTGTCAAGATTTTGATGTAAAAATGGAGGATATGAGAGATATTGTAAATCTTTTGGTTACACACCAAATTGAGTAAATTCTTAGTATAAAAGGAGGGGGGTAGGATGTGAAAAGATAAGTGGTGATTTGGAGAGAAATTCCTTGGTGAATTTTTTCTCTCATCTCATGCTTTCAAGGAGATTTTTCTTGTGCACTTTGGAGGAGCTTTTCAAAATTTATGTGTAAAACAGGGAGAAACCATGCTAGAGTTATGTACTAGTTTTCTAGAGAATTAATCGGATTGGTTTACTCATTGGAGAGGGGCCCGAAGATGTAGTCGTTTTTACAATGAACTCCATTATCAAATCTCTTTGCATTTTCTCTCCTTTCTTTCATTCTGATTTCATCACTTTGTTATTTCCATTATTTTTACTTATGTTCGTGTGTTAATTCTATTTGAATTAACTTGGATTTAAAATTTTAATTTTTAAGCATTCTTAAAGCAATCGTCATAGATCCATAAAACAAATCAAATTCGGTATCAGAGCTTTGTGTGACTAGTATTGCAGAATTGGATGCTAACACATTCCAGGAAATAATGAGGTGAAGGTGAACTAGAAGAATAGAATCCTGAGATCAAAAAACAAAGGACTTTTCCAACAATGGATGAAACTGAAGCTGGGAAAAGTACTGAAGAAGAACTTGATGATAAGTCTTTTCAGCGAGCCTTTCTCAACATGAAGGCTATGGTGGAAGAGCTTTATGTGGAAAAGAAGAAGCACAAAAAGGGAGATTCTTCGAAGCGAGAAAAGAAGGAAGATCGAAAGGAAAAAGAAGAAAAAGCTTCATCTCCTCCATCTTCCCCTTCTTCTCCATCTTCCCCTTCTTCTTCTTCCTCTTCTACTACTGTTAATCCTTTCAAAATAAATTCTATGCCTATTATTAAACTGGA
This sequence comes from Sequoia sempervirens, assembly GCA_007258455.2. Lineage (NCBI taxonomy): Eukaryota > Viridiplantae > Streptophyta > Pinopsida > Cupressales > Cupressaceae > Sequoia > Sequoia sempervirens. The sequence continues at coordinate 246,434,362 of VDFB02353493.1, read as the reverse complement.
TGTAAAATTTGAATTGCCTAAGTACTGTGGTGAGTTAAATTCTGAAAAGTTAGATGATTGGATCCAACAAGTAGAACTGTATTGTAGAATTCAAGGCCTAACAGAAGATGCTTCTATGATCTAGTTAGCCACTCTTTGGTTGGGAGGTACAACTCTCACCTAGTGGGAGAGTAGGACTCAGGAGGAAGTTGCTCACCATGGTAAGGTTAATATGACTTGGATGGAATTTTTTGTTTCCCTTAAAAAAAAAATTTACCCTATAGGTTATATACAATAATTAACAATGAATTGGAAAACCTTTAGGCAAGGTAAGGGTCAGTCTGTCTAAGATTACACCCATGAGTTTATAAAACGAGCTATTGCTTTAAATGTCCCATTGTATACTTAGGATACACTACTTAAGTACATAGGTGGTTTGCATTCTTAACTAAGGCATACTATTCTAATGTTGAGTCCTAATAATTTGGATGAAGTGTCAGTCCAAGCCACTCATTTAGAGTCAAGGGGTAAGAATACTTTTAGTGATAATTTTTCAAAAAAACCATCTAAGTCTGAGGGGAAGTCTAAGGGTAAAGGTAAAGACAAAGATAAAGGAAAAGGGAAAAAGACAATTACAGTTAAGAAGGAAGGTGATAAGCCCACATGCTCCCATTGCAAGAAAGAGGGGCATGATGATTCGAAGTGTTGGAAGTTGCATCCTGAATTAAGGCCAAAAAGATATGGAAGCAATAAAGGAAAGAAAAAGACTACTATAGTGATTCAACAAGATCTTGGATCCGATTCTAGAGATGAAACACAGATTGCTACTACCGAGATCCAAGGTAAAGGGAAAGGTATAATTCTCTCTTCTAATGCAAATTTTTCTTATGCAAGTATAGGTAAAATATCTACTCCTCCTAAAGTTGATAAACAATAGAATGAATTGTTTCATATTCAAGTTGTAACTAAGCACACTAAAATTGACACACTGTTTGATATAGGTTCTCAAGTCAGCTTAATATTTGAAGAGGTGGTAAAGAAAATTAATGTAGATACAACACCTCATCCAAAGCCATATTCACTTGGATGAGTTTGCAATGATGCTCAACTGTAGGTAACAAAATAGTGTAAATTGAAATTTCCTATCACTGCAAACTTTGTTGATGAGGTAGAAGTAGATGTTGTTCCTTTGGATATTTGTGGGCTTGTGTTAGGGAGTCCTTATCTATATGACATAAAAGCAATCTTTTATAGGGGGAGAATAAGTATCATCTCTTTAAGGATAGGATAGAATACATTGTATGTGCACACAAAGTTAAGACTAATCTTGCACTAGTCGATGCTGGTCAAATGAAAAGGTTGGTCAATTCTAGTAAGAAATTTGTATTAATTCTTATAAAACCTCATGAGGATGAAAAGGATAAAGCATTTAAGGGGTGTGATCCAAAGTGTAAAACTGATATGGTCAAAATAGTTTCTACTTATGATGACTTATTTTAGGAACCAAAGGGGTTGCCTCCTAAGAGAGAGATACAACATGAAATCCATTTACAATAGGATGTACCTCTTTCAAACATCAACATGTATATCGTTTGTCAGTTTTGTAGAATGAGGAAATCAAAAAGCAAGTTCAGGAGTTGGTGGAAAAGGAGTCATTCATCCTAGTACATCTCCTTCCGGTTCTCCAATTGTGTTGGTTCCAAAGAAGGATGGGTCTTAGATAATGTGCATGACTATTGAGCCTTGAACAAGATAACGGTAAAGAATAGGTATCCTCTTCCTCGAATTGATGATTTAATTAATTAGTTAAAATATGCAATTTATTTGTCCAAGTTAGACTTGCATAGTGGATATCATCAGATAAGAATTGCAGAAGATGACATTTGGAAAACTACATTTAAGACAAAAAAGGGACTGTTTGAGTGGTTGGTCATGCCCTCTGGGCTTTGCAATCCACTAGCTACATTTATGAGAGTCATGAATGGTGTCTTTCTTCCTTTTATTGATGATTTTTTCATAGTCTATTTAGATGATATTCGTGTATTCAGTCGAACTTGGGAAGATCATGCAATTCATGTAAAGAAAGTTTTTGATGTATTGAGAAAATAATTTTTTTTTGTAAAGATGTCTAAATGTGAATTTGCTAAGACATCCTTAGTGTACTTAGGCTATGTCGTAGGTGGTGGTCAATTCAAAGTAGACCTTGCGAAGGTCAAAGCTATTGTAAAATGGCCTAAGCCAAGTACAGTCATAGAAGTCAGAAGTTTCTTAGGTGCAGTTCAGTACTCGAGGAAGTTCATTGCAAACTTCTCCTACATTTCATCACCATTGAACGCATTGACCAGTACAAAGACAACTTTTCAGTGGGGAGGTCCACAACATAAGGCCTTCAACACTTTGAAGGAAAATTTGAGCACAACACCAGTTCTGGCTTTACTAGATTTACACCAATCATTCAAGATCGAGACAGATGCAAGTGGATTTCCCATGGGAGTAGTGCTAATGCAAGGAGGTAAACCAATCTGCTATCACTCTGAAACCTTTTCAGGTGCAATAATTAACTATCCTACTTATGATAAAGAAATTTTTACATTAGTTCAGAGTGTTAAAAAATGGAAACACTACTTAATGGGGAAAGAAACTATAATCTACATTGATCACCAACCACTTCAGTATTTCCATTCACAATCCAAACTGCAACAAAGTAGGAACTTTAGGTGGATGGGTTTTCTTCAATAGTTTCATTTGGTAATTAAGTACAAGAAAGGTTCCCATAACAAAGTAGCAGATATGTTGTCTAGGCCTCCTATTATGAATTATTTGATTATCCTTAAAGGTAGTTCCATAGTACATGAAATTTTTCAGGAACAATATGCTAATGATGAAGACTTTAAGGAAATATTTTCAGCTCTAATTGTAGGAAAACATGTAGAAGAGAAAGATTACTATGTGTAGGATAAACTATTGTATCACTTGGGAAAATTATGCATTCCAAAAGATGAACAAGCATAGGTAATCAGAGAAGCACATACATCATTAATTGGAGGACATTTTGGGGTAAGCAAGACAATGAATCAGCTGCAAAAATATTGTTACTAGCCTCGTATGCAAGAAAATGTAACTAAGTATATTAGAGGTTGTATCATGTGTGCCACAAGTAAGTCTAGTAACAAGAAATTAGGGTTGTACACACTTCTACCTATACCATCCCATCCATGGGAAAGTGTGTATGGATTTTTTTGGGGGTTTTCCAATGTCTAGGAAGGGTCATGATTATCTTTATGTAGTAGTTGATCGATTCAGCAAGATGTGTATCTTAATGCCATGTGAAAAGCAAGTCACTGCTAAACTGATAGCTCAAATGTATTTTCAATTTGTATGGGTCCATTTTGGGTTACCTACTTCCATTTTATTGGATCAAGATTCTCGATTCCTTGGGGAATTTTGGTCAGTTTTGTGGGGACTTATGGATACGAACCTGAAGAAAATTACAACCTTCCATCCACAGATTGACAAACAGACAAAGGTAGTGAATAGGATAGTTGTGCATCTTATCAAAGGTTATTGTAAAAAACATCCCAAGCTACGGGATGAGAGTCTTCATTATGTGCAACATGCTTACAACCATGTGGCACACTCTTCTACAAAGAGATCTCCTTTTGAGACTTGCTTCAAATATGTGCCTAAAACACTGATGGATTTTTCTTTTGGAAAAGATGATGTTGAAGATGGATGCCATGATGCAGAGAAGGATTTTAAGTTCATCCAAAAAGTCCAAGCGATTCATTAGGTAGTGGAAGCACAGTTGGAGAAGATTCAAGCCAAATATAAGGCTGGACATGATAAGAATCGTAACGATCACTATTTCTAGGTTGGAGATAGAGTTTGGTAACATATCAACAAGGAAAGAATGCAAGGAAAAGGAAGGAAGCTCAAGTCGATTCAGTATGGTCCCTTTGAGATCTTGGAAAAGATTGAAACCAACGCCTTCTACCTTAATCTTCCTCCATACATGGACATCTATTCAGTTGCCAATGTTGAGAATCTGAAGTTGTACGAGCATCCAATTATACTTGATGAAGACACAAACATTCGGATTCCATCAGTTGATGATCTTTCACCAGAGTACATGTCAGAGTTTCTAGAGGATGTCGTCTTAGACAGAAAAATTAGGACTTCACGAAGAGATGAAGTTGAGTACCTTAGAGTGGGACTAAAGGGGATGAATCCAAGCAAGGAAAGATGGATGGAGATTGGTAAAGTGAGGGAAATTTACCTTCACTTTCTTTCTGAGTAATCAAGCTTTTGGACATCCAAAAGCTCTCTAGTGGGGAGGACTGATCTGAAGGATCTTCGTCAAAATTTGAAGTTTCTTATTTTTCTCTAGAACTGACACCATTAGAAAGAGCTCAAAATTATGACTCCAACAAAACTCGAATGGAGTCAAAAAGAGTTACGACACCCAAGCTATGCTTGGTCAAACATTGGTCAACTTAGGGGCTCAGGTCAAAAAAAGGTCAAAAGTTCAAAGTTTCCAAAAATGCTCAAAGCCAATATCATCGTGAAGAGCTCGTCGAGAGCTTTCTGTCGACATTTGTTTCACACAAATTGGAGCCCGTATGCCTGAGTTACGAGCAGTTAAAGATTGGGTCAAACGTTGACCATGCTAATGTAGGCATGGTACAATCAGTGCCTCATCATCAACCTAGTCAGTAGATATTTTAGAATTAGACTCTTTGACTAGAAAATAGAATGATGACAAGTGGCTCCATGACTACCCACATGGCACTCTACACCCATAGTCTTTTATTAAAAAAAATAAAAAAATATAATAAATAAATAAAATAAAAAGGGAAGGTGGCAGGTGAAACCACCACCCCCCTATTTTTCTTGCAAGATTTAAGGGATTTAAGTGGGAATTATTCCCTTAAAGATATTTCCCTAATTAAAGGGAAAAACAAACAAATATCCCTTAAATGAAGGAATTTTATTCCTATCGAGAAAGTTAAGATTTAAAAAGGGGGGGTTTCAATATATTAATAAATAACATATTCCCTAAATCAAAGGGAAACCATTCTTCTAATATTTTAAAGCCCGAATATCTCATAAAGGGCTAATAAATATTATTTTGAGAGAGTAATATTATTCCAAGGGGATTATGTGAGATTATTTTTGTAACAAAAGGAGGCTAAAAATGAGGAATTCGAGAATTAGAAAATATTATGTATACCCAAAATTATAAGGGCCTTCCATTAGTCAGTGTAAGGGGGAAATATATTTTATTTCTACTAAAATGGGGTAGATTGTCAAGATTTTGATGTAAAAATGGAGGATATACGAGATATTGTAAATCATTTGGTTACACACCAAATTGAGTAATTTTTTAGTATAAAAGGAGGGGGGTAGGATGTGAAAAGATAAGTGGTGATTTGGAGAGAAATTCCTTGGTGAAATTTTGCTCTCATCCCGTGCTTTCAAGGAGATCTTTCTTGCACACTTTGGAGGATCTTTTCAAAATTTCTTTGTAAAACAGGGAGAAACCATGTCAGAGTTATGTACTGATTTTCTAGAGAATTAATCGGATTGGTCCACTCATTGGAGAGGGGAATGAAGATGTAGTGATTTTTACAATGAACTCCATTATCAACTTTGTTTACATTTTCTCTCCTTTCTTTCATTCTGATTTCATCACTTTGTTATTTCCATTATTTTTATTTATGTTCATGTGTTAATTCTATTTGAATTAAGTTGGATTTAAAATTTTAATTTTTAAGCATTCTTAAAGCAATTGCCATAGATCCATAAAATAAATCAATTTCTAAGTCTTAAGATAAGCTTAAAATGAAGGAATAATATAAACCTTGGTTGATATTTTATGTTTGGTAGCACCATCTTTGACAATATTTTGTTCTTCCTTCCCTAATTTAGAGGAGCTTTTGGCTAGAAGTGTAATGAATGCTCCTTGAGAGAGAGCTTGCTTGGCAATGGCAAGCCCAATCCCACTTGATCCACTTATTATTAGGACATGATTTCCCTCCATAGATTGCACCCATGGTGATTTGGTCTTCATTATAAAATTGGTGTAAATACCTAATTGTTGGAGTGGAATAAAGAAGAAAAGAGGAGCTTTTGATGATATAGTTCCATGAGGAGCTATTTATTTCTGGTGCAAGTGGGAACTCCTCTCTCTTTGCAATGGGAATTCTTTTACTTAGGTCGATACATTCATTAAGGCTATGATCCATTACAGGAAATGCTTCATACCTAACACATATAAAGATATTTATTATTTGCGGGATGTTTTACCTACAACATTTTTATTGTAATCTCCCTAATTAGCTGATAGGCTATTTTGTTTGAAGTTTCTGCCAGGATTTTTGTCAACCCAGCTGTGAATTGGATTTGTCAGTGATAGGGGTTCTCGGCCAGTGGGGAGGTCATTGGGTTTTTTTGTGGCAATGCGGACCTTGGTAATTACGTGGGTTGGTGGTGGTGGAGAATGGTGTCTTGGATATGGGGAAGGTGAATGGTAAGTGTTTGTTGGAACGAGTGTCAATGCATTCTATCATTGTGCAATGGCGACAGATGAAGTAAATGTAATATTCAATGTTGGTATGTGGGGAAGTATACTTTAATGAAGTTGTATTGTCGAAATAGCCATTGTGGTGTTGGTTTGATAGCAGACTATTGTTAAATTCATTGAGTTCGGCTCCATTTTTTAGCAGGTTGGACGGTTTTAAAACTATTGTGCTGCAAAATCTATAAGTCATTTTGCATGGGTATTTTGCATAAATGATTAATTTATTGTTTATGTCTTTCATTCTCTTCTTTTTGTTCATTTTGATAGCAGCTTTAAGGGTTTCAACACTGATGTGTTGTGTAATGTGCGAGGAAATATATTGATTAAGTTGCATTGTCTAAAGAGCCATTGTGGTGTTGGTTTGATAATGGACTATTCTACAAATCATCGCCTACAGTTCCCTAGTTTTTTTGATAGGAGACTATTGTAAAAATCATCGGTTTCTGCTACTTTTTGTGGTAGATTAGAGGGTTTTAAAACTATCGTTCTCCGCAATCTGTAAATCATTTTACATGGGTGTGTTTTTATAAATTGTTTCTTTATTGTTTATGTTAAAACTGTTGTTGTCCAGAATGTGTAAGCTGTTCTGCATGGATCCCTGATGTTATGGTTTTCTATGGATGGAGAAATTGCAATTAAATATTTTTTGTTTTGTCAAAAAATATGGTTAGGGTTTTAAATTTTTTTGTTCCTAGTTTATTTTTTGTAGTTATCTCTGTGCATCTTTGGCCTTATACCCGTTACCATAGGAGAAATTGTAGTTAAATCTTGTTTCTTCCATCAAAACATATGGTTAGGGTTGGTAATTTTATTGTCCAATTGCAGATTAAGATAAGAGTGATTGTATACATATGGATATGTAAAGGGATTGTTATTTGTTTGAAGTTTTCGATGGGATTTTCATCAGTTGAGCCGTGAATAGGATTTTTCATGTAATAGATGTTTTATAATTTATTTGTTTCTCTATAATATTTAATTATAGCCAATGTAGCTAATATTTTTTGTGTAATGTGTGAGGAAGTATATTGATTAAGTTGCATTGTCGAAAGAGCCATTATGGTGTTGGTTTCATAGTGGACTATTCTAAAAATCATCATCTACAGTTCCCTCATTTGTTTGATAGTAGACTATTGTATAAATCGTCAGCTTCGGCTCTATTTTATGGTAGATTGGAAGGTTTTAAAACTATCATTCTACGCAATATATAGGTCATTTTACTTAGGTGTTTTGTATAGATGGTTTATTTATTTTTTATGTTAAAACTATTTTTTCCAAAATCTGTAAGTCATTTTCCATGGATTTTTGGCATTATGGTTTTGTATGGATGGAGAAATTACAGTTAAATCTTCTTTGTTTCGTCAAAAAATATGGTCAGGGTTTGTAGTTTTTCCATTCTTGGTTTATTGTTTGTAGTTATCTCTGTGCATATTTGGCCTTATACTCATTACTATAGGAGCAACTGTAGTTAAATCTTGTTTCATTTATAAAAAAATATGGTTAGGGTTAGTAATTTTATTGCACCTTGTTTATTGTTTTAGTTTTCTATGTGTATCTTTGTCATTAGATGCATTAACATAGGAGCAATTGTAGATTAACATAGGAGTGATCACATATATATAGATATGTAGCGTGTTTGTTATTTGTTTGAAGTTTCTGATGGGATTTCCATCAGTTGAGCTGTGAATAGGATTTGTCGTGTAATAGCTCTTTTACAATTTATCACAGAAGAAAGAAGATTTAACTGCAATACCTGTACCCACAAAGAGCGATAATCTCTTTGAAGTCTCCAAAATTGGTATAACGTCAAAGATAGAAACATATAACAAGAAGAAATTACCAATAAATTAATCATATATTCAAAACACCCATGTAAAAAAGAGTATAACCCCACAAACTTCATTGAAAATTTGAGCTGCATCACGTCGCAATAAATATTATAGAGAAATAGAGAAATTGTAAAAGAGGTATTAGAATAACACTACTGTAGCTTGGATTCTTGATCAAGTCTAAATATATGTGTGTGTGTGTGTGTACATATGTATATATATACATGTATATATATATATATACATGTATAGATATGTATATATGCATAAATATATGTATGTATGTTTTTCTAATAGCTACGTTACAATTTCCCCATTTCTCTATAATACTGAATGCTAGATAATGAAGCTCCTTTTATACAATTACTCTATTTGTTTGCAGACTACAAAGATCGTGTGCACCAAAGTGAAATCAAAATCATGGCAACTCAATCAATGTGCAAATGTATATATGCAAACATAGGAATAAATTATGTAGCTGCTCACAATCTATACCATCGTCTTTGTAAGGATTTGAAGTTAGATAAATTAGAAAGATACCAAGGGACTAATTGTACAAAATGTGTATAACACCAAAGATGCACAGAGTATATATATGTGTACATATGTATATATATATATATATATATATATATATATATATATATATATATATATATATATACATATATATATGTATGTATATGCATGTATATATATATATATTATACATATATATACATATATATACATATATACATGCATATATTGTAAATTTGAGCTCCATTATTTGGCATTAAATATTATAGACAAATGGGAAAATTGTAAAATAACTATAAGGAAAACACTGGAGAATGACATACATCTGATTCTTAAGTATTGAATCCTAATAGCTCTTACATCTATTATGTAGATTTCTTGTCTTGCACCAATATGTTGCATGATATTCTTTTTCCTGTTATGCATCTTTCACATAATGTGCATATTTTTGGACATGCCCTTGCTTGGCATGCAAGTGAGTTAATCTCTATCCATCTTTGGCCTTATAGCCGTTACCATAGGAGCAATTGTAGTTGAATCTTGTTTCTTTCCTCAAAAAATATGGTTACGGTTAGTATTTTTATTGGCCTCCATTTATTGTTTTAGTTATCTATGTGCATCTTTTCCATTAGATGAGTTAACATAGGACCAATTGCAGATTAACATAGGAGTGATTGCATAAAAATGTATATGCAAAGGGTTGTTATGAAAGGATGAACATGTTGGAGATAAAATTAATTTGATGGTTGATAAGTGTTATTGTTTCTAATATCTCTTTTATTTGTTCAATTTATCTGTTTGAAGTTTCTGACTGCTTGTCTTGCACCAATATGTTGCATGATATTCTTTTTTCCTGTTGTCCACCTTTCACATAATGTGCATACTTTTGGATAGGCCCTTGCTTGGCATGCGAGTGAGTTTATCTATGTCCATCTTTGGCCTTATACCCATTACTATAGGAGCAATTGTACTTGAGTCTTGTTTCTTTCCTCAAAAAAATATGGTTAGGGTTAGTATTTTTATTGGCCTCCATTTATTGTTTTAGTTATTTGTGTGCATCTTTTCCATTAGATGCATTAACATAGGAAAAATTGCATATTAACATATAGCAGTGATTGCATAAAAAAGTATATGCAGAGGGTTGGTATGAAAGGATGAACATGTTGGAGATAAAATTAGTTTGGTGGCTGAGAATTTTTATTGTTTCTAATATCTCTTTTATCTATTCAATTTATCTATTTGAAATTTTTGATGGGTTCTACGCCAGCTTAACCATGAAGAGGATTTGTTGTGCAATATCTCTTTTATAAATTCTCTATTTTTCTACAAAATTTAGTGCCAGGAAATGTAGCTTGAATTTCTAATTAAGCCTATGGCATTATAGGCAGTTTGTGTAGATTATTGCTACTCATTGGCTTTACGAGTTCTATTTAATATGGGTTTGGTGTCAAAGAATGTATCTTGAATTTTGAATTGAAAAACCAACTCTTACACAACCTACTTGTCTTGTACACATATTTTTAGTGTGGGTTTTTTCTCATCTGTGATTTACCTATGATTTTTAAGTTTTTTTTTAATAGTTGTTTTACAATTTCCCTACTTTGTCTATAATATTTAGTGGCAAATAATGTAGCTTGAATTTTCAATTGAGAAACCAATTGTTACATAGAAATTGTTGTTACAACTTGTCTAGATAGTGATAGAATTATAGGTAGAGATGCATATAGCTAATTTTCATCATAAGTTATAATACCTTTTATGCAATTCTCTATTTGTCTTCAATATTTACCAACAAAGGATGTAGCTTCAATCTTGTATCAATATGTTTCAAATTTTTTTTATCTATATATAAGTTTAAATAAATGGGAAAGGTCTTTTTTACATAAAAAGATTTAGGATCGTATCATATAATTATTGTCATAACCTAAAGAAAGTAGGTATTATCATAAAGAAATGACTTTATATAGTTGATTTAGAAAGCTGAAAAGATAGCTCTATGAGCGTGGAGAAATGTAGTTGACATAATAGAATATGTTTTGTATTTGTAGTAGCCAATGTATGACAGTCAAATTGAAATAGATCAGGAAGAAAGAATATAATAAAACATATTGATATAACCCACTTAGTAAATATGTATGGTTTACAAACAAGGCCTTTAATAATAGCAACATGATCTATTGTAGACTCAGAGCTGTCCTACAACATGTACAAGTATTTTCCTAGAGTTTGCAGCAAACTAGTGGAAGCTTCATCAAACACAATACACCAAAGGCTGGCTGAATGGTTACATATATACATACATATATTATAAATTTGAGCTCCATTATTTGGCACTAAATATTATAGAGAAATAGGAAAATTCTAAAACAACTATTAGGAAAACTTTCAAGAACAACAAAAAATGAGAGAATATTGAAACCCAACATTAAATAGAGCTTTGAAATAGGAGGAAAGAATATCATAAAACATATTCACACAACACAAGCAATCTATGTAACAGTTGGTTGAATGGTCTTGCATCTTTAACTGCAAAAGATAGAGATAGTTGCATTCCTCAATTTCCATTTGGCAACAGTCACAAAACCAAACATTAGCATGGGGGAAATAGACCTGGGTAGTTTGTTGTAGGGAGCTTCAAGCAGATCAGGGAAAAAATAATATCATGAAATATATTCATACAGGATTTGAGCTATACTCTTTGTTAATAAATATTGAAGAAAAATAGAGAAATTGTATAAGAGGTGTTAGAATAAGAACTATTTGTTGCAAGTCGTTTTACATGGGTGCTCTACAAAAAATGTTTTTTTGTAATATTTAATGTCAAGCAATGTAGCTTGAATTCATAATTAAGTATGTGGTGTTATACACATTTTGTGGAGATTGTTGCATCATATAATTGTTTTCATAGCCTAAAGAAAATAAGTATCGTCATAAAAAGCTAGGCTTACATAATTGATTTGGAAAGTTGAAAAGACATTTATATAAGCATGGTGGAAAAAATAGTTTGGTGGCTTTTGAGTGTTATTCTAATAGTTGTTTTATCCATTAAACTTTATATCTTTAGCTGATAGGCTATTTGTTTGAAGTTTCTATTTGTTAAGAAGATAACATTTAATTGTGCAATATGTGTAACATATTCATAATGCCAGAATGGCTCTTCTAAGAATGCAACTGAATCAATATATTTTCTTGCATATTTTGTAGTATACTTTCCTCCATTGCAACATTGAATATTGCATTTACTTCCTATTGTTCCATTGCATTACAATAGATGTGTGTGTGTGTGTATATATATATATATTGAATTTTTTGTTTCGTATTTAAAAATATACATATATGTAGACATATATATCCATATATATAAACCAGGACCCTTGTGGCTCATTTGAAAATGCAAGTAAACATCCAGATTGGATTTTCCCTCAGTTGACTAGCTAAGAAGGCTTCAAATTCAAACCTTGAGTTTCCTATAATAATGCAAAACTTTGAAGTAGACAATATTCTATAAGCAACCAAAAAGGTTTGAATTTGTAGCCTTCCCAACCGCTTAATTGAGGGGAGAATCAATTTGGATGTTTGTTGCCTTCATAAATTTCAATCGTAGGAGTTAGATAGTGAGAAACAAAAATGCTATACAAATCTACTTAGATATAGTAGTTTGTATATATATATATATATATATATATATCTTCTTATATGTGTGTTTTTATAAATGTGTAGAGAAAGGGGAAATTCAATGCATATATGTACTTAATTATTTCTACATATATATACATGCATATATTCTACATTCAAGCTCCATTATTTGGCATTAAATATTATAAAAAAAAATAGGAAATTTTTAAAAGAACTATTAGGAAAACACTCAAGCATGGCATATGTCTAATTCTTGAGTATCATCCTAATAGCTCTTACAACTGTTACATATATTGCTTGTGTTGTACCAATATGTTGCATGGTATTCTTTTTCTCTCATCTATTTGAAGCTCCCTATAACAAATTGCTAATTGTCATTGTTTTTATGTTTGTAAGGCAAGAAAATATATTGATTAAGTTACATTGTCAAAAGAGTCATTGCGGTGTTCCTTGTGTATTACACTATTGTAAGAATTGTCACCCTTAGGTCTCTTCTATAATAGAATTGAGGTTTCCCAAACTGTTGTGTTGTGGAATCTTTAAGTTGTTTTACATGGGTATTTTGCATAAATGTTTTATCCATAATATTGAATACCAAGCAATGTAGCTTGAATTTCGAATTAAGCCTATGATGTTATATGCATTTTGGATAGATTATTGCATCATATTATTGTTTCCATAACATAGAAAAAATTAAAAACTCCATAAATACACATATATAAAAATAATAAAAAACTGCATGGATACACATATAAGCAGCATCAAAGATAGAGAGATACATATAGGGGTATATGCATTTGCATTTATCATTTTTATTCTTGTTGATGTATCCCCTGCTGTTTGCACAACATTAAAAGTGGATTTCTACTCTTGTTCTTGTATCTCATGTTGTTTGGAAAGTATTAAAAGTGGAATGGTTATAGATTGATATTTCTAAGTTGTCTACCAATTACCATTGGGATGTTCTAATACATTAATCTTTTATTTTTATTGTGAAATAGAGCTATCAATTAGTGAACTCAAATTGCAACATTTTTTCCCTGCAAATAAGTTCCCAAAACTATGTCTACGAAAACGGGCTTTGTGGATGGGTTTGCAGAACCCCCCAATATTGATTTGCTAGCAGCAGCCACTGGTGCCACTGCAGAGTCTGGCTCTAAGGGCATGATCCACCGGCCTTCAGATCCTATTCCATAAGTATAATTTTCCTTTTTGTTATACCTGTTGCAAATTTGGCATTATTGTTTATAGTTTTCTTGGCTTTAAGTGGTATATATACATGGGTCATCTTGAGAAAGCACATAGATGTGGAAGTAGATATGCATTCCTATTCTCCAACATATATAAGCATCCCTTTCATGTATATGTATATTTGTATGTATATGTATGTATATATATATGTATATGTATTTTTGTATGTTTATGTATATGTATATGTATGTATATGTTTATATATGTCTATGTATATATATATATATGTATATGTATCTATATATGTATATGTATATGTATATGTATGCATATGTATATGTATATGTATATGTATATGTATGTATATATATGTACATGTATATGTATGTATATGTATGCGTGTATGCATATGTATATGTATATGTGTATGTATATGCATATGTGTATGTCTATGTAATATGGTAGATCAAATATGAAGGTAGTAGATTTTTCCCATTTGGTATGAAATCAACAACATAATGACTCTTTTGACAATACAACTTAATCAAAGTATAGTTTCTCACACTGCAACATTCAATATTGTATTTACTCTATCCACCTGCATTTACTTTTCCTACTCCCATTGTGCATCAACGACATAATGCATTAAGCCTCATGCAAGAAAACACTTACCATCCATCTCCTATGTACCTAGGTTTCCAACTCCTATATGTATCTATATGTATATGTATGTATGTATATGTATGTGTGTGTATATGCATATGTATATGTATATGTATATGTATATGTATATGTATATGTATACGTATATGTATATGTATATGTATATGTATATATGTATATGTATATGTATATGTATATGTATATGTATGTGTATATATAAATGTATATGTATGTATATGTATATGTAAAGTTGAGAAGGATGCAAATCAAAGACTAGAATATCATAGAGCAGATATGAAGACAATAAATTTTCCCCAAATTGTCATTGTGTCATGTGTGCATAGATACATGCCTATAGAAATCCTTATATACAGTTGGATTCAACAAAAATAACTTTCTACTAGTTGTGTGTAACCAATATCACATTGTTCTAAACATGGGATATAGGAATAGTGAAATAGTGGAAGTGGTTAACACAAAAAACTGCAAAATCATTGTGTATATATTTTAATATATTCTAATGTTCAAACTATGCTATTCATTTTTTGATCATTCACAGATAAAAATTTATATACACATGGATACACATATATTTTGTTATATGTTTATGTGTAATTGCTACTTTAAATATATTTTTGGTTATACATGTATATGAATACATCTTAATGTGCTTGAGCTTGTATGTATACTCGTAGGCTGTGTGAGTACATTCAAGTTGCATAGTCCAATCAATTTTTGAATTTAAAAAGGGTAAAAAACAACAATGAAACTATTTGTACTATAGGCAGAATAAAGAGGAAATATCCATGAAGCACTGCAAAAAATACTTACAGCAACCACACCTACATGTCAAACTGCTAACAATCCTCCCTTGCAGCACCCATTTGCAATGGAAGATGCCACTCCTTATATACAATTTCAAAGAAACTCCCCTGTTGCACCAACACAACAACACCTCAAAAAAAATTCAACGATAGCTATCTTGCTATGGTAAAGCAGTTTCCACATCATATAGATGCACTTTCCAACCTTTCTATTTTCCAAATATGTAGGGAAAGATACATAGGGATGCAAACTTGAATGTTAGGGTCAGGAGCCACATGTGTAAGGTGTTATTCTGAAAAAGGTACCCATCGCTTCAGCTCTACAAATGGCATGGACCCAAGCCCACAACCATTGTTACTCAAAAAGTTAACACAGGTTGAAGAAATGCTTATTGCTAGGGTGGCTTCAGTTTTACAAGTGTTCCACACTGAAGAGGGAAATTTAAATATAGTGGTCACATGATAAGCTTCCCTCAGGATATCTCGAGCATACCAAAACTTTTATCGTGCTGATTGCAAGTCCTTGAGGTCGTGATCATCTGTCGAACCACCATTGAAGGGGAGAATTATGATTGTTATGTAAATAGACATCATGTCATGGATGCATTGAAATACAAAATTCAATATGAAAAGTACTATAATGATGTTGAAGCTCTTAATATGTTACCTGATGTTGTTGTTGATGTGTCCAATTTCTTGCATACAATAGACCAAGTTTTTGATGAAGAGCTAATGCCATCAACCAGCTCAACAAATGTTGGTCAAGAAGAAAATGACTCTTCAAACTTTTCATCATTTATTCCTTTCTTACTAAATGCTAGGCGAGAGTTGCAAGCAATCAAACATGTCTTAAAAATTGAGAAAAAAGAGCAAAATATCTTGTCTTGGCCTAAAATTAGCTCTTCTCATGTTAATGAATACAACATTGAAGGTTTATTTTCAATGGTCTTTCCAATATTGTTCCCCACTAGAGCAACACTTCCCCTTCAACTGGGAAATGTTAAAATTCACTTGCATGAATATGCCCTCCACCTAATGAGATATTTTGACCATAGATTTGGAAAACATGTTAGGTTTAGATATTTTCTCTACAACTTGATAATGAGACATCACAACCAACAAACTATTTCTATCTTTGTTCATGCAGATCAACAAGACAAAATCCCTAAGTCGTTGTCTGTTTTGTGGAAACAACTTCAAGCTCCTCCCAATTGCCAAATAGTCAAGTAGTTGATATGTTTTGGCACATCATTATGTAGGAACCACTCTTTTTGGAACTCTTGCTAGGCCCATCCAACTGATATGATCAAACAACTTGGCATACCCACCATTTTTTTCACTTTGAGATGGGGAAACACAAAATGGGTTGACCTACAAAATGTTTTATCTTTTGTAGCTCATTTAGTAATGGAGCCTTCAACAAAGACACTAATAGATAGCATTGTTTAGAATACACATATAACATCTTTATATTTGCATCATAGATTCTCAATTTTCCATGAGGAGGTGATCGAAAAGCTTTTGCATGTAAAAGATTATTGGTATAGATATGAATGGCAACATCGTGGCTTTGCACATGTGCATGGTTTTTTATGGCTTCTAGAAGCTCCTGACATGGACACTCTTGATTGGTCCAATGACCATGATGTTACCAAGGAAAGGCACTATTTTGATAAATATGTTTCAGCTTGGAATCCACATTGTTGTCAAAACAAGGACATACAACTGAGAGGGGGGGCTGAATCAATTGTCACAGAATATTTTAAAATTTTCAAGCTTTACTTAACTTAATCTCAAATCTGATGAATGAATAATAAACCATAGACAATCAACACATTAGAAACACAAAGAACACCAATATTTTTATGTGGAAACCTTATTAGGGGAAAAAGCACGGTGGAGGTTAGTCCACAATATTATACCCTGTTAAAAGTATAGGAATAATGGAAATGAACATGCATTCAAGCACACTGCTCAAATAAAAAAGAGGGCTCACTTTCCAAAGAAAGGTTTGGATTAAGACCATCCAAATTGTGAACTGGGAAAATAGCTTCTACACAAGCCTAATTACAGTTCTAGTTAAGCACATAAAACCTTCTTCACTCTTCACTCAAAGTTCTTCTCACTCTGCTCTACAATCAAATGATTTGGACACTATTTTCACATCTAAACTTTCTTTGGCATACATTCACTCTTATGCACACACTAACTTCGCTCAAACAATCGCTCTTATATATCTGCAACATGAGATTACATCAACAGCTTAGTCGGCCAGAAATATAAAACACATTTTCAATGTCAGCCCAAATTTACAAATAAATTTGCAATGCAAATGTACAAAGGTTGGACAAAACATAGTGGAGACCCAAATTAACAACTCCAACACAAAGATATTTCAAATAATTTTTCCTCAAAGATCCACAACACGCTACCACCATCATGTCGACCTAAAACATGAAAAATTGAATATACAGAGAAAAATATTCAACCACGAGCACACCGATCAATGTGGAAGTATGACAAAGATAGAGCACAATATAGAAGCATCCAAGAGCACGATCTAGAAGCATCCAAGAGCACCAAGAAACAATAGAGAAATATCTGCAACAACAGAAACAAATAGTCTTCATTCTGGAACAATAACAAAAGCCACAAAATACTGTCAGAGCACAATTATTCACAACATGAACAAATCTTAATGTGGACCTCTGAAACTTCAGGAGGATGGACTAGATACAATTAGTAGAAAACCATTTAAACCACAACAATTGATATTCGACATACAAAACAAGACACCTTCATGACCTTCACAATTCCACAAGGAACCTGTAACACTTCTTTTAACAATTTTCTCAATATCCTCGACATATATAGCCTTCAATACACCAAACACTAATAGTGTTGACATTAATGACAACCACATATCAGCAACACATCCACAACATCCAACAAACTCCCCCGTTGACATTGACAGAAACACATGATGTGAAAAATACCATCAACCCAACTCTCAATCAACACTTACTCCTCCTTATATTTTGACTTTTCTTCCTTAACCTCTTCTACATGATCTTCTCCCCACAAGACTCTTCTCCCCCTTTGACATCAATGCCAAAGATAAGAATTATCTTCCCACATAAAATCTCTGAACCACGTATCTGGACATCTGCCTACTCCCCCTGAGTAGCAACCACAAAAACATCAATTTGTATCAGAATATGGTCATGAAATGCATGGATTGATGCAAATTATTGCATCACTAGTTCATATCATGAGGAGTAATCACCCCCAACATCCCTCTAAGATAGTCAAAATTATCCTTTGGCAATGGTTTAGTGAAAATATCTACAATATGTTATTTGGTAGGTACATACTCTAGTCTAACTTTTTTCTCACTCACTTTCTCTCTCAGAAAGTGGAACTTGATTGACATATGCTTGGTCTTAGAGTGTAGCAGCAAATTCTATTATATGTTTATTGCACTTGAGCTGTCACAGTATATGGAAATAGCTTCATCATATACTACTTTCATATCATTCAACATCTATTTCATCCACATTAGTTGAGTATAGTTGTTTGCAATAGCAATATACTCTTCCTCAACAATAGATAGAGAAATGGAATTTTCATTTTTTCTCAACCAAGACACTAGTTTCTTCCCTAGGAAGAAGGCACCACCACTAGTACTCTTCTTGTCATCTACATCTCCTACCCAATCCAAATCAGTATATTCATTCAGAGTAAGATCATCATCCTTAGGATACCAAAGCTCAAAATTAATTGTTCCTTTCAGATATCTAAAAATTCTCTTAACAATAGTCACATGGGATTCTTTTGGATCAGCCTAAAATCTAACAACCATACACACAACATTCATAATGTTTGGTCTAGTTTGAGTTAAGTAGAGCAATCCAACAATCATTGATTTGTACCTTGTTTGATTTTCCTTAGGAGAATCATCATTTTGTATTAATTTGCATCCAGTTACCATGGGAGTACCAACAGGTTTTGAGTCATCCATGCCAAACTTCTTTAGAAGATCTCACATATTTGGACTGAGATCTGAAGATCCCCTTTTCTAACTAAGTAACTTGCAATCCCAAAAATAATTTCATCTCTCCAATAATACTCATCTCAAATTCATTCTTCATTTCATCAACAAACTTCATACATAGATTATCATCTCCTCCAAAAATAATGTTATCAAAAAATACCTCAATAATTAACTCTTTGTCAAGATCCAACTTGAAATATAAGTTGACGTTAGCAGTACCTTTATTGAATCCAAGCTTCAGTAAATATTTGTCTAGTCTAGTATACCAAGCTTTGGGGGCTTGCTTGAGTCCATATAGAGCTTTCTTCAATCGGTAGACCATGTTTTCCTTGTCATTCACTTGAAATCCATCTGGATGCTCAGTGTAAACCTATTCTTCTAGCTCACCATTCAGAAAAGAAAAATTTACATTCATTTGATAGAATTTGTAGTTGTTATATGCAGCATAAGCAAGAAATAATCTTACAACTTCAATTCTGGAAACAAGGGAAAATGTTTCTTCAAAATCAATACCTTCCATTTGTGAATAACCTTTACATACCAATTTTGCTTTATTCTAGACCACTTCACCTTGTTCATTCAACTTATTCTGAAAGACCCACTTAGTACCAATCACATTTTTATCTTTAGGTCTAGGAACAAGAATAACTTTCTCCAAGATCATATCTTTGCTTGTTTCTTCTAGATATAGTGGCTTCAAATGCAGCTTCAGTCTTAGGGACAAAATCACCAAATTTTTTTAGCTCAAAGGCAACAAGTCTACCAATTAGTGTGTCCCTTGTCACATTTGTCAATGATTTGGTTTCTTCAATAGCTTGACACTTTGCTTTGTAGGAGGGAGGAAATGATCTAAGCACCTTGGCCACAATTTCTTCCTCATCCAGAATACCACCAACACATCTAATACCCATCAATAGTTCATTTACTTTCTGCATAAAAGAGAAATATTCTCATCTTCACCCATCTTTAGATTCTCATACTTGTATTTCAAACTCTGTAGCCTATCCATCTTCACATGTACATCTCATTATCAAAGTTTCCAGATTCTTCCACATCTCATGAGCTATCTCCAGACCTAACACATTTTTCATTTCTGAATCTATTAGAGCACTTAGCAAAGCTTACATAGCCTAGACATTATTCTCAGCATCTCTAATCTCATCAGTAGTGGAGGGACCAGTCACAGGAATAACATATCTGTTATTTGTAATTTTCCAGAAGGGTTCACCAATACACTTCAAATGACACTCCATCCTAGCTTTCCATAGTGAGTAGTTCATTCTTGTATGATTCCATCTTAGATCACCTCAACCTTTTAAGCTTTTGTTAGAGGAACTTGATTTGATACCAATTGTTGGCAAAGCAAGGAAAGATAACTGAGAGGGGGGGTGAATCAGTTGTCACAAAATATTTTAAAATTTTCAATCTTTACTTAACTTAATCTCAGATCTGATGAATGAATAATAAACCATATACAATCAACACATCAAAATCATAGAGAACACCAAGATTTTTACATGGAAACCCTGTTAGGGGAAAAACCACAATGGAGGTCAGTCCACAATATTATACCCTGTTAAAAGTATAAGAATAATGGGAATGCACATGCATTTAGGCACATTGCCTAGATCTCATTGCTCAAATACAAAAGATGACTCATTGTCCAAAGAAAGGTTTGGATTAAGACCATCCAAATTGTGAACTGAGAAAATAGCTTCTACACAAGCTTGATTACAGTTCTAGCTAAGCACAAAAAACCTTCTTCACTCTTCACTCAAACTTCTTCTCACTCTACTCTACAATCAAATTATTTAGACACTATTTTCACATCTACACTTTCTTTGGCATACATTCACTCTTATGCACACACTAAATTCACTCAAACAATTGCTCTTATATATCTGTAACATGAGATTACATCAAAAACTTAGTTGGCCAGAAATATAAAACATATTTTCAATGTTAGCCCAAATTTACAAATAAATTTGCAATGCAAATCCACCAAGGTTAGCCACAACATACTGGAGACCCAAATTAACAAATCCAAAATAAAAAATATTTCAAATAATTTTTCCTCAAAGATTCACAACATGCTACCACCATCATGTTGGCCAAGAACATGAAAAACCAAACATACGGAGAAAAATATTCGACCATGAGCACACTGATCAATATGGACATACCACAAAGATAAAGCATGATATAGAAGCATCCAATAGTACCAAGAAACAATAGAGAAACATTTAAAGAAAAAAAAACACACGGGATTCATTCTGGAACACTGACAAAACCCACAAAAATACTATTAGAACACAATTATTCATAATAGGAATAGATCTTCATGCGGACCTCTGAAACTTTATGTGGATGGACTATATACACTCAACAGAATACCCTTTAATCCACAACAATTGATCTTTGACATATAGAACAAGACACCTTCATGACCTTCATAGTTCCACAGGGAACTTGCAACACTTTTTTTAACAATTTTCTCAATATCTTCGACATATACAACCTTCAATACACCAAATGCTAATAGTGTTGACATCAATGACAACCACATATCAACAACACATACACAACATCCAACACATGTTTCCCTGCACAAATATTTCTTAGAATGTATCATTATTCTGAAGAAAACCCATGCTTGCTTACCATGAGATAGATCCTTTCCAATGATTCAATCATAGATTATGAAGAGTTGCTAAACATAGTTTAGAGGCACAAAAAATTCTCTAAATATACTTGTTTAAGGAGAAAAGGAGAGAAATTACAATGTCGGTATAAAGCAACTTGGCAGTAGCAACTTACCTCTACATTGACATTTGATGCTTAGTCTAACAAATCCTACAAGCTAGCAAGAAATGATGATCGCCTAAATATTCATAGCCCAACCATGGTTGCAATTTGGTGTGCCAATGATGACTTCTAGCCAATTGCTTTTGATAAAGGAAAAAATGGGTTTTACAGGGACCAAAAACCACAAAGTTTACAACATAAAAAAGGAAAGGACAAAAAATTCCATCGAATTAAACAGGCTGCAAAAAAGAAAAACCCTGAAAAAATAGCAGCCAACCAAAAAAATCCAGAACGAACCACCAAATAGTCGGCCGAAGCGCAGACCAAAAAACTAGCAACAACTAATCTAGAGTCTTCAGAACTTTTTCGGTCTCGACCTCCAGATCTAGCATATCCTAGACTCCCTTCTTGAAAGTTTGAATCATCTGTGGCATGGGAGGTTCCTTCCTTTTCAGATTAGCCCTGGTTCTCTTCGAAATCCCTATGTCCTCTTCCTAGTTTTTATCTTTAACCTCTTCCAAATCAACAATCAAGGATCCCTATTGAGCTTTATCTAGTTTTCTAGGCATTGCATTGATAATGATAGCATTATTTCTCACCATTCTATTATTCTGTTCAGTAATTATCTTCACAACATTTTTTATTTTTTCAAAGTCAATTTCTATCCTTCTATCCTTACCCTCATTGTCCTGGATATCCTTACTAGGAGTGTTCTCATTACGCTCTTCATCCTTCTTGTGTAATGCATAAACCTTAGCTTCCAATTCTTCCAATTTACTCTGGAGGGCCCAGTTTTTGATTTTGAGGTCATTAATTTCATGAAAGACCCATTTTGACATTCTGAAGTGGTCCACAACATTAGTCCTAGCTATACCCATAAAATCGGCAGTAGAATCCATATCAAGATTGAGGCAATTTTTAGCAGGGTCAGACACTCTAGGGGATCCAGTTCTATCCTCTCTATCTGTCGACAAGACAAAAGAGGGATAATTGTTATTAGAGTTGAGCTCCTCAAAATTAGGAGAATCTTCAGAGTAAGAAACAAGGTTTTTAACAAGGAAATTCTTTCTGGCTCCTTTGGCTTTGGGGGTAGAACATTCAAGCTTAGAAGTAGGGAAAAATTTAATAGGTTTGGGATTATGGACTTGTATTTTCTTGCTAGTTTGGACAATGGGAGGGTCTAGGACCATCCTCACCAGACTCAAATTAGGTTTATTCCCCGAACAACTAGGTTTAGTGTCATCATCCTCAGAATCTGAAGAGGCATCCAGGTTAGCAATTGCTGACATATTTTGGAAATGTTCAAAAAATGATCTTATCAGACTAGTATGTAATATAGGATATCTTTCAGGGTTTTTCTTATGGTCTTCCAGACTTTTTCTTAAGGAACAAAGTAAGTAGTAGGGGAGAGAAATCCTAACCTTATAGTGAAAATGATTAAGGAAGGAAAAATGATAGTCGTAGACCCTAGTGAACCGTCCATCCAAGTTGATATACTCCATAATGATGTGAAGAACTTTTCTCTAGAGAGCTTTAATGGAGTCGACCTCGAAGTAACTATTAGAAACTTTCACAAGTTTCAATTTTTCCTTGTCTTTCTTCGGAAATCTAACCACCGCTTCATCAAAGAATTTCATGTCTTGGAAAAAATTATGTCCTTCAGTGGACATACCAATCACTTCAGCGATGAAATTTTCATCAAGCTTCACTTTCCTGCCAAAAAGGGTTATTTCACCATTTTTCCAATTCTTCTCAAAAAACTTTGTAGCTTCCTTATTAGACCCATGGAGTTTCTCCAGAAAAGGGAGTAAACCCCCACATTTAACTTTTTTCCATGCTTTAGTATTTCTTGTGTGCATCTCAAAACTTTCTGGCTCAACTCTTTTTCTTTCTCCTCCCATTTTAGCAAGCACATAATACAGACAAAGATGAAATCAATGGTCCCGCCAAACCTGTGAGCCCACAAAGCATGCTGAGCAAACTTACAAGACAAGCTAGTTAGCTCGGCCCTACAATCTAATGATAGTGATGTACTTACCTCGTTCTATCATCATGATCGAGGTGACACACATCTTTCCCATGTGACACATCATAGTTCAATAAGGCTCGAACATCAACACCTAAATCACTGATTTTCAACCATGTGCATTGTCCTTTACTTTTAACCCCTTCATTCGCAAAAAAGTTCACCACAGCATTGGCTTCTCTATAGGAATGGGATATCTTTATATTATCAAACTTAGCTAAGGTCGAAATAGCATCATCAATCCAAGAATTTATGGTTCACGAGGGGGGGGACCTACCTAGAAGACATTCAATAATATTTTTTGAATCCCCTTCAAGCCAAAGGTTTTTAAAATTTAGACTATGAGCCAAATTTATTACATGAAAAGCTCTGATAGCCTCAGCCAAATGATTGGTTTGTGAGCCAAGGGGGGTAGCAATCACACCTAGAAAATTTCCAAAAGAATCCCTTAAAACTCCACCACATCCCGCCGCACCAGGATTGCCTTTAGCCGCCCCGTCAAATTTGGATTTGATCCAACCGTTAGGCGGAAAAGTCTAGCAGACACCCTTCCTGTCCTTCTTAGCATGTTTAGGAGCACATGAAATATCATAACTATTTTTCCATTCCTTTGCAATCAGTAGATCATAGGAAGAACAAGCCACTTTCTCGAGATTACAATCCTTCTGGGGGATTGCATTGAAGTTTTATTTCATTAGTCTGATTATTTTGTCAAACACTATGACCTCTAAAGATTCCTTATCCCTGTAAATTCTATTGTTTGGTTCTTTCCAAAGACCCCAAGCAACATGAGGGAAGGAAAAATCCCACAACTTCCATAGTGCTAGGTTGTGAGTAGGGGCTTTCCATTGGATGAAAAAGTCTTCAATTGACGAGGGGAACACCCAAGAAAAATTCCAGGAACAGAGAAGTTTTTCCAAAATTGAGGTGGCAAACGAACAATGAAGAAACAAATGACAAACTGACTCTGCCTCCATCTTGCAGAGATAACATCTATTGGGTATTTGAAAGTATTGCTTGCAGAGATTATCAACCGTGAGCACTTTATTTTGAAGAAGGATCTAGAAGAAAATGTTAACTTTAGGTAAAAGGTGTTTGATCCAAGCATTCGACCAAAAAGGGTGGGGAGCCTGGGTAGAAGATAGCTTGGAAAAATATGACAAAACAGAGTAGTTACCCGAGGGTTCATCTTTCCAAACAAGACAGTGTTCTGTCTGGTCATGGCAAAGTCTGACAGCTAGCAGGGAGGATTGAACAGGAGCAAGAACCTGACTAACAAGACATAGATCCACCCATTTTCCATTCTTCCAATAATCTTTAACATACAAACCAAAAAGAGCTTTAAAAATCTTAGCCCAGCCGCGAAAAGGTTCAATTTTGGCAAGGGGCTCCTTAAACAACCATCTATCATCCCAGAATCTTGTTTGGTTTCCACTCCTAACTTGCCAACCCACACCTATTTCAACCACTTTTCTACCAGTAATCAAGTTATTCCAACAGGTTGAACCTCTAGGTAGAAGATGGGATTCCATCATGATTGTAAGAGATCTATTATTCTCCATATATTTGCTTATTAGAATTTCAGTCCATTCCCCTGAGGATGAAAAATAGTCTCCAAATTTGTTTAGCAAGAAGAGTCTTGTTAACCATTCTGATTTTTCTAATACCTAAACCACCGGCGTTTTTAGGTCTGCACACCAAATCCCACCCTATTAAAGGAAACCTTTTTATTTCTTCAACACCCGACCAAAATTTTTTTTTTGAATCTTTTCAATAGCATCTGCAAACTTGGCAGGGATTTTAAAAAGGTGTAAAGCATAAATCGAAAGATTCTAAAGAGTAGCTTTGAGAAGCTTTAATTTACTGGCTTGACTTAGAAGAGCTCCTTTCCATCCAACAAGCTTGTTGCTAAACCTCTCAACCAACAAAATCCAAAAGGAATCTGGGGGTTTAAGGCTTAAAGGTAAACCTAGATAGGTGGTAGGTAAAGACTCCACCCTGCAACCTAGGATTCTAGAAATTTTATTCTATCTATGTTCAGAAGTGTTAAAGAAGAAGAGAGAGATTTTATGTTTGTTAATCAGCTGGCCAGACACCCTCCCATACTCATCCAATAGATTTTTCAAAGTCTTTCCCTCTGAAACATTAGATCTTCCCAAGAGCATGGTATCATCAACGAACTGTTGATAAGAATAGATCAAATTGCTAGAAGATGGTTTAAGACCAACGAGGGATCTTTGATCTAACAACCTTTTCAAATTTCTTTTTCAAATTTCTTCCAAGACTTTTAGCCATAATAGTAAATAAAATAGGAGAAATAGGATCTCTTGGTCTTAGTCCTCTAGAGCTATGAAATAAAGTCGAGGGAGATCCATAAACCATGACAGAGATTGAAGCAGTAGACACAAGCTACTCCACCAGTTGAAGAACCTTGTTACTGAACCCAAACAACTTTAAAATTTTAAACAAGAATTTCCAGTCAAATCTATCATAGGCTTTCGATATATCAAGCTTTAAGAGGAAGCCTTCAGTCTTTGACTCCACCAGGGAATGGATATTCTCATGCACTATGATTATTGAATCAAGGATCTGTTTGCCAGGGACAAATCCATTCTATTGAGGTGAAATCAAAGTAGGAAAAATAATTAGAAATCTGGAAGTCATTACCTTCAAGATGATTTTGTAGATAGAGTTATAGAGGCGAATGGGTCTGAAAGTATCAAAGTCCACCACACCAAGCTTCTTGGGAATAAGGATGAGAAAAGTAGCATTTAACTCTTTTAGGATACTTCTTGACCCAAAAAATTCTTTAACAACATTCACCACATCCTCTCCAACAATCTCCCAAAACCATTGAAAGAAGAACATAGGGAACCCATCAGGACCCATAGCTTTACTCCCTTCAAAGGAAAAGATAGCCTTCCTAACTTCCTCACTAGAGGGAATAGCAGTCAACTTAGAATTTTCTTCTAGGTTAATCACATTAGGTTTAGCCTCTATCAAGTGATCCCAATCATTTTGGTTATTTTCCTCATTCTCAGAAAGAATATTTTTCAAGAAAATGATAGTTTTCCTTCTAATATCCTCCTCTTCCTCAAACCGGTTGCCATCAACTTTAATAAGAGAGATTCTATTAACCGCCCTGTGTTTTGAGGTCGACAAGTGAAAGTACCTAGTATTTTTGTCACTAGGAGATAACCATCATGATCTAGATCTTTGTCTCCATAACTCCTCTTCTTTAGAAATGATGTCATGCATCTTAATAAAGAGCTCATTCTCTTTTTCCTTAATATCACTCAAGTATCCTTCCTTCTGGATTCTATTTTGGATCTCCCCCAACTCCATTTGAAGATCAGATTTTATCCTAAAAATTGAATTTAACTTCCCTAAGTTTTTTGGAAACTCTAAACATAGCTGTCCTAGAGATATTAATGTTCCACCATTTCCTAATTTCCTCTTTAAAAAGAGGATGGGAAAGCCACATTTTTTTCTAATCTGAATGGGATATTTTTCTTTATCTTTAAAGGGTTTGCAACAAAACTTATGGGAAAGTGGTCGGATCGAGTTATTACCATGTATACTACAGTACTGAAACAATTTTATCTTTTCCACTTTTTCCTTTGACATTTCAGTTTTCTGAATAAGGAGAATATCTGGCTTATGGTCTCTAACAAAATTGTGCAAAACATCCTACTTATGGGGATTATTAAGTCCCCTTATATTCCATGACATGATCTTCATGATTTTCCAGGGGAGTGGAGAAACTTTGGGATGGTTTTCTGAAAGCCATCTACAATATCCTGAAAACTGTTATGCTCTCTTGTCCATTTAGTAGATCCTTTTCCACAAAAGTTCTTTGTTGCTCCATAGTCTGCCTTGGCTCTTGACCTAGTAGAGATACCACTTGGAGTATTCATTTGTTTATCTTTTTTCTTCTTTTTTTTGGATAAAGCCTCCTTTTTATCAGTATCTTCTTGACTTTCCATCTCTTTACTAGATTCCCACTCCTTATCAGATAGAATTCTTTGCTCCCAAGGTAATGTATGCATGAGGCCATTCAAATGATAGGTTGAGTAATCACTGGAAAATTTAGTAGCTTGGCCCTGATTATCATAGGAGTCCTTTACCAATTCCTGGGAGTTAGGAACCGTTAAGGGATCTACTCCCGAAGGAATATAACCTTCAAAGGAAGGGAGCAAAAGAGGAATATCAAGTTACAAGGAAAGACCTTGGATAGGTATGTCCTCCAAACCTAGATTCCCATCAATATTCTCAACTGGGCTCGTCTCTAGAAAAAAAAAGGACCTACATCCTGACTCTGATTTTCTTCACCAACCACCTACCCCACATTTGCTCATTTTTCCTTAGTTATCAAGGTATCCTCAAATTCCTTATGTTGGGGTTCCTAAGGAACCACACACTTAGTCCCCATTTCACAACCTGCCTCTTTTAAGAAACCATGAGCATTAGACTCTTTATTCTCTATGCATTCCCCTTCTAATTTCTTTCTCCATACATATTTAGAAGTTCCAGCTGGCTTCTCCTTTTCTTTGATGGCATTTAAAGGACATTTCTTAGCCCAATGCCCAGATTTTCTACATTTGAAGTAGGCAAAAGGAATAGTTTCAAACTTAATAGCCTATGACTAGGAGCCCAACTTCAAAAGAATCTCAACTAATGAAGGAAGGTCAGCATTGTGAGAGACCCCCACACATGTTATTGCAAATACCAACCTCTTTCTAGCAACTGTCATAGAGTCAATAGAAAGAAGCTCTCCAAAAGAGTTCTCAATTCCATACAAGACATCTTCATTCCAATACTCCAGGGGGAGACCTGAGAGTCTAACCCACACTGGGATATTCTCAAAGATAGAATCTAATAAGTCTAGATTTGAAGACCATTTCTTAAGAGCTAGGGAGGATTTCCCTATTACCCATGGATCGCCACTTCTTACAGCCAAGATATCCTCCCTGCAAGTGAATTCAAAAGCAAAAGAGCCCTTTGGGAGTGCCGCCACTGAAATTTTTCCATAAGTTCTCCATTTTTTTTGACAAAATCCCTAACCACTTCAATATTTGGTCGAGGGCCCATAAATTTACCCACCAGGGTTCTTTCCATTAAAGCAATGTTATGATCAATTAACAGATCAAGCATAGAGATTGCAAACTTACCTTTCTTAGGGACAGAGATATTTTGCACTGGAGGGAATGTTGAATTTCCGTTTGGTTTAACCCCAAACATAGAAGCCCAAGGTTTACGATTGCCTCCATTTTCACCAGCGGTCCCCACCACGCCTTTAGATTTTTCACTTTTTTGACCATCAGGGGAACCCACACATTTAGTAGCTGGAATATCCTTTCCTCCTGGGTCCACCAGAATTTTGTTTCTGGAATCTGCCTCTTCCGGATCCTCTTCACCTTTCTTCTTACTCGAAACAAGTGCCGATCCCACCTGCGATTTCTCAAAACCTACTCTGCCTCCATCTCCAACGCCCGATTTTTCAAAATCCTTCTTTTCCTACTTGTGCTCACGCTCGTGCTCCGCCATTTTTAAATATGCAAATAAATCAGAGAAAAAATTAGAAAATTATCTTGATATGTTGAAAAGACTTGGAAATACTAATATAGTTGAGGATAAAGAATTGGTTACATATCAAAAATTCATGATGAATATTCTTGTGGAGTGTGACATCTCTGCACAGGAGACGTGCCAAATGTTACAGAAATTTCCTCTTCTCACTTCGACCCAATGATACATTCCTTTGAATGTTGGAAAAAAGAAATGGTTTTGTATAAAAAAAGATGATACTGATGAAGATTTTCCAACAAATTATATTCACTACTATATGAAAAGGCCTCCAAAGCTAGGTGATGTATCCCTAATTAACTCGATCCACCTATATACACACTCACAAAAGCACAAAAAGGATAAATGGAAATCAAGGCACCATCCTACAGTTGTCCTTGTCTACCCATTGTTCAAGACTCTTCCTTTTGAAGATACAAACATATTTGAGACATTTTGTTGGACTAAATTTATGTGATACAAACCTTTCCGGAACATAAAAATAGATATAGGTCTCCTCAAACAAGAGATAATACAAAATTGGATAGTTTTAAAAACAATTGGTTATCATCCTTGGCATGTCAATAGACTTCTAGTTGCATCCACAATTGAAGAACATGATAGTGATACTGATGATTTGAACCATCAACCTTCTATGGATGAATATGAATGGGAAGTTTTCTCTCGGCTTGGTGCTACTACTAACTTTAGTATAAATCAACTTCAACTATTGGGTATGCATGATTTTGATATGAACCATCCATGAAATACAAACCATGTACCTGAACAACTTCGTAATATTGCTTTGTAGTTCATCCCATCAACCAAGGCACAACATGAGAAAGCTATGGTACATTTTTTTCCTATAGATATGTCAGCCCATCAACTTTCACCAAAATAGGAATTGTCCCTTCAAATAATCCAATCCCATCACATGCAACCTTCACCCAAAGCCCCTCTATGCATGATCATTCAAGGGACAATTGGCACTGGAAAATTCTTTTTGATAAATTGTATTCAACAACAAATAAACACCTCTTTTGCTAGATCCAATAGTTGCTTGCTAACATTGGCTCCTACAGGTGTTGTTGCATACAACATATGTACCTCCATAATCCATACAACACTTTGTATTCCCATAAAGGATATGAATCCTTTGCAAGGGAAGCAATTGGAAATATTCCTAGAACAATTTAAGTATATTCAATACATTTTGATAGATGAAATGAGTTTTCTAGGCCCAAAGTTGTTGCTAAAAATAGATAATCATTTGCACCAAACATTCCCAGATAACCAGAGGGAGCCATTTGGCAGTGTTTCTATGATCCTTGTTGGTGATCTTGCCCAGTTGCCACATGTCATGGATAACCCTATTTACACTTCATGCTCATCAGTTGTAGCCTTGTGGTACACTTTCATGGTCTCGATAACATTGGATACTATTTTCTACCAAAAAAGGAGATAGCTCTTCGCAGCAAAAGTTTCGAGCAATCCTACTCGATGTAAGAAATGGTGAGGCTCTCCACAATGACTAGGAAGAGCTTATGAAATAAACAAATAAAATGCTCCCAACCACAAAAAGAGAACAATTTGATGTTGCTACACATTTGTTTGCCACAAATGACTTGGTTGTATTCCACAACAAAAAAAATTAAAATAGTTAAATCTATCCATAGCCATTAGCATTGCTCAAGTAGCACAACAACAGGCATCTGAACATGGAGATGATGACTAGCTTCTCCCAAAATTGCTACTTTTTGTTGGAGAATAGGTGATCCTAACAAAAAATTTGTGGATTCAAGTTGGCCTAGTGAATGGATCCCTTGGTGTTGTTACAACTATTGTGTACAATGCATATTGTAAACTGCCAAACCCACTTGACTATGTTGTTGTTCACTTCAAAAATTACATTGTTCCACTATGGGACCCAAAAAATCCAATAGACATCCCCATCCTAGCTATAGCTTGGGGTAGACGAACAAAAATTCCACTCACTGTGGCATGGGGAACCACAATACATAAAGAACAAGGCTTAACATTGGATAGAGCAACAATAAACATAGGCATCAAAGAGAGGCAAGGGTTGAATTTTATAGATATTTCTTGTGTTAAATCAATTGAAAGACTGTATTGATCCAAATTTCCCATTTGAGAGATACTCTAGGCTTAGCAACAACAAATACACTGCTCAATGTTGCAGCTAAGAGATGCGTCTGGAACAACTACAACCCTCACCAAATGCTTCTACTCCCAGCCTCTAGTCTAGCTTATAAAAAAGGCTACAAGACAATTGTTCTTGGATCTACCTCATCCTGTGTGTCATCGTCTTTTCAAGCATTTCTAAGTTGAATTTTAAAAAAACATACCAAGTAATAAATTGTGCAAAATGGGTATAATTCCAAAGATGCACAAAGACACTAGTTACACAACAATAACTAGAGGGTACAACTTGTACAGGCCAATGGCATGTTTTGATCATTCTATTCTATTATTCTGTTGACTTCTTGTTCTAATATTTTGTTGTGTGATACTTTTAGTAAATGGAATTGAAAAAAATAAACTCTTTTGTATATTCCATTTTCCCATCTTTGTTTAAGTGTTTTTAAATTCCATGATGTCAATTGTTTATCAGCATACCTACAATTCTCTTTGAATGAATTTTAACATACAGTGGTGTAAACATACAGTTGTAGTTGTTACAAATTGATACATATGTAGATACAAACAACTTCAACTATCAAATATGCACAGAGATTGGAACCAATAATAACTAGAAGCCAAAATCTTTATAAGTCAATAACGTATTTAGAACATTCTAGTATATTAAACTATATATACACATACTATAGATACATTATCAAAAAAATTTATCTTCCATTTGACTAATAAGTATAAAATCTTGCAACCATGTTGTGTTTTCTATTCTCTCTACCTATATACATTGAGTTTTCACATTTTTCCTCTGTGCTTTACTTCCACAGATTTTAATGTCTTCATGTTAGCTTTTCTATTAGCTTTATTTGATTCTAATAGCTGAAAATGTTTGTCTACAAAATTCTTTTTTCATCATTTCACCGTTTCACTATTCCTATATATTGCATTCACAAATATATAGTCTACATTGGTTTTCTTTTCCATGATATATGATAAAATTCCATGCTATTTGTCATGGGTTGCTCGAGCATATTCACAATGATCATGGATTGTATTGGCTACGTGACTTGGTGATCGTACTGCATTCAACAGACACATAATGGTAGGTGCTCGCTCATGTGACGATTGATACATCCTGCAATTTTTCCACAATTCCATGGAAATGAGTTCATGTAATATTAATTGTTATAATATAAAGATGTCAATTCTTTTGCTTCCATTGTGAAATGACACACTGTAGTGTTTTTTTCATACCAGACTACTCAAAGAAACTACCATCCACCTCCCTTAGGTGATGATTTCAAGAGCTTCGCAGCTGCCCCACTCCATAGTCTATGTCGTTTTTGCTCCTGTTTTTAGATTAAGTCATTCCGCAATGCCATTTCACCATTCCATACTTATCTAATTTTAGACATGTATTTTGATATAATAAAACAAAATGTTGCTTTGTAGTAATATCATGTTGGGATCAATGCAAAGATAGATCGACAAGCATAAATGCAACCCATGTGTTGGACAATTGGTGCCGAAAAAATGACCATAGTTGTAAGTCTAAAAAAGGTTTGTTTTATATATTTATATTTTCCTGATTTATACATTCTTTGAAAAAAAATTCTTCCTCCATGGATAGACAGCCTCTATATATTTGTTGATATATATATACATTCATGCATGGATTCTTACATGCACTTGACTATGATAAATATAGTTTTTTTTCACATTAGATTTTCCCATGTTCCTATACTTTCCTTTTATGGAAACCCTAGTGGAAATTTCAAACAAATAGTTGATAGGTAAATGCCAACTATTGCATGGATTGCTTGTTTTGTATTAATATGTTTCATGATATTCTCTTTCTCTTGTCCATTAAAACCAATATTAAACATATTAATACAAGATAAGCAATTTGTGTAAGAGTTGAGTTGTCAATTCAAAATTTGAGTTATGCTCTTTCACAGTAAACCTAAGTGAATAGAGAAATTCTAATAGAATAACACTTCATAGCCAGAAAATTTCTCTTATCTACAAAATTTTTATGCTTTCATGTTAACCCTATTCATATATATATATATATATATATATACGCTTTCACTACTATCTTAATCTATAATTGCTCCTATGTTAATGGATATAATGCCAAAAGTGGATAGAAATACCTAAAAACAATAAATGAATGATAAAAAAATACTATCCATGGCCATATTTTTTGACAAAAGTAAGAACATTTAACTGTAATTTCTCCATCCATACTAGGTATAATCTATTTGAACTCTCCAAAATGGGTATAATGTCAAAGATACAACCATATAACAAGGAATAATAAGCACAAAGTGAAAGACATGAACAATAAATGAATCATTGTAACACCTCTTATACAATTTCTCTGCTTTTCTTCAATATTTGTTACCAAAGAACATAGCTTGAATCTTGTATTGATATATTCCATGATATTCCTTTTTCCTCATCTTTTTGAACTGGAGAGCCATCCAGAAAGCTTCATTCCACTTTGGATAAATGATTAATTAATTGTTCATGTCATGTGTTCTTTGCTTATTGTTGCTTTTCATAGCAGGTCTGAGGGTTTTAACATTGATGTGTTGTGAAACTTTCCAAAAAGTATATTGATTAAGTTGCATTGTTGAAAGAGCCATTGTGTTGTTGGTTTCATAGTGAACTATTTATTGTTCACGTCTTTTGTTCTTTGGTTATTGTTCCTTTCGTTCATTAGTTGTATTGTCCAGAGAGCCAAGTACAAAAGAACATCATGAAACATATTGATACAAGACATATAACATGTTCTAGCTAGGGGAAAAAACCACGACAAAGATTCCAAAATGTTAAAACTTAAAAATAATCCTTGTTACAAGAACAATAGAATAATTTTGTACAAACAACTTCAAACAGATGACTGGAAAATAATATCATGACACTTATTGATACTTAAATAGATGAGGGAAAAAGAATATCATGAAACATATTAACACAAGACAACCAACGATAGTGACTTGATCGGGTTTTTGTGTGTTGATGTGTGGCTTGGTAATTACATGGGTTAGTGGTGGTGGAGTTGGTGTCCTCGATACAAGGAACCTGAATGGTAAGTGTTTTCTCATGCGGGGATTAATGCATTACATTGTTGTTCTACGATGGAGGTAGACAAAGTAAATGTGGGCGGTTGAAGTAAATAGAAAATTTAATGTATATATATATACTTATTTTCTTAATGCTATGGAAACAATTATACCATGGAACAATCTCTAAAAAATGTGTTTGATGGATTTTAAGTGTTATTGTAATAGTTCTTTGATATGTTTAACTTTATGTCTTTAGCTAATACACTATTTGTTTGAAATTTCTATTTGTTAAGAACAAAGCATTTAATTGTGCAGTATGTGAAGATATTCATAATGCCAAAATGGCTATTCTTACAATGCAACTAAATCAATATATATTTTCTTGCATATTTTGGAGCACATATTCATAATGCCAAAATGGATATTATGAAAATGCAATTGAATTAAAATATTTTCTTGCATATTTTGGAGTATACTTTCCCACACTGCAACATTGAATACTTTGTGCATCTTTGGTGTTATACACATTTTATACAATTAGTCCCTTGGTATCCTTCTAATTGATTTAAGTTCAAATCCTTATAAAAAGGATGTTGTAGATTGTCAATGGCTACATAATTTATTCTTGTGTTTGCATATATACATTTGCACATGCATTGAGCTGCCATGGTTCTGATTTTACTTTGGTTCCCATGTTCTTTGTAGTCTGCTAACAAATAGAGTAATTGTATAAGAGGAGCTGCATTATCTGGCATTTAGTATTATAGAGAAATGGGGAAATTATAACAAAACTATTAGTAAAACATACATACATGTATATATATATACATATATACATGTGTATATGTATATATACACATGTACATATATACATGTATATATATACATGTATACATGTATATATATACATGTATATATATATATACATATATACATGTATATATATACATGTATATATGTATATATATATAGACTTAATCGAGAATCCAAGCTAGGAAAACTACCCATGTAAAACAACTTACAAATTCCGGAGAACAACTTTCAATCTAGAATAAAACGGTTTCTAAATAGTCTACTATCAAACCAACAACATTGCATAAATAGACCTGACCAGTTTGTTCCAGCAACCTTCAAGCAGGTCAGGAAAAAAAGAATATCATGAAACATATTGATACAAGGTTCAAGGTATGTTCTTTCTTAGTGGATATTGAATAGATGTAGAGAAACTATATAAGAGGTGCTATGAAGAAATGCAATCCATGGACTAGACTATCTTTTTTCAAGTAAAGTCTATGATTGTTTTTCACAAAAAAATTGGTTTGCTATTCTAGTTCTTGGTTATTATATGTGGACATGATTCACATACACATATCTGGATATACATTCTAGTGATGCAATGCAAATATAAGAACTTGGAAGATAAATTTTATACTAATATATATGTTTGTTACATCTATATGATTTCTTTTATAATGTTGCACAGATACAATAGACACCCAACAAAATTAGTGTATTCTAAATTATCTATATCAAATTGTTCGACAGTCCAACAACTCAATCCAATGCTCCTCGTGGTTGTTAAACATTTCCAATAGTACATGTAAGTGTAAAAATTCTCCATTATCAATAAATAGATTCAGTGAACCACTTGTAAATATTATTCATTATTTCTACTTTCTAATTGTGTATATTGATTTTAGCTATATACTTACTAATTTTTTATGCTTCCTTCTTGATCTTGTTTTCCCATCCATTGACATACCTCTCTCTTCTATTTGCAGGTGCTAGGCTAAAGCATATGTGGCAATCCAAAAATCATGATGCTTGTTTTTGACAAAGTCACCATACCAAAAAAGACACCAGAACATGCCAGATCATATATGGAGCCTTTGCATTTTGCCCAAATTTGATATTTTATAATGTATAATGCAACTCCACAAAATTTCCAGTGGATGTTTCATGTTGCTTTTGCTCGAGGGTTTGGCTAGGTTCCCTGAGGCTCCATGATGCCAATATGGTAGGGTGGATAATGAGCATGGGTTTTGTCTTTTGTCTTTTCATGCCATATATCTTTTCTTACATACATACATGTGTAGAAAAAATGCTTTGTAACATGTTTCTTATGTCATACCAAGTGGTAGGAACACACTTGAGACTTTCACCATCTCACCTTCAAACAACGCACATCTGTTATTCATTTATTTTGACTCTTCAATTGCACTATGAAGTCATTCATTAAAAAAATGATATTTTTATTCTCAATTGCCTTGTAATTCACTACTTTTCAACCTTTTATACTTGTCTACATTTTATTTTACTACAATTAAGCCAAAAAATGCATGCATACTTAAACTTTAATTTCCAAAACTATGGACAAATTTACTAATTATAAAAAGTAATCAATATTAAACACATTTCTTTGTTCAAAAAAATGTGATACAAATAGTTATTGACTATCTTTTTTAAAGAGTAATTTTTTATCCAATATTAGTAGTTAAATGCATAAGTAATGACTCTTACAAAAATCTTCCATGTATTTGAAAATTAAATAATTAATTGATTTAATAACCTAGACAAAAAGTGACAATATACATGTGCATCTATTGCTAATAAATATAAAACTAAAATAAAGATAATTTTTTCTCATAGCTTAATTTTTGCCAAGAAGTTATTGTTGCTAGAAAAGACAATTATTTTAAATTTTATATTTGATTTAATTTTTCAGTTTCCATTTTAAAAGAAATTTAAAACTTCTAATCATTGAGAATTAATTTCCTATATTTCTAATAGTATTGAATAAAACGAATAGTTAATAGCTATTGTAACTAAAATTATTAAATATTACATGGTAATAAAAAAAAAGTTATTCATGATTACTTGTTTCATACATTGTAACTAATTAGTTTCATTCAACATGACCTTTGGTTTTACTTTACACTTCCATTAGTCAATTTTCATATCGATTTTTGTTGACTTGTCAACACACTTTATGTTTCTCGAAGCAAACATTTATAACTATTATCGATTCTTAAGATTTCACATTCCATTCCAAAACAAGGTTCCACCCTCCTAACCATTCGGAAAGCCTCTCGCAGAAGACCCCTATCAACTGATTGTTGCATGCTTGTGCATGCAATTGCTAGTACATAAGATTCTTAAAGAACACCTTAGGCTTCCAAAAGGAATGTTAATACTTGCCACAAGATTTTGTTTGCTTTCACTCATCCATAATTTTAACTTCCATACTAAATGTTAATACCTACCACACTAATTTTTTAAGGAGGATCTCTTGTAACATTATTGTTTGAAAGAGAAATTTGGGTTTCTAAATTGAGTGTTAATACATTTAAAATCTCTTAAAATATAAGAGCATATTTTGTTCACCTACTTTTTTTATCTCTTGTCATGACAATGACACAAATGGTACTGTAGACATTGAAAATTGACCTAGGCCTGCAAGCTCTATTTCTCACCGCTTTCATCCTAGCATAATTAAAATATTTAATTATGTTATTCGGTCTATTTTTCATCTATTAATTAAATAATTTTTAATTATTTAATTAATTCAGGTCTCTTTATTCTTCCTAATTATTTAAATAAATAAATTTTATTTATTTATTTAAATACGTTGCTAATTATCTAATGTCTCCCTATAATTAAATAAACTTCTTAATTTATTTAATTATTTATGTCCACTATGTAACGCCCCGCCACACAACCCTAGAGGAAGTTGCAATTAACTACTCAAGCGTACAATTTTATTTTTGTTTAAGTACAAATAACATGCCAGTTCACTACCCATTGCCAACAACCTCTAAGGTTATGAGACTAAGATTACTTTAAAACCCAAACAAGAAACATGAATTGAAACCATAACATTTAATTACTAAAAGAATTAAGAACACATACATTTTGTACATGATAAATTACATCAAGAATAAGATATACCATATGATTTCAATAACATAATTTAATAATAAGATTACAACTCTCATTCCCCGAATGAGGTAAATCCAATAAACGTGGTTACAAATTACATCTTCCACCTCAATAACAAATGTGGGGTAATAAATTACAAGATTCAACTGAAAAGAATAAAGCATGAAATGAAACTGGATCCCACGAGCTCTCCAACTGGAAATCTCATCCACACGAACAAGAAGAAAACCCAACCAAGTGATACTTGAAGGCTCACCCCCTGTGCTAGGAGATAGTAACAAGGATTTCTAGACAAGACCATCTACCTCTAGCCACAGGCTAAATCATAACTGAACTGAATTGAATACAAACATGACATCACTTAACACAATGGTTACAATGCTTCCAGATACCAATGAGCCACTACACAGTACAACAAAACTGACTTATGGTTGTCATAGAGAGAGTGTCACACATCATTTGCTATGAGTTACACAGGCTCAACCTTCCTAGGCTACCAGACCCGCATCCTAGGTTACCCTGGCTTGCCTCTACCAGCCACCAGACCCCCATACAAACTATGCTTCTCATCTCATCTCAAGCCTTGATAAGTGCATGCATCATGAGATAGGAATTCCTTATCTTAATTAGTCTAAAAGTTTTTCATTAATTCTTTTTAAGTTATCACTTACTTAAACCCTAAGTGAGTTACTCTGTCGCCCCTATGTGTGCTGGACCCCCACATAGAACCACTCTCCTATCGACAACATACCAAACAAAACCAATCACCAAGGGTGCCAAAATGCATACAAACTAGATAAACAATCACTCCAACTCTAGGAGGCAACATATAATGAAACTCACTCCAAACAATTGGAGGCAACAAAACACATAATCCACTCCTTCCAAAGGAGGCACAAATCACATAATCCACTCCTAATCCAAAGGAGGCACAAACCATCCCCGTTCATGAAAATTGGGTAAAACAACAGGATACAACTATACACACTACCCAAGGCAATACAAAGGTTGACTAACATAATACAACCCCAAATAGTTAAACCCCTTCTGGAAGACTTAACAACCCTTCTAATCAACTTCCCCAAAGCGAAAACAGAAGAAGTGTACACTCAAGAAGGGCAATCAAACAAGAATTAAATCTATATTTGGATTTCCTAAATCCACTTCCTTTAATAACATTCAATAGTTTATTGCCACAATAAAACAAATTAAATTATGTCTCTTTCAGACAAAGGATAAAATTTAACTAGATATTTAATTCCCTAATTGCTCTTAAATAGTAATAAACATTTACTTCTATGATCCATAACCTATCATTTGAGCATAACTATTGGTCCTTTGCAAAATAAATCATTTTAAAATCAATTAATCTCGCTACTAAACTCCTTACATTTAAATCAAATATTTGTCCTTTCAAATATATTATTTTACAATAAAATCAATAATTTGACTATGAACACAATATTTTAAATTCCTCAATTACACATTTCATGAAAATAACTAGACTTGACAAATTCATTTGCAACCAAATAATATTTAAACTATCATAACATCGTTTTCTTACAAATTTTCATTTAATTTAAAACGAATAATTATTTCCCTTAAAATCATTCCCTTATTAACTAATTACTTGATCATTTGATAAGCAATTATAAATTTAAATCTAAGGGTCTGCTTTAGTTTCCCAATAATATTTAAATATAAAAAAACTCATTTCCCCATTTAAATCATTTCATTATAAAATAATTTTTTTCATCCATTACAATAAAATAATCTTAAGATCATTATATTTAAATATAAATATATATTAAACATATATATAATTATATACTTAATGTATATACATTTATATATATATTTAAAATATATATTTATAAAATCCATTTAAAATCCATTTAAGTAATAACCAATTATTTAACATAAAAAATAAATAAAATAAAATATAATATAATGTATAATATATTATACAAATAATAAATAATTATTATATTATATATATAATATATAATATATATAATAAATAAATATTATATATATATATATAAAAAAACAAAAAGAAAATTTATAAAAAGAAAACCCCCATCTTAGGGCACGTAGGTCAACCCTATTGTGGGTGGGGCTGCTACGCAGGCCTCCCCACAGGGTGGTGGCCTATGTGCTACACACAACTCGCCTCCCATAGGGGCGATGACCTGTGTGTTGCACACAGTTTTCCTCCCATAGGGGAAACGGCCTATGTGTTACACACAGTCCGCCTCCTCTGAGGTTGGACGGTGGTGGGGATAGCTTCCCCTGCCTCCCCCACAAACTAATAAAAAAAAAATTATATTATTTTATTTTTCTTTCAAATACTCATTCTTTTAAATAAAAATAGAGCACAAAAAATCCTCTGTTCTTGTAATTTCCAAAACATGTTTTTTGTGCCAAATTTTAATAGGAACAAAGCTTTCCAAAAATAAAATAGACCCAATATGCAAACATATATGTATATAGAATATATATACATATATAAACACAAAATCTTCATTTTACAGCCAAATTGAACCAATTTTCTATAGAAAATTTACAATAAAACTAAATTTTCAAGCATAGTTTCCTGATTTCAATTTCAATTTTGATATCAAACATTTCAACTCCTAAACAGAAGTTTTCTAATTCCAGTTTGCTCCCTTTCAAATTTTCTATTGTTAAACTTGAAAGTTTCTATTGAAAGTTTTTGTTTTTCTACAAACATCTAAATTTCTTCCATGATTCAATAGGGTTTTCAAATTGTTTTCAAGCAAGTTTTCAAAATTGAAAATGAAAATTTTCAAAACAACAAAACAAGGTAGAACTTGTGATCTGAAGCTTGAAGAAGAAAAGTTGAGCTTCCTTGCAAGATAATTTTTCCAAAGCTCTTCCAAAATTCTCACCCAAATTCCATAATGCATATACAAAACAAGAATCCCTTCATTTTCTTTTTTAATAGCAATTTTCTTCCAAAATGAAAATATCTTCCCCAAATTTAGTCAACTTCCCTAAAATATCCCATCCACCATGGTTATTACTCCCTCTATGCATTTTGGAGATATTTTGCTTTTTTTGAAAATTTAAAACTAAAATTTCTTTTCAACCAGAATTTAAAACTTTTAATAATTTCTTTTCAAAAAGCATTTGAAACTTTTTAATAATTTCTCTTCAAAAGAAATTACAACTTTTTTAAAAATTTCTTTTTCCAAAAATAAATTAACACTTTTAATTTCATGCATTTTTTTAAAACCACATGAACCATTTAATTTATGCACTCCACAAATAAGTTTAATTAATCAGTTCAACACAATTAATTTAATTAATCAATAAAACAAATATAATCCAATATTAGATCATTTTATTAATTAAATTAATGAATTAAATAACATTTCTAACATTATAACCAGATAAATTTAATAAACAACTTAAATACATAAAGCCATTTATTTACCCTTTTCCAACTTGTAATTAAATAAAATCAAGGAGAGATGAACAACAAAGAAGAAAATTAACCGACTAAAACTCGATGACACACTATGACTAGGGTGATGACTTGGCATGAAAAACCTAGCTACTATCTCCCAATCGAATACCGTTGGCCAATGGACACGCTCAAACCTATGAAATCAGGTGGAGTCGATGTCCTGTACCTGTCAACTTGCGAACAAAGAGTATATCAAACATGCATATATATAACATAATAAACAGATAGTGAAGAGGACATTGTGGAATCATAGGGCACACGCAAGCGAGTGATGTGATCTTGTCCCCTTCACCAATACACTCATCATAGACTGACAGTTCCATCATAAACAAATATCTCATTCAATAACATGTTACAATAACTAATCATCATTACACCAATTAAAACATGTCAAATAAAGCATCAGATAAGATACATCACATCACACAAATACACTATCGCTCTATAAATAGTGATAAAATCACACACACATGATAAAGTATCTCAATAACCAAAAAGCACATCAAAGCAAACAAGGACACACTGTCCAGCCAAAAAGCAAAACCGAGGGGTATTACACACTACTTCTAGATTATTTAAATAAATAAATCTTGTTTATTTATTTATTTAAGTATGTCAATAATTTACATTTTCCTCTTCGAATTAAATAAATTCTTTAATTTATTTAATTATGGCCACATGTCATTTTCCCCATTTTAAATAAATAAATAAATGATTACTTATTTAAAATGGTCCAATTTCCTTATTTTGGCTGAAGGTGGGCATTTATTTCCTACTGTCATTTGATTCTCCATTTTTGAATTAAAATGATTTTTAATTCAAAAAGATGCCTTTTTGCATGCAAAGGTCAAATGACTTCTATTAATTTGATTCTCCTGCCTTTTTTTAGCCATCCTGTCTCAACTTTCAATCTAGTTTGTTCATCCGCCTTTCGATCTTGTCCGTCCATTCAAAATTCCTTTTCTTATAAAATGGCAATTTTGAATTCATTTTCTCTCTCTCAAGCATTCACTTGAAATTTTTGGCTTTCATTTTGTTGTCATTTTCTCTCATACTTTACATATTTTAGAGTAATTTTCATAGTAAAATCCTTCAACACTTGTGTAGGACATGGCATAGTCTTAGGTTGCTCACATAAATATGAGGGAAAATCATTATTTGCAACAAGATAGAAGGTGTAATGGAGATCAGCCATGGAGATTGAAGATTTGGGGTAATTGTGTTCCATTTTATCTTCATGTTTTCTCCTTTCCACTCTATTACTTCTTTCGATTTTTGGTTTTATTGTTTCTAATATAGAAACCATAAAATTTCAAGTGATACATTTGGTGAGCCCGACATCTTTTTGTGCATTTTTTTTGTTTTTGTACGACTTTCTTTTTTTGTTTTGCAGCTATAGGTTTCTGAGTGACGCATTTGAATCCTACTGAACCGCATT
Organism: Sequoia sempervirens; assembly: GCA_007258455.2. Classification (NCBI taxonomy): domain Eukaryota; kingdom Viridiplantae; phylum Streptophyta; class Pinopsida; order Cupressales; family Cupressaceae; genus Sequoia; species Sequoia sempervirens. The sequence continues at coordinate 246,390,596 of VDFB02353493.1, read as the reverse complement.
CGCTGCATCACAATGCATAAGATAGAAAAAAAGATGCATTTGAAACATCGAACCGCATTTGTGACCTCCAGTGACGCATTCGACATAATCGTGATGCATTTGACAGCTATTATAATGCATTTGCATGATTCTGACGCATTTGTCTACAGAATAACGCATTCACTTGGTAAACTCTGACAAAAACTATTGTGACGCATTTACTTTGTCATAACGCATTTGTCTGCTCAATTTTTGTATTCGTTTTTTCTTTTTGGATGGCTACATTTCTATCATTTCAATCTTTTTTGTTTTGCTTGCATCCTTTAGAGTAGAATTTTCTAGTTGCTAATGCCTAGTTGTCACGTGTGGCTTTTAGGATTCTCGTGGGTGGAAGGAATTTGTTGAAATTACTAACATGTGGGTTTGCAGCGCTCGCGAGTCAAATACATATATCCAAACTACTGACATGTGATTTTGCAGCTATGTTTGTCAAAGACTAATCTTTCAAACCATCTGTTTGTGATTTTTAGTTTAGGAACATTTCCATTGGTGCAATAAAATGAACCTTTTTTTGCAAATGTTTGATTGTGCTTGAAAGTGGTAGGTGATTATGCTCTCACCTTGTGAAAACTCGTTGATCAGAAAACTAGACCCACTTTATTTGTTGTAAACCCTTAAGACTTAATAATCGAAGTATCCTCTCCCCTTGCACTTTCGAGCAATCCTGGGTGTAAGAGAAATGGTTATTATTTCTAGAAATGGGCCTGCCTTAAGGGAAAAAGTACTCACCTTAAGGGATGACCCGACTGGTAACAAGCTAAAGCCAAGCCACTTCGAGCGGGGATATAAAATGGGTGCTTGAGGAAAGTTCAAGTACCACGAGTGCAGATGTGTCACACGGATGGAGTAGTACTCCCATAAACCCTATTAAGTGTAACCTCTTTAGGCTGGAGTTCCACCTAATTGGTGATTAATCTCTCACCCCATGTGTGGCCACTCGAACGGATTCCCTAACTAGACACCTGTTGTTTTAGAAGCCAACCATTTTCAGTCATTGCTTGGTATAGTGTAGGGTAGAATATCATGCCCAAAGATACTCACTACTGACTCCCTTGAGTAGAGATAGTAGTTCTTTGGAAGTGACTACCCAAGAATCCAAAGTTGGTGTGCTCGTAGAAGTGAGTGTCGTGGAGGGGAGCCAGTCCCACCAAACTTCTAAGCTATCGCTCTTGAGAAGGAGAGGTGTTCAGCACCAATCTGGGGTATATCGGTGGGCTATACCAAGTATACAAACCCTTGGCCTATTAGGATCATGCTTGTCTTACGTGCATTTTCTTACACTAAAACATTGTGCTTGTCAAAGTGCATTCCGGATTTTCAAACAATATTCACCACATTTACAATTCTAGACAAAACATTCGACCTTTCACAGATCAGATTTTCTCTCAATACATTAAAAAAAAATCAATTTTTACAACCTGTGACACAACTATTGAAATGCATTTGCATCCTGAAATGCATTTGAAAATCCCTGAGGTGCAATTGTTCTATTAAACCACATTTGCTTCCATAAACATCACATTTGATTGTGTCACGACGCATCTAAATCTCATAGAACCGCATATGCCAAACTCTGTCGCATTTATCAATTTCAGAGCTACATTCAAAATATTGTGATGCATCTGAGGTCTCAAACGACGCATATGCCTAACAGAAATGAAACCCTAATACAAATCTGACTCTGAGTCTAAACACTGTCAGCCTATTGTCAAACACTTTTTCCAAGAGGACTTTATCAGAAACCAACTTTGAAATTGCTCAAAATCTTTATCATTCAACCATTAGTTTGTAATTTTGACCATAGGATTAATCTTTCAAATTTTAGTGGCATGCATTAGGCTTCATAATCATAATTTATGGCATTAGCTTGACCCTAGTTTTTCATCTTTGCATACTTTGGATTAAGTTAACCTCATCACAATTTGCAAAATCATTGTTTTCGAAACTAGGTTATCTTGGACTTAATCATTATTCCTTTTTTTAGTTATTGTCTCTTTTGTGAGAATTTCTAACTCAACAGTCTAGTTAGAAAAACTCACTATTTATCTTGACCTTGTCACTTTGTCATTTTCAACAAGTCCTTTGATAACAAAAATCGAAAACAAAGACTAAGCTTAGAGTATTTAGGTATCCTTTTCTCCAAATTGCATTCTAGTCTATACCTTGCATACTTTATTCCCAAAAATACAAAAAAAATATGATTCATCCTAGTCGTCATTTTGAACCTAGACTTTGTATTAGTGGCCTCTTTAGTCAACATAATCATCTTAGTCCTTATTTTGCACCTTGTCATCATGATCATCCTAGTCATAATCGTCACTTTGGATTTTTGGCATTACACATCTTCTTAGGAAAACATTATCATCTCATTGCATCATCAACCTTTATTGAACAAAATAAAAAAAAAAAAAAAAACCATAGACTAGTGTCATACTCGCATGGTCATTATCTTCATTTGAGAAATTTATTTTGATGGTAGAAACAAGACTTCAATGAAAGAAAAAAAAATGGCAGACTTTGGATAAGACTTTGACAACAACAACAACATTAACACCAATTCCAACAACTGGATTTTTGACGACCTATTTGGCAATTTGAATGCACAATCTTCCATGAACATGTCAACTTCTTTTCAAAATACACTTTTTGAAAAATTCATATAAAGAGATCAAAATGGACAAGTCTATGCTGAAAACTTAGAGGAAAAAGCCCAAAATCCTGAAGTTGCTTTGTTGGTAGAAGAATTGGTCTTGAACGATCCCGATAGATACCTTCCTATGCTTTTAGACCAAGGCTCAAGATTACCAAAAGGCTTTGACATTAATACCATACGACCTTCCTATTCTAATAATACGACACAAAACACAACATATCAACATGAAAAGAACAATACCTCAACGAATAACATTGACGTTACTATGCAAGTTGTCACTACCACTATTAATGCAACATCTAGTGGCATCGTAAATCAAAACACCTCCTCTTCAACCAACATGACATCTACGGGAGGAACATCTACTATGACTGTGCCTACAATGTCCACATCATCTTCACAAACAATAGGAGCTACCTTTTCACAGTCCATGCCTACAACATCCACATCATATTCGCAAACGATAGGAGCCACCTTTGCATCCACATTGCTAGGAACGAACTCCTCAAATCCTATGTTTGGCTCTTCATCTATGACAATGGGGGAATCTTCATCACATCCTTATGGTGGAACCTCATTTAATCCCTTTGGAAGAAACCCACGATGCGTTTTCATTCAAGGCCCTCAACACAACATTAACACATCATCACAAATGAACATCCCACATGGACAAGGGAAAAATATGCAAGGGCCTAACACTATCATGCCACACAGTCAATTATTTCAACATGCACAAGGAACTCAAATGACACAAAAAATGCATACCTTTGGACATCAAACAAATCAGGGACATCAAATACAAACAAACATGGTTGGGTCACATATTCCCACATACTCGTCCCAAATTCATACTCAACAACAAATTCCCACTCGGAACTGGCAATATCAGCAAACACCTAATTAGAGCATACCGTACTTTCAGGAAACCAATGATCCCATTGTACACGCCTTGCTAACAAGAGTGGATGACCTTCAAAAATAGATGGAAAATATGAAAACCTCTGACAAGAAGATGCAAATTCCATATGACTTATGTCCATATCCTTTTGATACAATTTTGTACACGCCACCATTTCCACATGGTTATGTGGCTCCAAACTTCAACAAATACAAGGGTAAAACAAATCCAATTGACCACATTAAAGAGTTCATAACAAGTTGTGTGGATATTCATCATGAGCACACATATCTAATGTGACTATTTCCTAAAAGCCTCACAGGACCAGCCTTGGAATGGTTCTATACACTACAACCCAGAATACAATCATGGAAAGAACTTGCTGAAAAATTCATAAAAAAATACACATACAACATTGACACAAACACCTCTATTACCAACTTATGCCAACTTACACAAGAAGATTCAGGTGAAACCGTTGTACCATTCTTTCAAAAATGGAGGGGCCTAGCGAGTCGCTATCATATAGACATACCGAAAAAAGAAAAAGTCGACATGTTCATATAAACGTTAATGGGCCTACTGAAAAACAACTTGCATGTTCATTGTTGCCCAACTTTTGTGGACCTAGTTGAATGAGGTGTCTAAGTTGAACAAGCCCTCATTGCTGAAGGAAGACTAAAATATGGTCCCAAACCATACAACCCTAGGTAGTTTAAACCATATTGGTGGGATGATAATGCATTTTGCAACTTTCATCAAATAAAAGGACATAAAACTTCTTCCTGTAAATAATTGAAAAATCTGGTGCAAGACCTTATTGAAAAGGGTATCGTTAAAGTCAGTGGACCATAATTTTCTTCTAATACGGATCATACAATACACAAAAATCCACTATAGGATCATGGTTTAGGAAACTCTTCTACGTCAAACCTTAATGACAACAATCGTGCCAACCATGCCCATATTGGATATGATTATTCTGGAGAACTTATCATACATCACATTAGAACAAATGATGAACACAGTCACCGTCAGAAAGGCCACTGAATGCAATGTCACCACCCGCGCTAGAAAGGTCACCATAGCTGGCCCTTCTCCCCCTAGACAACCAAAGGTAACAATCGCAAGCATGTCCATTTCACAGTTGCAACCACGTCCACAAAACAAGAGATCCCAACCTAAAGGAAACTTTAATCTTATTGACCATCTTGGAAAAACATCGACACAAATCTCTATCCTTGTTTTGTTACACATCTCGCCTTCCCATAAGGCCATCCTAGATAAAACATTACAAGAATCCTCCATTCCCCAAGATATTGATGTCAACCAATTCGAAGCCATGGTAGGATATCTCATGAATCCTCACCATATCACCTTTTATGACCAAGACTATTCGTCATCCAAATCTAAGCATAATGATTCCCTTTATATCGAAGTTTATTTTCATAAACATAAGGTCAGACAAGTCTTAGTAGATGGTGGAGCAGGACTGAATATATGTTCTTTAAAGTTGGTCAAGGCACTAGGATTTTCTGATGCTTGAGTAGAGGCCACAAGAAGCATTGTTATCAAGGCATATGATGATGAAGAATGTTCCTCTCAGGGCCTAATTACACTCCCAATTCTGATTGGGCCGGTCATTGTCAACACCACTTTTCAAGTTCTGGATTTGGACCTCCCATACAACATTTTACTCTATCAACATCGGATCCATGCACTAAAAGCCATCCCCTCCACGTATCACCAATGTTTGAAGCTTCCATTTGAGGGCACTAAGATTACTATATATGGAGACCTTGATCCGTTCTAGTATTGTACCAACTTATGTGGTGTATCAGAATGTCAAGTGCCTATCAGTAGGGAAGCTTTGACATCCTTATCTTTCAAATTCATTGACCCCTTAGCACTTGTGAAGTCTTCTACTTCTTCATCCACCACATCCACTTATACTTCTTCGACCACCATGACCGCTTCCATAACACCTAACACTTCATATATCAACCCAAGCGTCGACCCAAGCTTCCAAATTTAGGACCAAGGATGTGGAGAATATAAGCTAAATACAGCCTATTGCATAACCAAGATGCCCAAGTCTCCCTAGGTCTATGGAAAACCTTGCTTTAGAATATAGGCAAAATAAATTTTTAGGGTTCCTCCAAATACAGTTTTCATTAAGTGGGGAAAAATGAGTCAAGAGGACACAGATGATATACTATCCTAGATTTATAAAGAACCACAAGATTTGACTCCCTTTCTAGTAGAAATATATGAAAAAGGATACAACATGATAAAAGAAAAAGGCTATGGTGGAAAAAGCGGTCTTGGAAAGGATAAGAATGGAAGGTGTGTGCCATTATCAGTTTTAGAAAGAGCAAAACATCTTGGGTTAGGGTTAGGTCCACGAGAATCTAGTAATCCAAGTACTAGTGTGCTTCCATGTGAGTTAGCGTATGCTTTAGACTGTGTTGGGAAAACTAAGGACACCTCTTCTGAAATGAACTCTCACTAATGGGAATTTGACTCTCAGCGATCCTTAAGTGACTACTGCCTTGATGAATTATTCCTTGAATCTGGCAAACCTACGTTTGAAGAACGGTTTTGGAAAATGTTCGAGATCGATACAACACCAAATGATGCCAAGTCTAGATCACATCCTATTCCCATTTGTCCTAGCCTCGAAACACTTGTCCAGTCACCCTAAATAGATGACCATCATGCAGAATCACTTGAACTATCACTTGCCACTATTGACCCTAACCCTGATGCTAGTCCCTTTGTCCCTTCGCTGGTGAGTATGAAACAAGCAAAGGAGAATACTAGATAGAATCTGACATAGAACCAGATGATGAAAACTTCATTTTCAATGTCTCAATGTCCATTTACATGCTCTCCACGTCATCTCCTCAATTTTCAAATGTTGATGATCGAATATCCTTAGTTTACCCTGACCTAATTGACTGGAACTAGCAAGGCCCACCAGTAATGGACACTTTTCAAAATGATGAGGCTTTATCAAAATTTTTAGGGCTACGTGAGGGCATTCCAAATGGGGATCACAAAGTTGGATTTACCATTGACTTGAATTGTGCAACTTATTTTGGGGAGACTGTGCCATCCTCTAGTCACAAAATTAAAAGGAAAAATATAACAAAAAATGATACGTCTCTAGGTGAAAACCGAAAGGCACCTTCTGACGATAAAATAGAAAAAATAAAGGACATACCTGAGGGTGAAAACATCCTTGAGGTGCCCAAGGGTGGAGGATTGGAATTTCTCCCTATAGACAGAGAAAAATCAGCAATGCTTGTCGAGGACACCATAGTAGTTAATATAGCTATTGGGGAGGACCACCAAATGGTTCTCTTTGCGACATCATTGATAGAAGCTGAACAACCAAAATTTCAGAAATTCTTCTCAGAACACAAGATAAAATTTGCATGGTCTTATGCTGACATTCCGGGGTAATATCCTAAGTTAGTATTACATCACTTGTCATTATTACTAGATTCCAAGCCAGTAAAACAAAAACTGAGAAAAATGCACCCGCAAGTTGCATTGCTGGTTAAGGCTGAACTCAAAAAAATGTTGGATGTAGGTTTTATAAGGTCAATTGACTATATATAATGGATATCCAACATCGTCCCTATCACCAATTATACTAGATAGATTCACATATGCACAGAATTTTGAGACCTCAATAAAGCATGCCCTAAAGATGTTTTTCCTTTGCCGAACATTGAGATCATTGTGGACCTTATAGTTGGATATGAGATGTTGTCCCCTATGGATGGTTTCTCTAGTTATAATCAGATCCTTATTGCCCCTTAAGACCAACACAAAACTACTTTTACATGCCCTTGGGGTACGTACTATTGGACTGTAATGTCGTTTGGTCTTAAAAATGCAGGTGCTACATATCAAAGGGAAATGACAACAATATTCCATGACATGATGCACACATTAATGGAAGACTATGTGGATGATCTTTTGGAAAATTCATTGACAAGAAAAAACCATCTTTCAATATTAGAAAAATGTTTTAGGAGGCTGGAAGAATATAAAGTCTGGTTGAACCCAAAAAAGTGTGTTTTTGGTGTAACATTAGGCAAGTTATTGGGATACATAGTCTCGCATAGAGGCATTGAAGTTGATACCGCTAAAGTCATAGTTATATTGGATATGCCTCCTCCTAAGGGAATCAGTGACCAAAGAATACTACAAGGAAGGCTTCAATCTATTAGATGGCTCATTGCTCAACTCATAGATAGGTGCCAACCATTCCAGTATCTCCTACACAAAGGGATCCCCTTTGTGTGGATAGATAAATGCCAGAATGCATTTAACCAGATCAAACAATATTTATTGTCACCTCTAGTTCTCATGCCTCCTATCCAAGGAAAACCATTAATTTTGTACATCTCTGCACTACTTCAACACTGGGGGCATTACTAGCACAAAATGACTATGGAGAAAAAGAAAGAGCCATATATTATATCAGTAGAACAGTGGTGGGGTATGAACTAAATTACACACCCATTAAGCGTGCTTTTTTGGCAATTATATTTGCAGCCCAAAAATTAAGGCATTACATGTTAAACCATAAGACATACTTGGTATCCAAGATCAATCCCTTGAAGTACCTCTTGAGAAATGGGTCACGATCCTTAGTGAATATGATATTCAATATGCTGAGAGAAAAGCCATCAAAGAAAAGGTAATAGTAGACCAGCTCACAAATGCACCAATACCATATAATCATCCTCTTACAACATATTTTCTAGATGAGTCTATATTTCACATAGAATCCCAACAACCTTTGCAATTATACTTTGATGGATCTCATACTAATCATGGATCAAGAGTTGGAATATTATTCATTACTCCACAAGGAGACTCCATCCCAAGGTCATTCTGCATAGCATTTTCATGCACTAATAACATGGTAGAGTATGAAGCACTAATTATAGGAATCTGAATGGCTATCAAGTGGAAAATAAAAAATTTGTAGGTCCTCGACGATTCTCAATTAGTTATCAACCAAGTCAATGATGAGTACAAAACCAAAGATGAGAAGCTAATTCCTTATAAATAGATGGTTGATAGTTTTCTAACATATTTTCACAGGCTATCCTTTGAATTGATTCCAAGAACATAGAACAAGGCTACTGACGCTATGGAAACAATTGGATCTTTGCTTGATATTCCCAGCAATGTCCCACAATTTGAGTTTTTGGTTGAGTAGTTATTGGTTCTTGCTTATGATGTCCTCGAATTAGAAATGGTCTGTGAGCTTGTTAGTTCCAGTTCCCCCTGGTATAAAGAAAATTTTGACTACATTCATTCGCATATCCTTCCTCAAAGCCTTTCCAATAACCAAAGAAAGTCCTTTATCTGCAAAGTTGCGCATTACACCATCATCAGTGACACCCTTTACCGTCGTAGCCTTGACAATACCCTTCTCTGTTGTCTCAAAAATAATGAAGAAAAAGTGACCTTATAGGAAGTACATGAGGGTTTATGTGGGTCCCATTCAAGTGGCTTGACCTTAGCTAAAAGGATTATGAGACTTGGGTACTACTAGCCGACACTAGAAAAGGATGCATTGGAATTTGTAAGAACATGTCGCCAATGTCAGATTCATAGTGATTTGATTCACGCTCCAGTACAAGAGTTGAGGCCAATCACTTCTCCTTGGCCTTTCCCACAATGGGGACTTGATCTCATGGGAAAGATTCACCCTACATCCTCCAATGGACACAAATTCATTATCACCACCACTGAGTATTTTACTAAGTGGATCAAAGCCATTCCACTCACTTACATTACTGACAAACAAATCTCCAAATTCATCCTCAATTATATCATTTCTCGGTATGGAATTCCACAATCCATCATCACGGATAATGGTCGTCCCTTCAAAAACCATGAGGTCCATGAATTATGTCAACGTTTCCATATTAGCCACCACTTTTCCATGCAATATTACCCATAGGGAAATGGTCAAGCTGAGGCATCTAATAAAACCATTATCAAACTTCTTAAAAAGACTGTCAATGATGATGGCCATGACTGGCACATCCAACTCAACCTGGCTTTGTGGGCATACCGCACAAGCATACATACCCCCACTAGTTCCACTCCTTTTTCCCTTATCTTTGGAGCCAAAGCCATCTTTCCCATAGAGGTTGAAATTCCATATTTGCGAGTCTCCATAAAAGGCCTTATCACTGATGAAGAATATAGACAGTCACGACTGCATGAGTTAGAAATGCTAGATGAACGAAGACACAATGCATTGAATCATTTACAAGCATACCAAAATCACCTTTGCAAAAGTTATAACAAAAGGGTGATGACTAGGAAGTTTGATATTGGTGACCTTGTTCTCATGCAGAATCCCAAGAATCAGTCAGATAGGGAGAAGCCAGGAAAATTTGAGCCCAATTGGCTAGGCCATTAGATCATCGTAGCATCATTTGGTTCCGCAGCATATTAGTTAGCTACTCTCGAAGGTGAACAGTTGACAGATCCAATCAACAGTTTACATTTGTGCAAATTCTATACATAGCATCAAAAAGCCTACCCGAAAATGAGTTAAATTTTATTTTTTTGAAAAGTACAAAAAAATTGTCACCTTGATGAAAACCTAGAAAATAGGCATCCTGGTGACACCAAAAAAATAAAAAAATGACAAAATTAAAGAGAAATCATTCGTCCAATAGTGAAAACTTGGTAAACAGGTGCTTTGGATAAGTACCATGGTGAAAACCTGGAAAACAGGTGCCATGTGTAGTTAGTCATTGTTGTGCCATCTACTGTCATTCTATTTACCTTTGTCCCTAATAAACATACTCTTTTTTGACATTCATCATAACACTTCACCCCAACATCATGACATTTTCGTCCATGGCTGACAATGGTTGAAATCAAGTCTTGCATATTGTCCACTATCCATGCTAGTTATGCCTTTTCTTTACATTCTATTTTGAATGGCTCATCCTCAACATGACTAGGAAATTTTTTTTATCATGAGACTATAGTGGGTACCACACGTGATCCTAAAAATTGAAAAATGTCCTGAAAAAGACCTAAAAATTGAAAAATGTCCTGAAAAAAGACCTAAAAAATGAAAAATGTCCTAAAAAAATACCTAAAAATCATAAAATGTCCTGAAAAATACCTAAAAATCATAAAATGTCTTGAAAAAATAACTAAAAATCATAAAATGTCCTAAAAAAAGACCTAAAATTTGAAAAACGTCTTGAAGAAAACACAAAAATTCCAAAAAAAATAGTCATGTCAGTCAACATAGTCACGTCAATTCAAGTCTTGATTAGTCTTTGTCATTGTTGAACTACGTTGTCTCTATGCACTTGCTACATAGGCAAGGCTCATCTTTGAGCCCCCAAGACATTACATCAGTCCTATTATGTTTTTCAAAATAAATCATGACTCAATCTTTGGTCAACAAGACAAAGTCATTGGTCGTGTCGAACTACAAGGTCATTGAGTGTATGACGTAGGCGAGGATATCTGTCGATGAGCCCTCGAGGCTACACTAGGTCAGTCCATTAGGGTTCATTGCACAATTTTCTCACACACATGAAATAGTCTTTAAATTTTTCATGATCTCTGTCAAAAGTTGAACAAAAAAATTATTCAAGTGAACTTCTACAATCTGTCAATCAAGCATGACAATCATCTTGGCATATCAAAATTGGTCAAACTTAGTTAAAACTAGTCAAACCAGTCAAATATTGCTTATTCTTTAGATGTTTCCTTCTGAAGGATAGCATGTCATTTAATCACGCCCTACGATGTGTCCTTCTTAGACATCGTCATGGTCATCTAGAAATTTGAGGATTCTCACAACATTCAAGGTATGTTCCTCCAGCATCAACATCATTCAGAATGTCTCCTTTCTGAATCCAGCATCTCGACATCAACATCATTTGTGATGTGTCCTTTCTGAATCTTGACATCAAATTTACATTTTGGCATCGACGTTATTCAGGATGTGTCCTTCCTGAATTCGACATCATGACATCGACATTGTTCAGGATGTGTCCTTCCTGAACTCGACATCAATTCGACATCCCAACCTCGACATTGTTCAGGATGTGTCCTTCCTGAACTTGACATCAATTTGACATCTTAACATCGACCTCGTTTGGGATGTGTCCTTCCTGAATCTAGTATCCCTTTGGCATCAACGCCATTCAGAATGTGTCCTTTCTGAATCCAGCATCCTGACATTGTTTAGGATGTGTCCTTAAACTTGACATCAGTCTAGCATCTTCATATCGTCAACCCTAGCACTTTGACACCAAGACATTCAACATTTTTGGCAAACCTGACATCTTGGCATCTAGACACTTGGCAAGCACTTGGCATTTAATTTTATGATGTTTTTTTTAATCTTTTGGAAATCATCAGGCTAGTTCCTTGAGGATGTCCTAACAACAGGATTTATAGGAGCAATGAAGCTTCGTGATTTGTCTTGCTTATCTTTACTATTTGTGTTTGATTATGACAAAACAACTAGGGAAAATATACTTTTAGTATGAGTCATGATCATCCTTGTTTATGACTCTTTATGTCAAGTGATGGTATGACCTTGCACACCGTGATTTACATCATATCATGGTGTTTGTTGGCCATCACGACAATTTTCGCAATGATGATTAAGAGCAACAATTGGTAGTCCTATGGAAATGTGTTGAAGGATTTTGCATCTACTAACATCCACCTCCTTCTCTTTGGTCGCCTCATCTTTTCTTCTATCTCTTGATAATATCTTGTGACATACAAAATACATTCACATACATAATCATATGGACATTGCACTACATTAGACATTTGCATTAGATTAGATCCAAATCATAAAACAACCCAATTACATACATAGATTTTCATAGCATATCATGGCATATCATTATGCAAATCACATGTCATTTAATACATCTACAATATTGTCATCCATCAGTGCATCCATAATCATAGGCAGTAGGTGAAAACAAATAAAAAACATAAATATTATCATGATCAGTATCATCCATGGCATCATCGTAACATATAATCATAAATAAGAAATAAAATTTCATCATAAGTGCATCCATGGCATAGAAATACATATAACATCATCATGGGAATCATAAATGCATCAAATAAACATCACATAGGTATTATAGCTGCATAATCACATGTCATCTAAATCATCATCATCATCACATAACACATTATAACATAAAATAGATAGGCCACATCAAAACTACATCGCATATATATATATAATCTCAAGAATATTAGTGGCACAAGATAGAGTCAAAGAGGTATCCCAAAAATGGAGCTCGCAGGCTCAATAATCAATAATGTCATAATGCATGAAAATTCAATATCTCAGGAGACACTCTCCTCATATCCTCGAGGTGAAGATCTAGGGGATCGGTGCTCTGTCGAGGGAACTAAGGCCATCATGGTCATTGTCACCTACCCCTACGTGGTTTAAGCATATGTCACTGTAACCTCTGTCTGGGTTGTTTGTGTCATATCTGTAACTTGAGTAGTTGGGGTATCTGTCACTGGTGGCTTCCTTTGTACTGACCTCTACCCTAAACCAGTGGACCCATGACTTTGGATCAAATGATGACTCGAGGCATGCATGTGTGAGTGGTGGGACCTATGCCCTGATGTGTGCTCTAAGGAGGTAGACCCTCCTACACTAGTGTGGATCTTGTTGCTACTCCCACTCCCTAATATGTAGCCACTGCCTATCCTCATCTATGAGCGTGATAGTGTAGGATCTCGTTGCTCGGGAGGAACTGCCTACTCATAGAGGGTCCTGTACTAGCCGTACCAAGCGCTCACCCTAGAAAACTCATGGGCCATATCCCCTGAAGGTCCTGCACATATCACTACAAAATACACACACCACTGTGTTGCCACCTGCCTTCGGATCTCAGCCTATAAAGCCTTGACCTATGTAGTGCTCTCATCAAGTCTTCTCTAAAGATTAGCAACCTACTGCTCTATGGTACCATCTGCTAGCAGTACTGGTCCTATCAGCATCCCATCATCTCCCTCCACCATACTCCATCACAATAGGTGCTCTGCCTCATCAATGACCTCATCCTCATCCTCATCATCATCCCTTATGTCCTCCTCTCCCCCAATCTCCACCTCTACATCCTCTGCCTCTCTCTCCTCCATCACCCTCTCCTCTACTCCAATCTCCACCTTTGCATGCTCCACCTGCCTCTCCTCCATCACTCTCTCCTTTCCCCCAATCTCCACCTCTGCATGCTCTGCCTCTCTCTCCTCCATCACCCTCTCATCTACTCCAATCTCCACCTCTGCATGCTCTGCCTCCCTCTCCTCTCCTCCAATCTCTGCCTCTACATGCTCCCCCCCTCTCTCCCTCCTCGACTACCTCTGGGATGGGGTCCAATGGTGCTCTAACCACTCACTGCCTCACTTGCCTCTGGTGTCTCCCTCCATCCCCTCCTCTCCTCCAACTCCCACCAGCTCCCCCATCATCACCATCATCCCCATCTCTCCCTCAGCCTTTGCCTCTGCCTCTATCACCAACCCCACCCCCTTGTCTAACTTGTGGCACATGTGGAATAATGGATTTCTGATCCATTGGCGCAGGTCCATCTAGATCTATGAGGGGAATGTTCCTATGTGTCTGCCACCATAAATCAAAATTTGTAGTGGTCCCCAGATCTGCAATGCCTCCTTTCCATCCCCACTATTGTGCCACCAGTCCATCTATCTATTGAGTAGCAAAGGCCACAGATATGGGTGGTCCCCATGCTAACTCTCAAGACGACCTCTCATACACAGCTGTCTCGAGCGGAATACCTTGCTACTCACCAAACTATCTGAGAACACGTTGTGGCAAGTACATCTCCACAATCAACTGTGTCTGCACTATCTAGCCAATAAGATATCGATAATATTGGTAGAAACTAAGATGATTTGCCTCACCCTCCCACTGCTCGCAATCCCTATACGGTCTCTAGATAAATGCAGTCATGGTGTCAATCCTATGTCTCCACCAACCTGTCTCACCATAGTGGCTCTATTGTAGCGCACTGGCATAGTAGTAGACATATGACATCCCATCTGCCAACTATGGCTTGTCAATTGGTGGGAAAAAATGGCAACATGCTCCCATGCCCAAATTAGAAGAAGGGTCGTCCCGCAGGAAATGCTCTGTGCCCTCTCGTATGCAGCCTCATGTAGCTGATGATATAGCATACCTAATACGCAAGGTCCCTAGGCATAAACCATCCAATTTCACCTCATGCCAACAAGTACATCCCCCAGCCAATCAGAAACATGTGCCCCTGGCATTCTGGAATAACAACACTAGTAATCAATGTCGCCAATAAGACATCAAACCGTTTGTAGTGCTCTACCATAAACTCCCACCGGATCTCATATCCCTCAATACCTAATCTGGCTCCCTAATCACAATAGTAGGTAATAAACATCTGATGTCTATGTTGTGGGTCATAAACAATCCTCTCCCCCCGGATCGGTAGGCGTAGAATCCTGTAAACATCCTCCAGGGTAACTGTAGACTCCCCGGTCAGCAGGTGGAAAGAACAGGTCTCTAAATGCCACCTCTCGTAGAGCACTGTAAGGAGTCCCCTATTTTCCCGTACAACGGGCATATAGGTGATATAGTAGAGACCCAGTTGCATCAAACTCCATTGCTCTCTATATGTCAAGATGTCTCTAAATGAGTAGGTTGATGGTCTGCTCTCTCATGTGTAAATAGGTGCTAATTGTCTCTACACATACCAACACATGCGTCAGTATCTTTTTGAAGCTTGTCATTAACACCTAATCTAAGTCAATGAAAGTTAAAAGCTGAAACAACACTCAATTAACATCTATCAAAGGAAAAAATGAATGTGTCACAATGTCTTCAATTGCGTCACAATTAGCCCATTGCATCATAATTCGACGTTTACGTCACAATTCGACGATTGCGTCGTTCCGAATTGCAATTGCATCTCATAATTATACTTGCATTGTGATATTGCACACATGCATCATCTGATTCAAATGTGTCACTCATAACATCAAATGCATCTCGATATTTCTAATTCAGGTTTCTAGCCGACAAATGCGGCTTAAAATGGCGATTGCATCACAACTTCATACAAATGCGGTGCGACTTTTCACTATTTCTTAATGTCTTTTGCATTTGCATCGCGACAAATTGAATGCGTTGAACGTGAAGTCAATTGTAGCTTACATGAATGCAAATGCATCGTGACACATTTGTTCCTAGTCCTAGAAACACTAAAAAAGCATGAAAAGCGATAAATTGACGAAGTAGGCTAAGGGTACATACCGCCAGCTCTATGCCCTCTAGTTGCCTATAGGTCCTGACAATGTATCTGCAGTGCTCTATGATCGGGATCACCATCTTTTCTGCTGCTATCCTCACGCTGGACTCTCTGAAATTACTATAACAAATTTGAAAATGAAATAAGTTTTACCTCCAATTTCAACTATTTATAGGGTAAAAATGGGGTTTTTCACAATTGTTATTACTGGGGGCTCCATTCATCACCTTTGATTTCTCTTTTGGGTACCTTAAACACGTCCAAACTCTGAACCATCTCGCCATTACTTTTCTGGTATTTAAATTAACTTGTCGGGACACTTTCCAAATTTTTCTGTCGCCGGGCCAAAATTTGAAAAATCTCCCGAGCGGCCATCGATACGCCATACCTTTGCTAGGGCATGATTTGAATTATTTTTCTTTGTCACAATGTGATAGGATGCATTATGACAAAGAGGGGCAAAATGTAGACACTGAAAATTAACCTAGGCCTGCAAGCTCTATTTCTCACCGCTTTCGTCCTAGCATAATTAAAATATTTAATTATGTTATTCGGTCTATTTTTCATCTATTAATTAAATAATTTTTAATCATTTAATTAATTCAGGTCTCTTTATTCTTCCTGATTATTTAAATAAATAAATTTCATTTATTTATTTAAATGTGTCGCTAATTCTCTAATGTCTCCTTATAATTAAATAAACTTCTTAATTTATTTAATTATTTATGTCCACTAGTTCTTCTAGATTATTTAAATAAATAAATCTTGTTTATTTATTTATTTAAGTATGTCAATAATTTACATTTTCCTCTTCTAATTAAATAAATTCTTTGATTTATTTAATTATGGCCACATGTCATTTTCCCTATTTTAAATAAATAAATAAATGATTACTTATATTTAAAATGGTCAAATTTCCTTATTTTGGCTGAAGGTGGGCATTTATTTCCTACTATCATTTGATTCTCCATTTTTGAATTAAAATGATTTTTAATTTAAAAAGATGCGTTTTTGCATGCAAAGGTCAAATGACTTTTATTAATTTGATTCCCCTACCTTTTTTAGCCATCTTGTCTCAACTTTCAATCTGATCCATCCATCCGCCTTTCGATCTTGTCCATCCATTCGAAACTTCCTTTTCTTATAAAATGGCAATTTTGAATTCATTTTCTCTCTCTCAAGCATTCACATGAAATTTTTGGCTTTCATTCTGTTGTCATTTTCTCTCATACTTTACATATTTTAGAGTAATTTTCATAGTAAAATCCTTCAACACTTGTGTAGGACATGGCATAGTCTTAGGTTGCTCGCATAAATTTGAGGGAAAATCATTATTTGCAGCTAGCTAGAAGGTGTAATGGAGATCAACCATGGAGATTGAAGATTTGGGGTAACTGTGTTTCGTTTTATCTTCATGTTTTCTACTTTGCACTCTATTACTTCTTTGGATTTTTGGTTTTATTGCTTCTAATATAGAAACCATAAAATTTCCAGTGATACAGGTACTTTCTATCAATTAATTACCAAACATAACAAGTTCAACCTATTTTAACAAGGCTTTTTCAATCTATAAAACAATGGGGGGTTTAATGAGGGTATTCTTAAATATCATCTACTTTAACAGATAAAAGTAAATTTTGGTTAATAAATAAAACATGAATATTTACCACTTTTCAATAAAGATGAGCTTTAAAATTACTATTAATTGTCTATGGTTGAAGAGTGTAATATTTAAAAAGAGTGGTCCAATAAACAATAGACAACATACATCATTCTTAAATGAATTTAAGAAAAATTATAATTTGTACACAATATTATTTAGAGTGGAATAAAGAAGAAAAGAGAAGCTTTTGATGGTTTAGTTCCATGCAAAGCTATTTACTTCTATTACAGGTGGAAACTCCTCTCTACATTGGGTATCATGTTTACTTAGGTTGATATGTTCATTAAGGATATTGAATATTAATACAATGACTTTTTTGGGTTTCACTCATTCATTGAATGTTAATACTTGTCACCATTATTTAGGTTGGATTTCAAATTAAATTTTAATACTTACCACAAGAATTTTTCAGCCTGGATCTCACTCATTCATTGATTTTGAAAGAACAAGTTCAACTTCTATACTAAATGTTAATGTCTACCACAAGATTTTTTTTAAAGTTGTTCAATAAATGAAAAAGCAATGAAGTAAAAGAGAAAAGTTTAATGTATATACAATAGTCCTTTCACATTTAAAATTTTCATTTCAAAAATTATATAATTTCAAAGAATATATTTTTAGAAAGAAGTTTTTTAAAAAGAAAAAACACTTTTCTTAATATTAAGCAAAGTAAATTAAAGTGTACATAACTAGATATAAATTAATTTAGATTAAAGTAATAATATTAGCATAAATTAAATAATTGAAATGTTAAATTTTAAAATAAATAAAATACATAGAACATTTAATTTTTGAGATAATGGTAGAAAATCAAATTTAATGTGACACTAAAATCTATTTTTCTTGAGACTAGAAATGGATATTTTCTACTTGGTGAATTCATAAGAACAATTAGATTCTCTAACTTGTATAAGTTGGTCCCTCAACTCGATGCCACTTTTTCATAATGCACATTTATCTTGTAACCAATTAGTTTGATTTAGTTGGATTTGTGTCTATAGAGTATGAAAAGTGAATTGGTACAAAGGATAATCAAATCCTTCAAGGATCCAAATTACAACCCTCCACTCAGGTAAGACTTTTGATAATTATGACCTTTAAGCTTACCTATTAATTAGTTAAATTTAGATTTTGAAGAGTACAAAAATTATCTGGACTCTTTGGACATTAAAATTTGAAAGTGTACGGTATAGAGGTCTTATGGATAGCTTGAAAGCTCTCTATCTAGGACTAACATGCATTTGTAGGACAACAACACACCATGCTAGTGTCTTGTATGGACAAAAAAAAGAAACTATCACATGAAAACATAAAATAATCTACATAGATTTTTGGACATGAAAGGTGTATACAATATAGTTGTACAATGAATATAAAATGATGGAAATGAAAATGCTAAAGGGAACTTAAGTGAAATGGACAAAGAAGAGTTTAGTATGTCACCAAAGATGTTTGATTAAATCCAAGCCTTCTCCAAGAAACACTTCCACCTATACCTACACAGATAAGACCAAAGAGAAGGGTTTGGGTGGCTATATAGGAGTTTTCCTTAGTCAAACCCTGTATTGGTGTTTCCACCTCCACAAATATCCTTAGAAAAGATAATGTAAATAGACATAAAATGATAAAGAGAATAATATGCTAAGAAAATAGAAATAGTATGCTCAATGTAAAATATTGGAACATTAATACTCCTAAGCAAAAAAGCAAAGTAGCTTGCTAGTGCAATCAAGAAGAAACAAGGGCCTCCAAGATGATAGTGGCCTCTTTGCAAGATAACCTTGTGTTTGCAACAATAGATTTTACTTTGAAATTTATAAAAGAATTCTTTGAAAGATGTGTGTAAAGAAGAAATGCATAATGCTAAAGAAAATGAGAGAAGAAGAGAGAAATTTTTGTGTAGTTCCTCAAAGATCAAGATCGAATGAATCCATCCTCAAGAAAGAGGGTATTTTTGGTTCAAACATCCTAACCAAGCAATTCTTGATAAGGATGTAGGTTTGAAGGGGGGTTACACTACCCAAATGTGACAAGTATAATATCCCAACAACCAACTCAGTTATAGATTTTTGTGGGACATAAATGTGGTGCATGAATGTCTCTATAATGCATAAGTAGCCTTTGAGAAAATTAGACTCAATAGTCAAGGAATTGGGCATGCCATGTGGCAAAAGATGGTTTGGTTTGAATAAGAGAATAATTATCTTAATTTATCTAAAGGGGAAGGCACATGTAATGTGAAATTACATAAAATGCAATTTATGACATTATAGTTTTCCCACACTTTAGCAAGCATATGTGTTCAAGAGGAAATACGAGATAAAGCAAAAAGAGGAGAGTATTTTACCCAGGATGTGAAGCGGAAGCAGAGTCGGCTATCCACATGGAGTTTACCCTAGGGAAGAGACTTGATTCGATGTTGCATAAAGTGATTAAGTTGTATCACCACAAACATGTTAGTTGCAGACAAACATTTTAGGTGAAAATAAAAATTTTGACATAAAAATTATTGTATAGCCCCATTGATATGTATGGGTAGAATTTTTTGTTATTCTAGGGACCATAAAACAATCCAATTGACCTATGTCTGCTACAAACTATGTTGTAATATAGAAGCAGAAAAGAGACAAATGCATCTGTAAAGAAAAAGTCTAGTGGGGATCCCCCATGCTAGATGATGGGTGAGATAGTTGGATGTAAACATGTTTAAAAATGAATAATAAGATAAGAGATATATTATATGACTGCAATATCCCCCCCTTAGAATGGTTTGTACTACACAAAAGAACACAAGTTATTCTAAGGAGAAGAAAAAGAGATATGTTGTGTCATGAAAACATAATGATATGTATTCATGGAATGCTACCTGACATGAAAAGTGTTTGATCCATGGATAACACATAGAACCCACAACATCAACTAAAATGAATGCATAAGAGAGATAAGGGGATCCTAGTATTTAGGGTCAATATGATTCATATCAATAGAATATTTATATAACTATTTTTGAATCATCATGATGTCCCCAAATATTTTAGATTGTGAAGAAAGAGCATATAAAGACAAAGTAAAAATGAAAATTTGGGTTAACATAGGAGAAGCCTAAATGCCCCCAACACTTTGCATCATCCCCAAATGTCAAAAATCAAAGTATGACATAGAGAAGAATGATGATACACGTAGAGGAATTATACAATAGATTTTATCTCCTATATCCAAGAACCTACAAGGGTATCTGATGGGCACACAATCTACCAAGAGGTGGGGGTTGAATCAATAGATCTAAATAATTTTGGAATTCTTTACTTCTGCTATAGTTATATAGTTTTTCAACATGAAGAGCACATAATAACATAAGCAATTAATCATGACACAAAACAAGATAACACAAGATATACATGGAAACCCAAGATGGGAAAACCAAAATGATAATAGTTGCTTGGATCTACTACCCAAATCTAGCCTCACAATGAAGAAATATAATAGGTAAGATTACAATGTGAAGTAGGAACCAACCTACTGGAGACACCAATCCCCTATTGAATTTGTAGGCTAGCCTACTAGAGACAACAATCTCCACCACAAAAAGAAACCAATCCCTACTTAGAAAACAATATAATAGGTAGAAAACCATTCCTACTGGAATACATAGATAAAGCTAGAAGATCTGAAATATAACTCTCATATGTACTAGAGTCATAGTTGGCACTCTTTCACATTGAGAATGATCTTCTAATACTAGCAAGTTCCCTCTTTTCTTCATAGTTTTGTACTCAAAATCACCTTACTCGATCACAACCAATACAACTAATAAATAATGCTACCCATACACTCTATATATAATGCATCTAAACATTTGAAATTGTGTCGTAGAAAAATGGCCCCTTGTCATTTTCATGGCCTTTTATGTCTTTTTTCATGATGTTTGGTCTATTTTTCTCTTATTTTATATTGTAGTGTCACTTGAACATGCATATTTAGGTACTAAAATTCAAAGAATGGCATCTTGTGAAGGTGTTGCGAAGTGTTGTAAAACATTTCTACACTCTTCTAGGCTCTATTCATTACAATTCACCTAAAAATCACCTTTTCATCACTAAACAAGTCCTATTTTGAAGTGTTGTAAAGTCTTGTAAAAGGATTTCATGCTTTTCTAGGCATAACTTCAATATTTATACCTTTCTTATGATTTATTTGACCCCTTTATGCCCTTATAATCTTTAATTAAGTGTATTTTTTTATGTAAACATGAAAAATAACATTAAATGTGACTTAATTCCTAACACCCATTTTCAAGTCCTAGGTGGGACCCATTTGCCATAGGTGGCGAATGAGTCCCCCTTGGCTCCAAATTCAAAATATTTTAAATTTCCTTTCGAGTTTTTATTCAAAATCACTTGATGTTAGCCTGTGATGAGGTACCAATGGGTTACTAAGGCACAAGATTGTATAAATAAGTGATTTTCACCTCATTTTACATCTCCTACAATCACACATCACTTCCAAGCAATCTTTTCATTCACTCAAGCATTCAAGCTCTTTACAACATCAAATCAAGCATTCATCAAGCATTTTGAAGCATCCATTGACATAACTTCAAATTTTATTCAACAAGGCTTTGGTAAGTTGATAGCATTTGCATGCTATTTGTTTATCATTCTCTTTCATTTCATTATTTCATTAAGGTTTTGATTACCAAAGTGGGGTTTGACCAAGGCAAACCCCTATTTTCTAACCCTCAACCATTTTTCCCCTCTTGCATGTGTGTTTGCAAACTTTTGTATGCATATTTATCAAGTATTTGGGTGTTCAAGAGTGGTCAACAAGTCAACAAGGTGTTTCAAGTCAAATTAATCACATTTCAAGCTTAGAGAAGATATTTTGTTTGTTTGCTACAAAATTGACTTCGACAACCCGACAAGCAGATACTGTCAGATCTGGTGTTGCAGAGTTGTTTCCTAATTTCTCAAAATTTTGGGAGAGGACCAATTCACCACTAGTGGTGAATGAGTCCCACCTTAAGGCTAGAAATCTAAGTGTTGTCAAATTCTAGATCTCGACACTCAAAAACCTATTCCTGATAGTTTTCATCAGAAGTAGGACTGATTCACCACCCTAGGTGAATGAGTCCCACTGGTCAATTTCTTTAATTCTAGACAACATCTAGAACATTCTATAATCCTCATCAGACCTCTAGGTGCACACTGATTAACCTCATTTCTTTTTGTTTTGCATTTATTTATTCATAACTCTTTGTTTGCATATCACATTGTGTTTTCCAACATAGCTTAAGTATTAAGTTTTGCATACATAATCAGTCATTTAGATCACTTTATTGCATATAGATCATTTCATTTAGGTGTAATAATATCCTACATTACATAATTTGAATTAACCTAGCTAGAAATTTTGGCCTACCTCTCTCCTGTTAGGTGCAAAACCTTAGAAGAGTTAGAGAATCTTGTGGTGCCCAAAATTGACAGTTCATTTTGGTGAACCTACATTTTGAACACTTTATATTTCTGATTTCAATTGAATCTTGCATCTTAAGCTTCATTTGCATCAACATTCAATTAGGGTATTGTTTTGTTTTTGCATTCTATGGATTCTTAATTTTCATTAGTGAAAGACTCATTTATATTTCATTTTGGCATTGCATATCATTGAAAAAACTGAAAATCTGCATTTGCATCCTTCATTGGCATCTGAAAAACATTAAAATCACATTCAATTTTCTGAAAAACATAAAAAAATCTCATACTAGGACTCATTCACCACCCTGGGTGAATCAGTCCACCTGCACATTTCAGATTACATTTTTAAGCATTTTCTAGGCATTTCCTACATTTCTGTTATCTATTGTTAGTTCTCTATTTCATTTTACAAAATTTCTATTATTTTCATTTAGGACTCCTAGATTACTTTGCATTTTCATTCACCCCATCTTTTGTGGTACTTGTATGAGTGCTTGGTGCCCCATTGATAATACTTTAGTGAGATGAAGTTCTAGACTCATGGCCTCCCATGATAGAACTTTTGTTGTGGACCTTGGGATCTCAAGAGCTCCTACTCCTAGTATGGACAATGGTGGCATGGACAATATCACTTCTATGTCTTCACCTTTCCATCTAATGAATGTTGACACACAAAACAACTCCATATCACAAGAAAAGGTCATTAATATTCATGAGGATTTTTCACACTTACAACAAGACTTATCCCTTGAAAAAATTTCCACCACTGCCATACCAGCCATAGAAAACCTCCATCATTTTATTGAAAGTGATGATGGTTTAGAAGTTATGAAAAGAATTGCTGAGATTTAGAATAAGCATGCTTGTTCTAATTCCCAATCAACAAACATAGTTGCAAGCCATGGAGGACCTCGCATTCCTCCCCCTTCAACCATAGCATCCATACCAACTTATACCACTCCTCATGTTACAAAAACTATACAACAAGTTAGTCATGTGGCTCTTTCTTTCACAATTCCAACTAGCATTCCTAGTTATCTTGTGGCATCGCAAGTCCTCTCCACTACCTTCACCCCTCTTAGTGTTCCTTTCACTTCCCCTCATGTTACATACACTCCATCACCATTTTCTCTTCCACCTCAAACCACCTACCCTGATCCCATCATTACACAACTACTTAATACTGTTTCATCCATGCAACAACAAATTTCCACCATTAGTCAAGTTCAAACCGCTCCACCCACATATCATGTTCTTAGTAGCCCCTTATCCTTAGAAATCTTATGCACACATATGCCACAAGGGATATAAATGCCTAGGTTTGAGAAATACAAAGGTAAAGGAGAGCCTATTAACCATTGCAATGCTTATACAACCTTATGCAATGATTTTTTCCTTGATGATAAAATCTTAGCTAAACTTTTTCCTAGGACCCTGAAAGATACTGCATTGGAGTAGTTTTCCAACTTACCCAATCATTCTATCTGATCATTTAATGAACTTGTGGATGCCTTCATAAGTCACTTCCAAGTTCATATGACCCCTAAAAAGATAATGTCTGACCTAGTGCATTGTAGACAAAATGCCAATGAGAAAGTCACTGATTTCATTTCACATTATCAGTCATTGTATGCTCAAGTGGATGTCAAAATTTCTGATTCACATCTATAGAATATTTTATCAAAAAATTGCACACAAACCTTCAAGATAAATTAACTATGATGAAATTCCCTTTGTTCATGCACTTATTCACAACCTTGTGTGAATATCATAACTTGGCTTCAAGTTGTGATTCCAAATCCACTTCTAAGTGAGCTAAGAATCCTAAGAAAACAATAAAAAAAACATCCAAAAATTTCACAAACCAAATAGAGGATTTTTACAGTTCAATCTGCCTCCTGAACCACAACCAAACCCACCTGTTCCAAGTCACGTGGGCTTGAAGAGAAAATTTACTCCCTTACCTGATACTCTCCATAATACAATGAACCAATTGCTCTAGAAACAAATGATCACCTTGCCTACTGTAAAAATGCTTGATACCACCAAACCTTTACCACCCACCTTTAAACCTAATGCTTATTTCCATTTTCATCGCCAAAATGACCATGACACCGAACAATGCAAGCATCTCAAACACTTAGTTCAAGAGCTCATTGATTCGGGCCATTTTTCCATTGCAGGTGTTAATGATCAAGGTAATAAGTCTATTGCACCCCCTATCCAAAATTTACAAATCTTTACCAATCCCATGCCTAAACACAATATTTCATTTGTCAAGGCTAGTGAACCTTCAAACCCTCAAGTCATGAATGTTGATACAAATAGTGAACAACATGATCTAACTCCATGTTACCCAAGTTAATCCTATGGATGAACTTGTGGGTGTGATAGTCATTATCCCTCGTAAGGGCCCAACCAACAAAAATCTTGATATCATTTTTTCTGCTAAAGATATACTTCAAAAAGTTCATGATGGTCCTCTTTACATAGCTAGTAGAATCTATGCTAAGCCCACCAATGGGATATTAATAGATCTCGCCTGTGGTGAGAATGTGATTACAAAAGAATTTATAGTATTACATAATTTATATCAAGATTATTGGGTATGTGCAGGATCATCATGGAAAAAACATGCCCTTAAGTGGCAAAAAATTTAGAAAAATCAGAGTTAGGCAACTTGACATAAAAATTTGAATAAGTTATCTCTATTATTTCAAAAATATGTAAGAATTGAATCTATAGAAAATTGAATGTAGTTTCTAGACTACTAGGTTTGTTCAAAAAAAAAAAATCTATAAACCATCACACCATGCAAATACCGGAAAAGGTAGCAATACTTTATTTTGCAATAATAAACACATATATTTTAGAAAGTTTTTCTTCTAAACAAAACATTCTAACATTTCTTATTACTTCTATGTTTTATAACATAATAGATGTAACAAGTAGCCAAGAAGCTAAATAGTCTAAGAGGAATAAATAATATCAACTCAATCAAAGCCCTTCCAAATGAGTCTGCAGGCATGGTTCCACGAGACAATGTCGACAATGCAAGTCCCATGAATTGGCTTGTGACAAGAAATGTTCCATTCTTCATTGCTTTTAATGTATTTTTTGCAACATGCTCAGGTGTGTCTGCTTTGCTTCGATTATAAAAACTTGTGGCCTTAATAATTTGCAAGGTATCTGTGTCATCTTCCAAGCCACCTAAATTGGGAGTGTAAGAACAAAATTAGATTGACCTTACTTAAGAATATATTAACAACCATGAAAAAGAAAGAAATCTTGAATATTAATTTTACATCAAGGATTTTTTTGATTGGTAACATACCCAAGATATTTTTCTAAAGCCTTAGAGAAACATATGCACATGCATAAAAGAAAAATACTATTAAAAATATTTAGCTGGAGATATTTTAGATGTTTGTGTGGTATTCTTTAGACAAAAATTACATTGTAGAACAAGGATCTCTTATCTTTAAATCTACAAGACATGCTTATTTTGATTATGACTATGTAATATTATTCAAAATTAAAAAATAGTACAAAAATGTATTAAAGTATTTGTCATGAAATTTTTTTACTAATTATGAATTTATCACATTATATAATCTACTGACATAATAAAATAAGAAATAAAATCATATAATGTATAAAATGTTACACAATTAAATTTAGGAAAAAACAAACAAACAAACAAACAAACAAACAAACAAACAAACAAACAAAAAAATTGCATTCACTAATATAAACTTAAAAATATATTTTTTAATATTAATTTAAAAATAAAATAAATACCCAACATATCTCACAAGAAATCAAACACAATCCACTTAAATGAATAGGGATAATCATTTGACCATGATACATGCATCCTTCTCATAACCACGAGCATATAAAAACTTCTCTACACCTAATCTAAAATTTAGATGGTAACAAAATTAACAAATAATCTCGTTACGGTGAAATAAAAGCTACTTACAGTAATCAAGCATGGGAGTTTCCACAAACCCTGGAAAGGCTATACTAATTCTGATGTTATAAGGCATCAATTCAAGCTTGAGAGTTTCTCCAAGTCCTTTTAGAGCATGCTTGGTTGCAATGTACACAGAGTTACCATAATAAGGGTACTGCCAAAAGAATAACACACCAAAAGAAACGATCAACAAACTAATAAGGGTGAAAAGTTGATAATTAATTTGGATGTCATAATTTCGTTGACTTCACAAGCACAAGTTATGGAATGAAGCGTCCATGTCAGTCCATAATGAAGACTTAAAAACTTGTGAGTAATAAGCATAAAAAAGGTTTTACCAGTCCTGCCAGAGAACTTATGAGAACAATGGACATGCGTGTTTGGGCACTCCTCTGCTTCAACAATGGAATCCCAACATGCAGAGTATTGACAACCCCTGTCAAGTTAGTTTGAATCATGGCATGCAGATCTTCAATCCTGCCCTCATCCAGACGTCCAACTTTTGCCGTAGCTGCATTGCACACCAGCACGTCAACAGATCTCCATTCAAAAGATTCCTTTATTGCCTTTGCCAGAGTATCATACACATCCACATCTGCAACCTATTCAAAAACAAAAGTCAGATTAGACATCAAGATTTCAAGTCTTGAGATAAGCTTAAAACGAATGAACAAGGATAAAAACCTTGGTCGATATTTTATGTTTGGTAGCACCATCTTTGACAAGATTTTGTTCTGCCTTCTCTAATTTAGTGGAACTTCTGGCTACAAGTGTAACGAAAGCTCCTTGAGAGAGAGCCTCTTTGGCAATGGCAAGTCCAATCCCACTTGATCCGCCTGTTATCAGGACATGCTTGCCCTCCAGAGATTGCAGCCACGGTGATTTGGTCTCCATTAGAAAACTGGTGCGAATAACTAACTCTGGGAGTGGAATAAAGAAGAATAGAGGAGCTTTTGATGATTTAGTTCGACGAAGAGCTATTTATTTCTGCTGCGGGTGGGAACTCCTCTCTCTTTGCAATGGGAATGCCTTTACTTGGGTCGATAGGTTCATTAAGGCTATGATCCATTAAAGGAACTATTTCGTACATGAAGCATATATAAAGAAATTTCTTATTTGCAGGATGTTTTACCTGCTTTATTTTTTTGGGTTTCACTCGTCCATAATTTTAACCCCCATAATAAATGTTAATACCCACCACACCATTTTTTAAGGAGGTCTCTCCTTTTGAAAGAGCAATTTTGGTTTCTAAATTGAATGTTAATACATTTTAAATCTCCTAAAATATAGGAGCATATATCGGTCAAGAACTTTTTCATCTCGTGTCATGACACAAAAGGTACTTACTTACAGCACAGCGGCAAGCTGTGAAGCCTCTCTTCTGGGAGGTCTTAAGTTCAAATCGCATCATACAATATAAAAAAAAAAAGTCTCTCATACAAGCTTCACATATTTTAACGAGGCTTTTCAAGTTATAAAACAATGGGGGTTTAATGAGGCTATTCTTAAATATCACTATATAATAAATATTTATCACTTTTTTAATAGAGATGAGCTTTAAAATTACTATTAATTGTGTGGTGGTTGAAAACTGTAATACCTAAAAAGACTGGTCCAATAAACAACAGGCAACACACACTAGTCTTAAATGAATGAGAAAACAATAAAGTAGAAGAGAAAAGTATAACATGTACACAATTTCCCTCAAGTGGAATAAAGAAGAAAAAAAAACCTTTTTGATGGTTTAGTTTCATGCAAAGTTATTTATTTCTATTGTAGGTGGGAACACCTCTTTCTTTGTAGTGGGTACCACCATTACTTAGGTTGATATGTTCATTAAGCCTATTGAATGTTAATAGGGTGACCTTTTTGGGTTTCACTCATCCATTGAATGTTAATACTTGTCATCATTATTTAGGTTGGCTTTTAAAATAAATTTTAATATTTGCCACACAGTTTGTTGGGTATGGGTCTCACTCATCCATTGACTTTGAAAGAACAATTTTAACTTCCATACTAAATGTTAGTGCCTACCACAACATGTTTTAAATTGGTTCAATAAATGAAAAGGTAATAAAGTAGAAGAGAAAAGTATAATGTATATACAATATTTCTTTCACATATAAAATTTTCATGTCAAACTTTAAATAATTTGGAACATTATATTTGTAGACAACATTTTTTAATAGAAAACATTTTCCTTAATATTAGGAAAATTAAATTAAAATACATAATTAGGTATAAATTAATTTAGATTAAAGTAATAAATATATTAGTATAAATAGGGCAGGGGCCTTGACTCAATTGGCTAAAGCATCTTGTTGCAGGCAAGAGGTCACAAGGTCTAGTCTCCCCATGTCCCCATGGTATTGAAGGGTGTGTCACACCAATGTCAGCGTTCACGTGAATTTTTTTAGCAAGCGCACTATTGTTTATATGGGGCTAAAGCATCATGTTGTAGGCAAGAGGTCACAAGGTCTAGCCTGCCCATGTCCCCATGGTACAAAAGGGTGTGTTGCACCAGTGCCATTGGTCACATGAAATTTAATTACCAAGCACACTGTAGTTTATACAGGGGCTACCCGATTCCTATAGTCTAAAAAAAAATTTATTATTACAAGGGGTAAACATTTTTTGACTCAGAGCTATGAACCAATGAGGTCACAAAAGGGGGACCTCATCCCCAATTTAAACATTTAAATATTACACCCTAATGTGGTTTGAACCTTGATGGCAACAACAACACCACAACAACTTAACCATCATACTATGCCACTATTGACTAAAAATAATAATTAATAATATTAGCATAAACTAAATAATTGAAATGTTAAATTATAAAATTAAATAAAATAGATAAGACATTTAATTTTAGAAATAATGGTGGAAAATAAAATATAATGTGACACTAAAATCTACTTGTCTTGAGACTAAACATGGATCTTTTCTACTTGGTAAATTCCTAAGAACAATTAGAGTTTTTAACTTCTATATGTTGATCCACTAGTTCGAGGCCACTTCTACATAATACAAATTTATCTTGTAACCAATTAATTTGATTATGTTGGATTTGTGTCTCTACTAACTAATTTTCCATTAATTCCACTCTTCACTAATTTTCAAGGACTAAATGATATTTAAAAATACCTTAGAATAACCAATAGCAAGGGCCAAGCTCTCATAATTTAAATCTCTTGATTAGACCAAGTTTATAATCATAGAAATGATTTAAAAAAACAATCTTGGACAATGCAAAATTGAGAGATGAATTTGATAAAAATTAGGTTCCTTTTAGTGCTCTAGATTAAAAGATTTTCCGAGTACTAATTAAAAAATGCAAATGGAAACAAAACAAGTATGCAATTTCCCATTATAAACTATCATAAACCTTTAAATAGAGCTCAACAATGAAATAAAACAAGATAATAATGCTAAAACCAACATGAAACATTAACGAACAGTGCCTCCATTGTTGACTGATTTTCTCCTTGATGAATTGGAATGTGGATTCTCTATTTTATTGAAGATGAGCAATTTGACATCATGAACTTAGCATGAGTGATAATGGATTGGAATGAGGGATAAAGTACCTAAATTTATATATTTTTGGAATGGGGAATGGATGGATGAGATTCGATTGTGAAATCAAGGGTGGAGAACAGTTGAGAGGAATTCCCTAGGATCTGGGAGAAGATGAAGCGTGGAGATGAAGGTAGTTAGAATGTGAATGGATAGGATTAATTCACTAAATTTAGTAAGTAGTCGTGATCATGACGGAAATTAGTGATTTGTGCACCTAAAAAGGCTATAAATTTGGGATGTGTCGAGAGAATAACAAGAACATAAGGACAAGTGTTCTTAGGTTCCCAATATTCTTTGAATGTGTTGAGAGAATCATGGAATAACAATTACAAGTGTTCCTAGGTCCCCATTTTTCTTACAAAGTGGTGAGGGAATATAGGATTTATTAAATAATATTATTATTTAATTATTTTAGCCACATGGGTGATGTGGATAATAAGTGGAAATAGGTAATTATTTATTTATTTATTTGTAAGCAAATAGAAAAGTTAATAAATTAAATAATATTATTATTTAATTTGAGTGATGGACTTTAGGTGAAAGGGATATGTCCTAGGTTAATTAGGACTAGGTGATGGGAGACAAGCCTAAGTGATGAATTTAGTCAATTAGGGATTAGATGATAGGTTCAGTGATGATGGGTAGATCTAGGGAATATTTAAGGTCTATAAAAATTCCTATAATAATTTTATTTGTAATACACATAATTTTCCTCTACATAATTGATGATAATAAATGCACATGTACAATATCTTTAAATCAAAGGTATACAAGGATTCATCCCTTGGCATTTTCTAATTTTCTCCATATAGAGGATGTTTAGGGGATGTAGGGACATTATATTTCAACATCCCACCATTGTCAGAAATGTCAGATATGGTCAATCATTCCTTGACTATCCTAGCAATGCACTCCAACCCTATTCTAAGATCCACTCATTTTTCATATCTCTTTCCTCAAGAATATTATTAGTAGTACCACTTGAACTTCAATGGAGCTATGGAAATTGGATGAGGAGGGATCCATCCTTTTGGAACTTGATTTTATTTTGGAGAAATCCACCAAGCACCTTCACACTCATTCTATTGAAAATATTTTAATATAATACAAGGTTCTACAACCAAAAAATACCACATGGAACCGACCAACATTCTCTCCAACTTTCCTCATTTTAATCTTTGAGGATAAATCTTTTTGAAGGAGGAGGCAATGTTTTTTACTATATAAGTAGAATTTATAGGATGTTGTACCCTTTACACGACAAGCCCAAAGGGACAGAAAGGATAAAATCCATTAAACATCAAAAAATATTTCCAGTAACAATAGATGAGAGACACAAACACAACCTAATAACAATAGAGACACAACAAAACACAGACCCAACCTCTAATTCTCCACACTCTCCCATTTTTGTACTAGGAGGTTTAGCACATCATCCCTGATCCAATTGGGGCATTCATTTGTGTTTTTATTTTCCATTTCCTCCTTGAAAACATCCAAGAGAGTGACAGCTGACTTGTGAATCATTTTGATAATGAACCGAGCCAAGCAGTTGAATTTATGATCCAACTTAGCAACTCACTCGTACAACACACTAAGCTTGTCCATCTTGCCTTCCTTTCTCTGGATCTCCACATCAACACCAGCCCTTGTATCTAAGGAATTGGTAAAGTCTTCCCTAAGCATATTTTTCAAATCAAAGAAATTACTAGGGTCTTCTATGGGTCCTTTTTCCTTCACCTTCTTAGTAACTTTAATGCCTTCAATTTTGCTGCTAGTATGCATCAAGTCACTAGAGATATCATCCTCAGGGAGCCCTTTCTTGTGTTTCACCAACCTATGGGATCTTCTCACACTCATCTATTCCATCCCCATCTCAAAGCTAGCACCCACCATAATATCTCCCTTAGAATCATTTTCCTCATCACTTTTACCGTCCTCGATAACCGAAAGAACCCTTGGAAGCACAGGTACATTTTTTCCTTTCTTCTTAGTAGCCAATCTATTGGCTTTGTTGTGTTTCATCTCACATAGCCTAGCCAGAGCACTCAACTGGGCCAACCCCACCACATTTTTCTTCTTCTTCAAGGGATATGTGGCTAAAGTCTCAATACCAGGATCATTTTCAAGGATGAGGGATTTTCTCTTGGAGCCCTCCAAAACAGTAGGGGATAGGTTTTTAGGGTTAATTTTCAAGGGTTCCAACTCTTCCACATGCACAACTAAGATGGGTTTGGGAGGAACTAGAGTCGAATGGAATTGGTAGAGCTTATAGATAAGGCCTTGATGCAGCAGTAAGGGAGGTGGAGAATCAAGGTTAAGAGCGGCAATGTCCTAAGACTCTTTGATGGAACTTTCTAGAGAAGAAAGCAAAAATAAAGGGAAACTAAGAAACATCTTGTGCCTTAAGTGATTTAACAATGGTAAGTGGTAAAAATAAAATACCTTGAATCTACCCTCAAGGGTAACACATTTCATGATGGCAAGATAGACATATCCCAAGGTTTAGGCAACACTTCATGGTCGAAACCCGACTGCTTTTTCATCAACTTCAGATTACCCTTGAAGAACACATTCAGACTCAACAAGTCCTATGTTTTGGTGTGTATTTTATAATTCATACCCTCATAGGAAAGGCTAGTAGCCTTACCAATCACCTATTCATCCACATTGAAAGCTATGCCATCCATAGTGACCTGCGTATCCTTCCAAGGACTAGCAAATTGGGCTGGCAACAACTTGTCATGGCCAACAATATTTTCTAAAAGTAGTGCAAGACCACCTTCCAAATAGATATACCAAGCCAAGGGATCCTGGCAAAAATCCTCACAATTATCCAGCTCAATCCTAACTCTATCTCCTCCCATCGTGACCCATAACACATAATAGCCAAAATAACAATGCCTGAAAAAAATAGATTGTCAGAGAGATTACTATTACTTAAATAATCTTTACACCACCAGATGGAATGAAAAGGCATAATAAAGGTAGTGTGACATTTACACACATCAACAGTCATTCCTGATGACAATAGCATCGCTAACCCGTAATCATCACATGCGATCCCAAAATTAAAACAATAAGGAATAATAATGGAGTCCATATTTAAATCCATAGTGTTAATCAACTTAAAGAGGTTACACATTCCCCAATTACATATGAATGTGGGGGAAATATTTGAAATTTTTAAGTACATTAGATAAAATCTAAGGTGAATCAAGAGATGCCTTCAATTAGAGTTATTAAATAATTTTGCGACATACATCATATTACACAAACTCTAGGAGATTTGGTAAGATATGTCGTACCATTGGAAAGGTAGAGGATAAAGGTTAGAAGCCCCACCAAATATGATTATGAGATAAAATACCCATGTGGCTACCTACTTGAGCCTAGTCACCTTACTTGTCCAATACCAAACCAACCAATGATCCATCAATGAATGCCACATGTACCTAAAAAAGATAGATAGATTAACCATTAATAATAGAATAATTCCTTCACTCCAAGAGGATTAACCTTTGAATAGATGTGTGCCGCACTTCTATTTTTTTCCAACATTTGCAAGTCTGCCAAGTGGACCTAAGTTGTTAAAGCCGTCAACCACCCGATTACCTTCCCTAAAGATATGAGTTAGGTGATACCTTTCGAATTTTGAGATTAAAATATTAATATCCAAAAGAATATCCCTTAAGTTCCAACCAAGCATATGACCCAAATTAATAGATTCTATTACATTTTTATAATCCCCTTAAATTTCTAGATTCTTAATACCCAAAGTGACAACAATCTTGATGCCTATGAGCAACACCCGAGACTCTACCACAATAGAAGAGTGAATACCTATACCACCAACATATCCAGTAACCAAGTTTCCCTGATAGTCTCTTATAACACCTCCTATACTGGCCAAACTAGGGTTCCCCTTGGCCACACCATCAAAATTCAATTTAGACCAGCCCACATTCAGAGGTTTGCAAAAGGTGTTTTTCCTAGCAAGGGATTTGGAATTATCAAAGGAATCATTACTAGGCACAATTTTCTAGGATTTAGCCATCTTGATCTCCTAATTAGTTGGGGAAATATTTGGTGGTTTCCACATTCAAGCAAGGAGATACTTTTAGATATAAGTATTGAACTGCTTCCACACTTCCTTTAGGCTCATCTCAATGCCATGGAAAACCCTATTGTTCCTTTCCTTCCAGATGCACCAATAGATGATAGGGGGAATTTTCCTCCATATTTTTAAGGGAAGGGAGTGCTAAAAAGGACCCTTCAACCCCTCCACAAAGGAAAAAAAACCTTTATTCAAGGTCTAGTGTGTCGCTAACTTTTGAAAAGCAAGGTCCCAAACACTAGTGGCAAAACAGATAGTGCAGTAGCATATGATACATAGTTTCTTCATTGTTCTTACACAACAAGAACCTGTTCAGGATCTAGAATCCACTCTTCCTTAGATTATATTTGGTTAGGATCCTATTATGGAAAGTCGTTCACCAGAAGAAATTTATTTTAAGTATCAAGTGACAGTTCCCAACATTTTTCCATAACTTACTCTATAGACCCTTGTTCAACAACAAACCATAAGTCATCCTGACAGTCAAATTTCCTTTACTATCCAAGGCTCAAAAGAATTCATCATCAACATCCAAAAGAGGTATTTTTTACTAGGATAGTAAGACTTGTAAGGAAGAAGCCAAACATTTCAGTTAGGGGAAATAGGGCCACAAGAGCCAATATCTTTCCAACACCTAACACCCTACAATCTATGAATGTAATCACACACTTAACTACCAAAGAACTGAGTTGTAGGTTCGATCAAATTTTTGAACTCCAAATAGGCCAATGGGGAGTCTAAGAGCCAGGAATCCTCCCAAAGATAGATCTTACTACCTCTGCCAAGCTTCCATCTCAGGCTAGGCAATAAAAGATTCTTCATTTTGCAAATATTATTCCAACCAAGAGGCCCATGGGAGTGATCATTCTCAATACATCTGATTAGGGGACAGTTGGCCAGGTATTTGGCTTTCATTATTCTACACCAATCCTTTTTATCTCTTAACTGATCCCACTCCACTTTAGCAAGCAAAGCCTTGTTGGAAGAAGGGACTTTCTTGATGTCTAGCCCCCCCAAGATTAGGAAGGAAAACCTTCTCCCAGCTGACAAGTGACATCTTTTTATCCTTTATACCATACTTTAAAAAGACTCTCTGAATCTTCTCAAACTTCTCTACAATGTTACTAGGAATTTTGAACATGGACAAAAAATAAACAAGTATTCCTTGGAGAGCAATAGTGAGGAGTTGCAGCTTGCCCACATGACTCAGGAGGGAACCTTTCCACCCAATAAGCTTCCTCTGAACCCTTTCAAGAATAGAATTCTAGAAGTTGTGAGTAACTTCCTTAATAGTTAGGGGGAGGCCAAGGTAAACTAAAGGAAGAGTGGAACTCACACATCCTAACACTACGGTCACTTGATCCTACAGTCCAGGAGTGCAGTGAGAGAAATAAATCATAATTTTATTATAGTTGATGCATTGACTAGAACAAGTCACATAGAGATTGAGGCAGCCATTCCACTTTTTGGCTTCCACCACCAAAGCTTTCCTGAATAGGATAGTGTCATCCAAAAATTGTTGAATAGTAATGGGGTCAAGGGAAGAAGCTAATTTGACACCCTTGATGAAGCCCTCTAACAAAATACTTGCCACATTCCTGCTCAACACATCAGCAACCATAATGAACAAATAAGGGGATAGGGGGTCTCCCTTTCTGATTCCCCTCCTAGCCTCAAAGAAACCTTGAGACACACCATTTACTAGAACTAAATACTTCACCATGGAGACAAATTCCATAATGATATTGATAACTTTCTGATTAAATCCAAACTTACCAAGGAATTTGGGGAGAAAGTTCCATAGAACTTTATCATAAGCTTTGGAAATTTTGAGCTTAAACGCCATGCTAGGGTTGTTACATCAATCCATAGAGTGGAGAGTTTCATGGGTGGATAAAGCAGCATCCAAAATATGTCATCTAGGAACAAAACCTTTTCAACTAGGGCCAATCATTTTCTCCAAGAGGGGTTTGAAATGGTTCACCAATATTTTGGAGAAGATCTTATAAACAGTATTGCATAGACTAATAGGATGAAAATCATACATGATTTGAGGGTTCTCAGATTTGGGGACCAGAGATATGAAGGTGTGGTTCAACTATTTAAGCAATTTACTAGAGTTGAAAAAATCCCTAGTAGCAAGAGTAAGGTCCTCCCCCACAATCTCCCAAAAGCTTTGGAAGAAAGTTAAGGGAAAACCATCAGACCCTAGGGCTTTATAGGCACCCATACTAAATATAGTAGACCGAACCTCCTCAAAAGAAACTGCCCTTAAAATTGAAACATTATCCTCATGGCCAATAGGAGCAGGAAGTGTAAGGAAAGCAACAGTGCAGAAAGAGTTTCCTAATGTCAAATCCACAGGGAAGAATGCAATGCAGTTCTTTTAATTTTCAAATTACAATCTAATTAAGACACACATGAAATATTTTCATAAATAGAACAAATACACAAAGACAATTGAACAATAGATTTACGTGGGAAACCCTTTCAAGAAAAAACCCACCACACCAAGCTGAATCTCTTTGTATTACAGTAACAACAATTACATACAATCAGAAATACAACTCTCTAGTGTTTCATAGTAGTTTCACTGTTCAATCTCTTTCACAAAAAAAAGCTCTCAACCACTCGAAAAAACTCCTCACAAAATTCTTATCACCTTCTGATTTTATCTTCTTGTCGATCCTTATCCGCCAATGCTCCATCGAAGAAATTTTCCATGCCTTTTTAGATTTTTCCTTGCATGCATTTTTTCTCCAGCGCTGCAACTAATGCAAAAATCCAACTGTCATCCGTTTGAAAATCGCTTCCTCTTATTGGCCCACAAGATGCCACATAGGATGGTCGCACGGTCAAAGGGGGTCAAACTTTGTTGGCATATTGGTGACACACTAACAGTGTCTCCCTGATGCCACAAAGTCTTCATATCGATATCGCCAAGAGTCCCAATAGTCGGCAAGTCGTTATAATGAAAACCACAAGTCATACTAAATCTACCGATATCCATTTTGTTCCTATCGGCAAGAGTTTCTCTTATTGGTGAGACTCATATCGAATGGAACAAGTCACATCAAACTCAGAGAAACCATCGGCAAGACATACCGATCTCGCCAAGACCTCATATTGAAATCTTCAAGTCATATTGGCGTGAGCCATTCGGCATGACTATCGCTCTTTGGTGAGACATCATAGCGAGCATTCCATGTCACCCCGAATGTCACATATAGTCAGCAAGACTCATGTCTTTCGCCGTGACATTTCATTGAGCTCCATCATGTCTTACCAAGTCAGCGAGACTGCTCTTCATCACTGGGACCTTTCATTGAGCATTACCAAGTCTTACTGAGTTGGCAAGACTTAAGCCCTTCGCCAAGACGTTTCTCCGAGCACCCAATGTTAACTCGAAGACTTTCAGCGTGACTTATCCAAGTCGCGAAGACTTCTCAGTGAAGCCTTTTGTTACTGCAAAGGCACCATGAGAATCATCCCGTCGGTGAGACTTTTCAGTTTCATTGAGAGATCTCCTCGAGATCCTTGTGTTAGCCCAATAGCTATATGCTATCGGTGAGACATTCACCATTTGCTGGGACCTCTCCCTGACACCCGTGAGATAGCTCGATAAGATCAAACTATTGTCGAGAGAACTCCATTCGACAAAAGGTCAGGCCGAATGCTCCTAGTTACAACAATAGACTTCATTCGGCAAGACATCAACTCTGTCTTGGCGACATGAGCTTTTCAAGCAGATTTAGAACAGTTAGTCGGCAAGACATGAACAATGTCACAGTGACTTTTCCCTTCAGGAGTTCCATGTCAATAAGGATTGAAGCACATATTCCAACAGGAAGAGGTTCCAACAATAGATCAACCAACCCAGAGGTAGGAGCCCCCAAAGGAAGTGATTAAGCATGTTGGAAGTGATTAGAAGCTAATAGACCAATCTGTATGGGATTAGAAACTTCATCCCCTACTTCATTTTTCAAATTTTTTATGTGAAACCTATTCTATTATATAGTGGTTAATACTATATAGGTGCATATTCTTTGTATTTCAACCCTCAGTAATAATAAATCAAGGTGTGGATGCATATGTTTTGTAATTCATCCAACTAGTTAGAATAAAGTACTTATCCCATATGCATGGGATAGTAGTAGTTGTCTTTAGAAAAAAATGATATATTATAATAAATTCCCAAGTGGAAAGCAGCTTAGATTCTTATAAGTGGAGTGTATGATTTATTTGTAGGTTACCATCTTGATGTGGCACTACAAGATAATAATAAAAAAATTAGTTTTTCTCTATTATGTATATTCTCATGTGTATTGTATTATTCTTCTTGTAATTTTATTACATTATTTCTATGGTGTCCTAACTCTATATTCTACTTTTGGTTCATATATAGCCATTTTTTTCCTACTTGAACTCCATGTGATCCTTCATGGATGCCCTAGTTGGTTGGTATAGTTACAATAAAATAATATTTTAAGGAAATAATTACATGTGATTTATTTATCATAAATTTATGAATACCTTTAGCATTTTTTCTATTTTATTTAGTAACTATATATTCTCTCTAAATGAATAGTTCATGTTTCTTGTCATGGGTGCATTGCATGGTCAAATTATATGCTTGGATAAAGAAGAATTAAAGAGAATATCAATGATCTTGAGCTCTTTTTAGAAGTCATTAAGTGAAATATCCTTTATACATATATTTCAATAATTTGTGAAATTTATTTACTTTAATGTATCATTTTACATAGTTCTATCATCCTACTTAAGTTGGGAAACTACAAGGTTTCCTACTTTACAAAAATTTCCTTATAAATCTATGCACTCAATTAGTGTACTCTCCTATATGTGTGTTCAAGAATTCCTTTTCTAATTTGTGAAACCTTTAGTCAATATTTGATTAATTTTTCACCACTCCTAAGCATGTTGAGACCTCCCAAAACCTACATATAAAGTTTAAACTCAACACATGTGCATTGGTTTCCAAAATACTTACTTATGCATTCAAACAATATTCTATAGGAACTATCTTTAAAATTTTGAAATTTTAAATGAGTGTATAGCCCTAGTTTTGAGGTTTCCCTAACACATTTTCTAATGATCATTTGGAATTGGGAATGAAATAAATATATGATGATTTTTATTTGAAAATTTTCCAATCACATGGTTCTATCAATAAAAAAATTTCCAATCTCCTCACTTGTTATAGGGTTTTAAAAGTTATTGCATTAAATAAAGATTCCTCTAATTTTCATTTTTTAATTCCTTCCTCTAAATAGATAGATCTTCCTTGTCCTCCTCCCTTCCTTGTCATCTTTCATCAAAAACTTGTCTTCCCAAATCCCATTCCAATGGCCTCCTATAATCCTTATTCCCTTGCATCTTCATCATTTGTTGTAGTCTCCCATAAAAATAATCTCAAATGCCCCTATCTAATTCCTTGAATTAATCCCTTATTCCCATCACCTATGAACCTATCTATCACTTGTACACAAAATTACAGGTTGATTTCCTCCTTATGTTTCATTCCTTTAGGTTAAAATATTCACATACCACTCTCTCACTTTGGTAGGGATTTCACACACTCAAATATTTCTAGGTTATAATTGATAACTTTAAATATACCACCTAAGTTACCATTTGAAGCAACCTCCCAAATAGCCAAATGTCTTTTATTTTCCTCTATTTCCTTGAAATTTTAATAACAAAAGATTCTAGAGACTTTCATGGGACATAAAAATGAGAAATTTTTAAAAACTTCATATCTACAATAATAAATAATATTAGTTCCCCTACCTCAAAAATGACCTATATGATTATTTTTGTACAAGTGACCTAGAAGAGTGCCAACCTCACTGGTGACCTATAATGGTGCTCATACTAAAAATAATTAAGGTCATCAATGTGTTTAAAAGGACACCATTATTATATGAAATCATAAAATTTCAATATTTATGAGGAAGAAAATCTTTGTTGTTTTAAAAAAAATTCTTTAAAATTTAACATTTATTTTCTACTGTTAAGTTTGCAATAGAGCTATTATTCTAGCACACAAATCTCCATGTTTTATTCATCATGGAAGGGTAAGGAGTGTTGAATCACCATAGGAAAATGTTGGATAGTTATGTACAATGCGTGATTGAGTTGTTGATGTATCAAATATGAAACATTTTTTCTCTCAAGACTCAACTAAAGACTAGCATAGGGGAAACAATGTTAGGCTAAACATTCATGTGAAATTCATAGTCAAAAGAAAAAATAATTGGGCCAACTAATAGGGGTAGTTCACTCTATAATTTAGTTTTTGAAAAAAAAGGAGGTTATTCCAAAAAATCCATGATGCAATCAAAGATAAATGAAATGAGCAAGGTAACAAATCACAAGAATAATTTATAATATTGTAACTAGTTACTCCTTATGCTAGCTTACCAATATTTTAAACTACATGTATCTTAAAATAGAAAATTAAGACCAAGTCACAATGAAAATAAAGATACAAGACTAAATTAACCCCTTTAATTTTTTTTATTTTCAAATCTTCGTACTATGCATGCAACATGTAAAGACCTAGAATGTACATAGGTTTCTAAAATTGGAAAAATATGTGTAGTCTCTTTAAATTATATTCAAAAGAGTGATATCCTATGAGATTGTTCATAGTGGTGAAAGAAGAATTTATGATAATTTACCATAAAGAAAAAGAAGATGGAAAATGTGACCATTCAATCTATTGTGATTGGTGCATAATCAAATGAAAAATAATGTTAAGAATTAAGAAAAGGTCATAAAGAATTTGTATAACGTTTTTATAAGTAAGATAAATTTTCCTTTCCTTTTTAGAATCCAATAAATTTAACTAAAAATTCATCCAAAGTAAAACTTAATTAACTCAAAATATATCAATAATTTTTTGGAGAAAATTGATTCCTAAAATTAAGATTTATTTTTAAAAAATTGGCTTTGTTGGTATCCATGTCATACTACTTTCTAAAGAATGAACCTTTAGCTTTCCATACATTTATTGTTACACTCTTTAAAGTGCCATTCCTATAATAAATCTCACCCATTTTTCATGGAATCACGGACTTCATAACTCCATATTTGTTGCTAGTGGAGCTAAAGGATCAATAATAGTTATCAATGGCACCCCACTCAGTCAACCCTAGGATTTTTTCCTTAAGGTATTTCACGAGGTACATCCCTTAAAATAACCTCATATTTTATTCTTACTACTCTTAAATTTTAAAATGCATGTTGATGGTTAGATAATTTACCTTGATATGGTATTTGGTGGGTATGGTCCTCCCTAAAATCATGCCTAAGGACTAGGTAAACAAGGCTTGGTATCACATGAGATTCACTTTGATGTCATGCAAAACCTTACTAAAAGTTTCTTTTTTTTTTCATTTTTTGGAATTCAACTATATTAAGGCTATCCTTACCCATAGCTCTTGGTTTGTCTATTATTCTTTATTTGTTTTAAAACCATAGTCCTAGTACTTTATCATCTCTAATGTAAAGAATCTTCAAGTCCCTATTTGGGTTGAGCTCTTTGGGTTGCACTTGTCATGCTAGAATTTTTGAGCCAAATAACTTCTCTTTTTTAGGAACTATGGCTTAGTTTGAACCTACATGGTCCTATTTGGCTCCTCCTCAATAGTGAATTTATGTTGAGATGGACCTCTCTAAGGATTTAAAGGAGATTGGATATCTAAATTGGATCAATGGGTTATGTTAAACATATTCTTTACTTAATTTTTTTGAATACTTATTATCATTTTCAATCATCCAAAAATAGGATTCAATCTATTATCCTTTGGTTACTCCCTAACCTAAATCTTCCACACAACCAAAAAAATATATCTAAAGGGTTGCATACAATTTTTTATCACAAAGCAAAAAAATCTAGTAGCAACGCTCCTCCCCCAAGCCTTCTTTAAGTTGTGGGAGACAAGATTTAAAAATTATTTCAAATATTTTAGATTTTGGAAAATCTACTCATTCCCCTCATAGGGAGACATCTAGTGAAAAAAATATGTAAGATTTGTTGGAACT
This sequence comes from Sequoia sempervirens, assembly GCA_007258455.2. NCBI lineage: Eukaryota > Viridiplantae > Streptophyta > Pinopsida > Cupressales > Cupressaceae > Sequoia > Sequoia sempervirens. The sequence continues at coordinate 246,347,753 of VDFB02353493.1, read as the reverse complement.
TGTTTTTGTGCCTCATTTCCTAGGTAAATCAGTCCTTAGCTTAGCAAAGAAAGCTTATTTTCAAGCCTAAGGATGGCAAGCTAGCCAAAATATTTGTGCATCAAAATATCAAATTATGGTTTTGGTTTCTAAATTTTAGCATTGAAAAATATGATAATTCAAAATGATCCTCCACCTTTATTTTCAACATGATCAAGTGAGTTTTAGGCCTAAATTTAATATTCCAACATTTATGGACAAGTTTGAAGAGCATTGTCTAAATATAGTTTTTCTTAGTTCTAGTAATGGGACATGTGTTGATAGTTAATAGGGAGTCCTATCTAGTTTCATGATCGTTGGACGACTTTTGTGGGTGTGGTGAAAATTCAAGCTTAAAAGTACATGTAGACTACCTATCATTACAAAGTAAGCCCTAAAAAATGGCTTGATGTTAAAATTTTGATGTTTTCACAATATTCTCCAACAATTATAAATGCTCCTCACAAATTTTAAAATGCCCTATAGTAATTTTCTCATGCTTGAAATTGTTTGTAAACACTATTTGTGTTGGAAAAATACTAGATAACAAGGTAAAACTTGCAACAATAAGAACTTAATAATGTGGTTGAAAATTTGAGATTATGTATTCAAGGTTACCAATTATGTGATTGGCATATCCATGAATGAAAGAAAAATAGAAATACCACAAGTTGAGAATCACAAGTGACACAAAATATATGTGTAGAAACCATTGCGAGAAAAAACTACATATCAAAAGAGATGCAATGCTTGTATTAATTTTCAAATGAAGTATACATTAATAAAACACTCATATTTTAATCTTGGAAGCACTTAATTACTCTAGCAACCTGCAAACAAACTTACAAAATCACCATCTCAAGGCTTCAATATATAGAGATTTGTGGGAGAGAGTACCACTTGTGGTATCCCAAAATAAGTAAAACCACCTAGAAAAAACCACACCTCTCTTAGTGGACATCCCATAAACATAGTGAAAAATATCAAATGGTCACATGGCCTTTACATGGGTGCCTAACCCATAACCATACGCAATTGGTCAATCCAAAGTGTTCCATTACTCTTTGATGGATCATACCCACAATATGCAAACTTATGCACCCAAACCAAGATAACATGCAAATGAAAATGTAAGATCATGCACTTTTGGGTCATCCCCACCTAGAAAGTGGATGCCAAAAAGAAATATTCTCTCAAGATTCTCAAGAATTGTGATCATAGTGGGTCCGCCTCTATGAATGCAATTACAATTTTTCATAATAAATATTTTGCCTCCCATCTCATCTAGAACAGTTTCCAAAGAACATGGTGTTGTGTGGTCTCACAACACGCCCCAAGACTAAAAAGAATTAGGGACCCAAGTGGAAAAATATAACTCTTATGGTAGGAGCTAACTAATTGGAAGATCACTAGAAGTGAAAAAAGGAAGAGAAATCTTTGATAAAAGAGTACTTTGTATTGTAGGTGTTTTGTATATTGAGTACCAAGTACCAGAAACACAAAAAAGGTGAAAGGTAATGAGAAGTTTAAAGTGAAATGCTTTGTTTTGGTAAGATGGATTCTAGTAAGATGAAGTTTGGTATAATGGAGTTTTGGTATAACCAAGGTCTGGGAAAGTAAGTGGGAAAAGCTTAATACTAGGTACCGGGTACCGGGTTGCAATGTGAAATGAAATGTTAAAATTTTAGATTTATCTAATGATCCTGATGATCCGGTATATGTACAAGGATTCATGATATTCTTTTTTGAAAAATGTGTTAATTATGGATTTTTGTACTAACATTTGAATAATGGTTTTATTTACATGAGATGTTATAATATGTGTTTTTTTTTTTTTAAAGGGGATTTAATATATGTAATTTGTGATTGCAAGAGATATTGATTGTGATGCAAAGCTCGGGTATGGACGGTCAAGAAAACTTGAATCATGGATGGAATAATTCTTAATCTGATTCGATCACTCTCATAGGTGATAATGCAAACAACTTTGAGTCCACCAGAATGTTGGGGATCTCGATATTTCACATATGGTGGGAACAAATGCTAATCTTCGAGAGATCCCATTCCTGAGAGTGACAAAACCAGAGCCAAGCAAAGTGTAGGGGGAAAAAATTCCACCTTATCATTCTAAATAAATGGGAAGCCCCTACACACTATCATCATTCGAAGTATCATCCTGGCGAAGATTCTCGGATGAAAAAGTAGAACCCAAAGAGCTTCAACAAGTAATTGGAGTTGACTTCCATTGACTTAAATTGCAATTCTCCTATTGATCACAATATTCCAATTGCCTTGATGAGATTGGTCCCTTAGATTTCTTCTCATGTATTTGTCTTATCCTATCTGAGCCTTGTGTTCTATAAAAGGCTAGAGGATGGTTCATTTTTATTTTAAGTTCATAATTTGTGGATATCGGAGGAGCATAAACTTTTTTTAAGTTTTGTTTTTCTTTCTTGTTTTCAAAACCATTCCAGCATAAAAATTTGTATACACGTAGACATTAATTGATATCAGAGCTTATGGATAGCTACCTATCTCAATATCTTTCGTAGTTGGTTTTGTAATTTTGGTTGAACAAGAATGTATGTTGCACCATTTAAGGGTGCATACAGAACCTACTCAGTGTCCATAAACGAAACCCTCTCTTTAAAAGCTTGCACCATTTTATATGTAGTTGTGAACCAATCTGGTGAAATATAAAGTAGTTTGCTCTGTTTTGATTAATTCTTTGGGGTATCCATGGAGAATAACTGGGAGAAACTTTTATTTTTCAATATTTTTTTATACTTTTTTTTAGAATAGATTTTTAATATTTTGAAAATGTTCCAAAAAAATAGAATATAAATGAGTGGAAAGAATTTTGTTGACAATCTTTTATTTTCCATAAAATTGTTGAATGCTTAATGATAAATTTACTTAAGCGATAGCAAAGAAGTTGTGATGTTTCATGGTATTCAAATTTTTCAATTCAATTTGAAGTGTTATCTAAAATGTTCAAAGAATGACCATAGTCCCCCTTGAGATTAATGGAAAATGTCACATCATTACCCGAGACCAACCCTAGTACAACCATGACCTGGTTATTGGAGACATGGGATTGAACGAAATCCAATCTTTTTCTTGTGAATGTAGAATTTACCTTTAGGTTGTCTTTGTTCCATATCTTTCAAGAAGGATAGGCTCTTTGCGATCTTGTCTATGGAGATTTTATGCAACCTATTTACTATGAGTAAAACTGTCGTCAACACGCAGAGACGCATAAAATCAACTTAGGATAGCAATTATTTAATGTCACCTATCCTAACATTCTCCCACTGGACATTATACATTTTAATTACATCCATGAGATACATTAAAATCATAATCAAGTACAATGATCAAGGCCCATGGCCTTCCTACACCAAGAGATCTCTTATCTATGGTCACTATCTTCATGAGAGAATCTGCAACATTATCCAATGTGACAACCTTTTCAATTAAGACCTTACCATTATCAACCACTTCTTGCACAAATTGATAATGAACATCAACATGCTTAGTATGAGCATGACAAATAGGTTTTTTGGTTAAACAAATAGCACTCTAATTGTCACATCAAATCCTCATTGTCTTGCAATCAAAACCAATGGCATTACTAAGTCTCTATAACCATACTTCCTCCTTAGAGGCATGTGTATCAGCCATATGCTCTACTTCGGTGGTGGACAATGCATCTATAGGTTGTCTTTTACTCATCCAACTCATTACACCTCCAAACGAAATAAAAACATAGCCACTAGTGGACTATCCAAATTACCTTCCCAATCTACAAAAAAACCCTATATGTTTAATGAATTAACCACATCATTAGTGTATCATGATAAACCAAATACTAATCAAAAGTACTGGACACAAATATCTAAACACACTCTTAACAAAATTCCAATGCTCTCTACCACGGTTAGACATAAACTTGCCCAAAACTCCCACTGCTTGGGCTATATCTATTCTAGTACAAACCATTGCATACATCAAGCTACCAATGACACTAGCATAAGGAACTTTATACATCTCTTCAAATTCATCACTAAAATAAGGACGCATGTCTAAAACTAGCTTAGTACCAACTTGAAATGGAATATTTACTAGTTTATGGTCATGCATATTAAACCTCTACAAAATGGTATCAACATACTTACTTTGAATTAACTAAATCTTTCTATGAACCTGATCCCTATTGATTTCCATCCCAAGGATATATTTACCAACCCCCAAATCCTTCATATCAAAAGTACCAAAATTATGAGTCTTAAGTTCCCTAATCATCACCTTGATGTTACCAATAAACAACATATCATCAACATACAAGATAATAATTAGGATCTGATCATCAATAACCTCAATGTTAACACAATGATCCTCCTCACTATAAACAAAACCAAATTTCAATGCAAATGCATCAAACTTCTTGTACCACATCCTAGGTGACTATTTTAAATCATATAATGACCATTTTAACCTGCAAAACAAGTGGTTTTTTCTTTTCATAAAAAAAACTATTAGGTTGTCACATATAAATTTCCTCCTCAACATCCCCATGAAATAAAGTAGTTTTAACATCCATTTTCTCTATTCTAAATACATAAGCATCATTAATAGATAATAGGAATCTAATGGAAGTTGACTTAGAAACATGAGATAAAATTTCACTAAAATCAACTCCCTCTCTCTAGGAGTAGCCCTTGGCGACTAGTTTGGCCTTGTACTACTCTAATAAACCATTTGTACTAAATTTCTTTCTATATAGCCACTTGCAACCAATGGGCTTCATTCCATTGGGAAAACTAACAATATCACAAGGAACAAAAATATCCAAAGTCATCATCCCCTACTACATGGCCTGCATCCAAGACTCATTTTACTCTAAAGAGAGAGCCTCCCTAAAAGATATAGGGTCATCGTCAGTACTCAACAAAGCAAATACACAATATAAATTTGGTGGGCTATACCTATAAATTGGATCCTATTGCCTTGTGAATATTCTCAAGCTAGGAGTAAGGGGCTCTTCATATTCTTCTTCTTCTATATGCTCATCCTGCACATCATCTCAACTCTTTGAACCCTCTTCTTCTCCAACCTCTAATCCATCTAGTTGTTCTTCTACATGTGCATCTTCTTGCTTTTCTATCTTTGTCTCAAAGTTCGTTGTTTTTTCCTTATCTTTCTCCTTTGGTTGTTCTTCAACTGAGTAATCTCTCAACTCCCTAAAAATTGCATCTTTAATGAAAACCATTTTACGGGTTAGTGGATTCCAAAGCTTATAACCTTTTACATTCCCACTATAACCAACAAAGATATATTTCTATGCTTTTGGATCCAATTTAGATCACTTCTCTTAAGGAATGTCAACAAAATCCTCATAGCTAAAGACCCTTAAATGTGAAGCATAAGGCTTTCTACCTATCCACACTTCATAAGGAGTTTCATCAACAAGACCTAAACAAGGAGATATATTAATCAAATAGCATGCAATAATTATAGCTTATGCCTAATTTAAGCATCTATCAAGTTTAGCACCACTCAACATGCTCCTAGCTCTTTCCATCAAGGTTTGATTCATTCTTTTTGATGCCCCATTTTGTTCGAGTGTATAAGGATTAGTATTTTTCCAAACAATACCTACATTCTTATAGAAATCATCAAATTCCCTAGAACAATATTCACCCACTTTCTTATATCTCAACACCCTTATCTTATACTTTGTTGTTTCTCAATTAAGGCTTTAAATTCCTTAAACTTAGTGAAAACCTGATATTTTGCATGCATAAAATAAATCTAGGTGTATCTTGAGACATCATCAATGAAAGTAACATAATAATGAGATATTCCAAAAGTGTCAACATCCACTTTTTCCAAACACATTTGAATCAATTATCTTTAATAATCTCTTAGATTTACTAGTTCCATTAGGAAACGATGATCTATTATGTTTACCAAACACACAATGCTCTTAAAAAATATTTTTACCAACATAATAATCAGAAATACCATCAACCAGCCTTTTATTCAAAATGGTCTTATGAAAATTTTCACTTATGTGACCCAATCTATGGTGCCACAACATACATATATTTTAAGTGCGAATTACATTGGTAGAGTTACAAAAAGTGGAGGCATTCAACCTAAACAAAGTCTCCATCAAAGATCCTTTAGTAATCACCAAACTCCATCTTACCAACCTACAACCAAACTTGTCAAATTTCACATACATTCTATAATCATTCAACTTGGATATTGAAAGTAAATTTTCACAAGTCCTAGAATATGTAAAACATCATCAAGGATTTTAACCCTTCCATCACTAAAACAAAACTTTACCTTTCCCTTTCCAACAATCTTCTTCATGATGTTATCACCAAGGAAAACTTCTCCCCCATCATAAGTTGAATATGAAGTAAACCACTCCTTGTGAAGAGTTATACAGTAGGAGCGACCTAAATTAATAATCCAAGAATCATTATTAATAGTGTTATCAGAAATAAACAAACCATCAGAATCACCATTTTCTGAGGATTTTATGTTGAATTATTTGAACTTTTTTTCTTGTTTTTGCACTCCTTCGCATGCCCTCTCTTACCACAATTCCAACACTTTACTCTGATCTTCTCAAGGTTTTAGAATGTCCTTTAAACATGTCTCTCTTTTTATACCCTTTAGGCCCTCCTTTTTCTTTAGACCTTCCTTGCACATGCAAGGCATCTTGGGAACCTACACTCATGTATTTTTTTCTCATTTATTCTGAAATAAGTGTAGCATATATTTAACAATTGTAATGTATGTATTCCATATTTTGTAGTATATCACTTTTTTTGGGTACAAAATCTAGAAAGACATGAAAATATTTGATAATTCCATATTCAAAATTTTGATGGGATATATTCATGTCAATATCAATGTATATGTAGGTTGTGATAATATCTTAAAATTAAGATTGTGGAGATCTTCAAAGAACAAGATTTGTAATAGAGGTAAGTATTGGTTCTACATTTTTTTATGGCCCATGGCCACCAAAAATATTTGGAAATTATGAATTCTAAGCATTATAGGCTAAGATGTTACACGACATTTGTGTTGTAACTTTGGTCTACACCCTAGATATCACCTCTAGGATCTTGCTATGCTTACAAGGGGAATGTGTCTCCAAAAGAGAACCACTATTGGCACTTATTCTTTTACCTCATTTTCTAGGAAAATCAGTCCTCAATTTGGTAAATAAAGTTTATTATCAAGCCCCAAGATAGCAAGATGGCCAAAATATTTGTGCATTAAAATCTCTAATTATGGGATTTATTTCTAATTTACTTTGGTATTGTAAGAAAATTTGATGATTCAAAAGGACCCTTCACCTTTATTTTCAAAGTAATCAAGTGAGTTTTGGCCACAAATTTTATATTTTAGAATCTACGAGAGTCCAAAGAGCATTGTCAAAATAGAATATGCTCTTAGGTGTTGATAATTCATGGGGAGCCTTCATGTCTAGTTTCATGATCCTCAAATTATTTTTGTGGTTGTGGTAAAAATTATTTTAGATGCATGCAAATTGCCTACTGTTATAAAGGAACCCCTAAAAAATGGTTTTATGTTAAGTTATGGTCATTGCACTATATTCTCGAGCAATTATAAACATTCCTCACAAATTTTCATGGCTTTTAGATGTCATATGAGCTCTTGATGTAATATTGCATCTTTTGATCAAAATTTAAAAATCAAGATTAAAAGGACATGGTCATTTAGAAAAAAAAAATTCAAGGAGATAAAGGTAATAATTTATATGCATAAGGAGGGGGGTGCCTTAAATTTATCCATTCTATGTCCTTGTATAGAAGTGAATTTTCACCCCTTGGGAAAATTCCCCTTTCACATACCCTCAGCTTAGAAAATCAAATCTGAAGACAAAATTACACATCACCCACCTACCTTCTATCCACTCAACATTTGTCCTATGCATCAGTGAGAATATTTGTCAAGGACAAACATGTGGTGTGCTACCATCCCTGATGGATTTCTACGTATGTAGTTGGTAAAGGTGTTACACACCTTATTTGGGTCAAATTTTAATGTCCCTCTTCGACCAACCAACCAAAAATGGTTGATTCTTCTCATGCCACCTTCAAAAAAAAATCTCCATTCATCCATTTCATTCTCTACACATTCAATCACTTCATTCTTCTTGCAATCTCTTGACATTTCACACTCAAGAATTATAGCATTCCATTATGAGCATTGCAACAACTTTGAAGCTCCATCAACTCCACATTGCAAGTGTGGGGCAAGCCATAGAAGTGCGGGCTTGGATTCTTGCAAGACCCCCCTTCATCACTGGTGTGGCTGTGTTGACTTTGCCAAGTCCATACCTTGCATTCTCCCTCCATTGGCTAGTGATCTTTTGGGTGGAGGTGGTAACTCTTTACTCCTCTCCTTTGTGATTTGATAGAGTAGCATACCACTGTTTTGTAGTGTTCATTGCTATCTTTTCTTTCATTTATTGCATATTCTAATATGTTACTTTCTAGCTATCTATGGAGGTGGAAACACCAAAATAGGGGTCTAGCTGAGGTAGACCCCTATACAACCCCAACAATTTCCCCCTTATTTTTTGTGTGTAGGTGGACATACATGTGGAGCTAGTTGGAAAACTAGCACTTTTGTGAGATTATCTTTGTCACCCTAGTTTTTATTTACTTGCTTTATCATCTCTGTCTCTATTTTCTATACTTTCTTATTTTGTTTTTCCCGTCAAATTCAACTGGTTAGGATATCAGTAGGTTTCTTGTTAGTTTCCACTATACTTCCTTTTTTTAGCCATATGCATGTCAACATGCTAGAGAGACACCAATGCACTATAGTATCATCCTCAGAAAAAGAGTTGTCTAAGGTGTAGTACCAACTCCAAAACTAGCTTTCCTAGTCTAAACCTAAAATTTGGGTCTGAAGAGTGACATAAGTACTACTTAGTTCTCTTCATTCTTGATCCCCATCCCTTTAGAGTGAGGTAAGTTAGGGAAACCCTCCTCTCTCAGCTCTTCGTGGCCTAGAGCCTTGATGTGGTTGGTCCCCCTCCCTTACATTTTTGGTGAACCCAACATGAACCATTTTGGTTTCGTTAAGTAGTACTAAAATCTCCTTTCCTTGTGTTTAGGAGAATTGTAGGTGTGAGTGTTGTGAGGAATTTTTCCTTACAACCCAACTTGCAAACCCTAATAGGCATGGTTGGAAGGTTGTGTAAGTGTTGCATAACGAAGCCTTAGTTGGGTCATTGTCAGATTGTGAATCTTTGGGGGGCTTTGTGAGAGTTTTGTTTCATGTGCATGATGGCCTCTTTCGTGCATCTACCTATCCCCTCTACATAGCTTGCGAGTAGTGTTCTAGGTATAACCTTCACTTCACAGGACTTGTCAATGGGTTTTAATGGAGAACCATCTTCTCTTTATATCTCTGTGTGAATCAACAAAAACATCGCAGTAGGTGTTCTTGCTAACTCAACGTGCCAAGTGAATATTATAACTGAGCAGATTATGTTAATTAACTACCTGCATAAAAAATGGGTATGATGTACCATAAGCACCATCCATATGCATAATGGACTTTTCATACCTCCCCTTGGTAGCATTGTTCTATCAATCCTTGTTGGACCTAAATCAGTAAACATGTTGTTTGACATAATCTTGTGGTCTGAAATCTTTAGAGTGAAGCTAGGTATCCCTTGGCTAGTAGCTATGAATACAGTACCCTTGGTTGTGCATAAATTTTTGAAATTTATTCATAAGGGTTTGGTGCATGTGATCCATGACACTGGCTATAAACCATCAGTTGAGTGTGCTAGTTATTCATTAGACCACTTTTGGCCTGCACCCATCGATCCACTCTCACTTAGGAAGGACCTCTTGTACTGGACATACGAAAAGTACAAGAGGGAACTTAATGCCTAGAGTGAGATACCCTCCATCAACTTATGTTATTTTTCATAGGGAATATTTAAAAGCTGACAGTGATGCCACCAAGGCTCGTAGAAGAGAAGAATCGAAGCGCTCTCGAGGTTCCTCTTCTTCCCTTCCATTTTCTAGCGTAACGCTTCCTCTCATTTTGTTGTGGCACCATCCAATTTTTTTTCACACTTGCAAGATAATCCTATCGTACCCACTTGGTGAAAGCCCAAGCATCCTACATTTTAACTTTATGTTCTACACATGAAGCCTAGGCCCATTCGATATTGTAGAAGGAAGGGTTCCCACAGGGGATCCTCTATGTCTTGGCCTCCACAGCCTCCCATTGTTTGTACTAAAGTGGTAAATAGGAAGAGGCCTACTGCTAAGGTACTAGATCTGACTCCCTTTGTTGTCTCTCAAACTCTTCCTCCTATTCCCATTCAAGATTCTATCCCTCCATTGAAAATGGTTGTGATGGAAACCCCTATGGCTAAGTAGGACTCTTCCATCCCTTCATAGCTCCTAGCCTCTAGCTCAAAGAGTTGCAAAAACTTCCTTGCACATGAGAACAAGCATGCATGAAAGGCTCTAGTAGCTAAGGAAGCTACTTTATGGAAAAGCAAACAGGAGTCAACTACCCCTACATCAGCACCTCTAGTTTTGTCCTCCTCTTTCCTCCCCTCTACTTCCATTCAATCAAGCTTAATTTCACTTACAGCTAATGTTGTGAGTGTGAATGCACCTGAACCTAAAAAGGTGAAGGTATTTATCACTCCTTCAGTTGAGCTGCCCCTATTGATGTCCTTATTGAACATCCCACCATTCCCTAAACCTATGGACATGTCAATACCTCGATGGTGTCCGTCGCAGTTTTCTCCTCCTTCTTTGTACCTCTTGCCATGTCTGTGAGGATTTCACATCCTCCAACAAAGAAAAAGGTGGAGGTTGGCCCTTCCAGCAATGGAGGGCATAAGAGGAGCCCATCCTCTCTAAAGGGTGGTCCTATGCTAGCTTGTTCTATCATGGTAATGGAACAAGTTTCGGCTTCTCCTGAGTTTGTCACCGCTCCTGAGTCACTCAGTGAGCCAAGCGGTGAATCTTGGGTATCATCCTCTCAATTTGTTGACGTACGACATGGCACTCATGTAAGGTGGATGCTCAACTCTTTAGATGAAGTTCTAGCCTTTCCGAAAATCTTCATGAAATCATTGAACATAGCTCCAAAAGAGTTGAGTGGAGAAGACCTTACGGGGGATTCTTCCTCAACCCATGTTATGGGAGGGTCGGAAGCTCCTCCCCTCAATATTCCATCATTGCAAGCTCATTTTCCTTCTCCTTATAATGATCTAGAGTGGGAAGCAAATAACCTCTTGTTCGATGAGTGTTAGGGGTAGGCCTCTTCTTTATCTTTAGATTAGATATGTGTGTGTGTTGTGATGTGTTCCCCTATGCTTGTGTTATGTGTTCTTGGATGACCCTTGTCGCCCTTGTTGGTGCTTGGATACATGAGTAATTTTTTTCGTAAATCTTCTTCTATTTGTATCATCACTCTTCCTTTATTATGTGCTTTGATTTTCAAAAAATTGGGATGATGCAAAGTGTTGGGGGAATTTAGGCTCCCCTTCCTTGTTGACCCAATCTTTTATTTTTACTTTTTTTTCTCATGTATTCTTCACATAGTCTGATATAGTAGGGGGTTGATGACAATTCATTTATATACTATTATTGTACTTGGGTATGTGCAAGATCATCATGGAAAAAATAGGTTCCTAAGTGGTGAAAAATTTAGAAAAATTAGAGTTAGGCAACTTGACGTAAAAATTTCAATAAGTTATCTATATTATTTCAAAAATATGTAAGAAAAGAATATATATCAAATTGAATGTAGTTTCTAAACTACTAGGTTTATTTTTCTTTTAAAAATTATTTGGTGAAATTTTGAAATTCCAATGCAGTAGTACTTAAAGTTTAGGGAAAAAATAAAATGTAGGTGTCTATATGACCACCGTAACCACAATAAAATGATAATATTTTTTTATAAGATTTTTGATATAAGTAGAGGACTTGTGTCACAATGTGATGCATATTTTTTGTAATTTTTTCCAAGTAAATAATTAATTATAGTTTTTATTACAACTTTTAAAAAATATAAAAACTTGTATGTCTAACCACCTTAACTTGGTCAAAACTTGATAAAATTCATTTTTTTTAATCATATAGTATGTGAAGCATAGAATGTGATACCGTTTGAAAGCTATAGATTTTTTTCAATCTGCCTATCAATCAAGACTATAGTCTTAATTCAAATAGAAAATGAATAATAATTATTTATTAAATTCAAATTAAAGCATAATTTATATTGGTGGAAAGCTAAGAATCTCCTTTAAAAACCCTTTTTGGTTCATCAATTTTGGGTATAAAAAAAGTCATCAGCCACATACCCTACACATACCCATCATATCACCACTTTTTGGCCCATCATGATCCTGCACATACCCACTTATATATATTTATGAGCAACTCTGACCCTGAAATATCAGATCACCTCTATGTCCCTTGTTCATGATGTTGGTATTTCTCTCTCTTTTCTTATATTTTTCTCTTCTTCACTTGAGTTTTCCCTTATATGTGTGACAATGTCATTTCTATGATACTTTTATTTTTAGAAAGCGCATTCATTGCCCACAAATATTTTCTCAAAAATCCTTGCAAACCTTTTTCTTTTTTTGAAAATCGCATTCTCAACTTGGGCCCCTAATAGAACGTGTTTCCATCATCATGGGTTCACAAATAAAGAACTTGAGAATTTTCCTCTGAGGAGGGAGCAACTTTTCCTATGGGAGAGTCCTTGACCTTCCCCTCATGAGGGTGCATCTTCTTCCTTTCTAATTCCTTGATGAAGTGAACATCTTTCGAAAGGATTCCTTGATGATGAATTGATATGAGAAAAAATGTCTCTTTTACACTTTCAAACAACGTGTCCCTTGAGTGCACCCCTTTTCTTTTGAAGGGTTCTTGAGGGACCCCTTTGAAAACCTTCCAATTTGTTGACTTTCTACATAACTATTTTCTTGTTTGTCTATGTGGCTGCTTTGTGTTTTCTAACATGTTTTATCTATGGATTAACATGTTTCTTTCCAAGTGTACCTATAAAGGCGCTTTTCAGTCCAACTCTGCAGAGTTCCCCTTACAACTAGGCTTCCTTTATGAGAGAGAACTTGAAGGTTTCCTTCTTCCAGGTCTACGGGCATGTAAGGAACTTGCTTCACTGGGATTCCTTCATGAGAGACAACTTGGGGGTTGCCTTATTGTAGGTCTATGGTCCTATGAGATGCATATATCCTATGGGATTTTTCCATCATTGGTTCGAGCTAATTTATTGTACTTTATGCAACTTCATAGTTCTACGGAGCTATGGAGTCCTTTTGTTTGAAACTACTCAAGGAGAGTACCTATAGATTCCTTTTCCTTCCCTATTCTTTTTAGTTCACTAGATCATGGTCTACTTCCTCGATGGTTCATGTATACATTTCTAACTCTTTTATCTACTTTACCAAGCACTCATCAATACTTGTGCTTGCTAAAGTGGGGGAAAATGTATAGGAGTGAGTTTGCACCCCTTGGGAAAATTCCCCTTCCACATACCCTTAGCTTAGAAAATCAAATCCGAAGGTGAAATTCCATATCACTCACCTACCTTCTATCCACTTCGCATTTGCAATGTGTGCCGGTGAGAGAATATTTTCCAAGAATGAACACACAGTGCACAAACATCTACATGGTGTGTTGTCATCCCTAATGGATTCTTTCGTCTAAAGTTGGTAGAGGTGTTATACACTCGATTGGTGTTGAATTTTAACATCCCTCTTCGACCAATTGACCTAAAAATGGTAGATTCTTTTCATCCTACCTTCAAAAAACATTCTACATTCATCCATTTCATTCTCTACACATTCAGTCACTTCATTCTTCTTGCAATCTCTTCACATTTCACACTCCCAAGCATTCTAGCATTCCATTGTGAGCATTGCAGTAGCTTTGAAACTCTATCAACTCTAGATTGCAAGTGTGAGGCAAGCCATAGAAGTGTGGGCTTGGAGTCTTACAAGAGCTCCCTTCATCACTGTTGTAGTTGTGGTGACTTGGCCAAGTCCATACCTTGCATGTCCCTCCATTGGCTAGGGAGATTTTGGGTGGAGGTGGTAACAGTTCACTCCTCTCCTTTGTGATTTGATAGAGTAGCATAGCATTTTTTTAGTGTTCATTGCTATCTTTTCTTTCCTTTATCGCATATTCTACTTTGTTGCTTTTTGATTGTCTATGGAGGTGGAAACAACAAAACAAGGGTCTGACTAAGGTAGACCCCTAAACAACCCCAACAATTTTCCCCTTCTTATTTGAGTGTAGGTGGATGAATGTGTGGAGCTATTTGGAAAACTGGTGATTTTATGATATTATCTTCATCACCCTAGATTTTATTTACTTTATTTATCATTTTTGTCTCTATTTTCTATACTTTCTTATTCTATTTTTCTCGTCAAAGTCAATTGGTTAAGCTGTCAGCAAGTTTCTTGGCAGTTTCCATTGTACTTCATGTTTGTTGGCCATACAGATGCCAGGGCACCAGAGAGATGTCAGCCCATCGCGCTGTCATCCCAGAACCGCATTGCCATCCTCAAATAAAGAGTTGTCTCAAGTGTAGTACTGACTTCAAAAACCAACTTGTTTAGCCTAAAACTAAAATTTGCGTATGAAGAGTGACAAGTACTACATAGTGCTCTTCATTGTCAATCTCCATCCCTTTAGATTGGGGTAAGTTATGAAAACCCTCTGCTCTTAGCTCTCTATGACCGTGAACCTTGACATGGTTTGTCCCCCTCTTTTACATTTTTGGTGAACCCGATGTGAACCATTTTGTTTCCATTTATCAATACTGGAAGCTCCTTTCCTCGTGTTCTAGGAGCATTGTAGGTGTGAATGTTGTGAGGCCTTTCACTTTACAACCCAACTTGATACCCTTAGTAGGCATAGTTGGAAGGTTCTATAAGTGTTGCATAATGAAGCCTTAGTTGGGTCACTGTCTGATTCAGAACCTTTGGGGGGCTTTGTGAGAGTTTTATTTCATATGTGTGATGGCCTCTTTCCTACATCTCCTCTTTATATCCTTGCATGAATCAACAAAAACACCATAGTAGGTGTTCTTGTTGACCCAGCTTGCTAGGTGAATATTATAACTGAGGAGATTATATTAATTAACTTCCTACATAAAAATGGGTACAATGCACTTGTAAGCACCATTTGTATCCATTACGGACTTTCCGTACATGCCCTTGCTAGCATTGTTTTGTCAGCCCTTGTTGGACCTAAATCAATGAACATGGTTTTTGACATAATCACGTGGTCTAAACTCTTTAGAGTGAAATTGGGTATCCCCTGGCTAGTATCTATGGATATAGTGCCCTTGGTTGTGCATAAATGTTTGAAATTTATTCATGAGGGTTTGGTGGATGTGATCCATGACACTGGCTATAAACCATCGATTGAGTGTGCTAGTTATTCATTAGACCACTTCTAGCCTACACCTATTCGTTTGCTCCCACCTAGGAAGGACCTCTTGTACCAGACATATGAAAAGTACAAGAAAGGGAACTTTATGCCTAGATTGAGATACCCTCCATCACCTTATACTATTTTCGCATAGGGCATGTTTAAAAGCTAATAGTGATGTCATCAAGGCCCGTAGAAGAGAAGAAGAGAAGTGCACTTGAGGTTCCTCTTCTTCCCCTTCCACTATCTAGCCTAAGTCTTCCTCTCATCCTGCTATGGTGCCATCTAATTTTGTTTCACACTTGCAGTACAATCCTATGGTTCCCACTTGGTGAAAGCCCAAGCATCTTGAATTTGAATTTCATGTTCTTCCCATGGAGCCTAGACCTATTTGATATGGTAGAAGGAAGGGTCCCTGTGGAGGACCCTCTATGTCTCAGCCTCCCACCATTCTCTCTCCTAAAGCGGTAAACAAGAAGAGACCAGCCGCCGAGGCGCTAGAGCCAACTCTCCCTATTGTCTCTCAAACTCTTCCTCTTGCTCCCATTCAAGAGTGTGTCCCTCTACCAAAAATGGCTATGATGGACAACCATATGGCTGAAAAGGAGTCTTATGTCCCTTCATAGCTTTCGACCTCTAGCTCAAAGAGTCACAAAAACTACCTTACGCATGAGCGCAAGTGCCAATGAAAGGCTCTAGTGGCTTAGTCAGCCACTTTGCAAAAAAGGGTAGAGGAATCGACCGTACCTATATCAAGGACTCCAACTATGTCCTCCTCTTTCCTCCCCCTGCTTCTATTCAATCAAGCTCAGTTTCTCTTTTCACTCCTATTGTGAGTGTGAATGCGCCAAACCCTAAAAAGCTATAGGTTTTTATCACTCCTTCAGTTGAGTTGCCCATGTTGATGTCCCTGCCAGACATCCCACCATTCCCTAAACCTGTGGAAATGATGAATATCTCATTGGTTTCTATCACAGATTTCTCCTTCTCCTCTTCACCTCTTTCCTCATCTATGGGGAGTTCATAGCCTCTGACGAAGAAAAATGTGGAGGTTTCCTATTCTAGAAATGGATAACATAAGAGGAGCCAACCCTCTCTAAAGGGTGGTCCTACACTAGCTTGTTTTGTTCTAGTAACGAAAAAAAATTAGCTTCTCTTGATTTTTTCACTACTCCTAAGTCACTCAGTGAGCCAAGCAATGAATCTCTGGCACTATCCTCTCCATCCATTGAGGTATGACATTGAACTCCCAGAAAGTGCATGTTCTATTGAGAAATATTGTTATCTCAGAATGAACATATAAGATTAGTAGTGCCTTTGGTAGCTTTAATTCTCTTTAGATTGCCTTAAAGACAAGTACTACTATGCCACAAAGTAGAATCAAGCATAGTTCATTTCCCAAATTGACCCTTAGAGAAAATTTTATGCTAGTTAAACCATTTCCAAACAACACCATTAAATAAATTCAATCAAGCAAAACCATTAAACATGGAAGATGGAACAAAAGAAATAAACACAAATTTATGTGGGGAAAACCCTTTCAGGTAGAAAACCCCACATTCCAAAAGCCTAGATAGCCATTGTATTATTCAACAAAAAAAGAGTTACAAATATAATTCAAGATCTAAGCCTTTACAAAGTTTACATCTTGTTCCATTCTAGAGAGAATCCGACAGCATAACCCTATTCTATTTCCCCTCACTCATTGCAGAACCTTCTAGGTTTTTTTATCATTCGTTCTTAACCCCAACCCTAGTTACAACATTCCAATAGGGAATGGTTTGGTTCAACTTCCAATGAGAAATAGCAGTAAATGGTTAAGAGCATTCCATATAGTTAAAAAAATATTGAAGAGTTAATTGCTCCAACCACTTCACAACAACCATGTGAAGCAAGCAATATATCGCCATATCGATGGGACATCTTATTGCCTCCCACCAATACAAGATAGTCACTCTGATGTTCACTGTACTAGTCCATGTGGTCCCTACTTCAACATTATTACCAAGTAAACCTCATTTCCATATCAGTGAGACAACATGTCATCTACCATCGATATAATGAAGTCATACCAATGTAGTCCATATCATTCCATGTGGTCCCTACTGTTCATTCAGCATGACTTGTATCAATTATTGCTTCTGCCCTAAATGCTTAGGTCCCACCATAGTCATCAATCTATCGGGGGATAAAATTTAAATTCCTACCAAAGTATCCACGTCCCACTAATGAAGCAACAATTGCTAAGTCACTCAAAATATGATCTTCCAAACCTCGAGTTGGAGGTTGCGAAGTTCCCAAAAGCTACGACATGCCAACAAAGGGATTCCTCTGTCGCTCAAAACACAAACTTCCAAACCTCGATTCAAAGGTTGCAAAGTTCTCAAAACCCATGACATGTTGATAACAAAGAGAACCACAAAGTAGCTAAGTCGGGAGGTTATGAAATTTCAGAACCTCGTGACTTAAGTTAGGAAAACTTAGAAACCCACAAATTAAGTAGCGAACCATTTCCTTCCAAACAGATTTCGATCAGACTAATAACTTTTTCCTATGATATTCAACTATATATTTCTACAATGAAGAGGCTGGAACACCAATATATTTGAGGCACCATTTCTCATCATGTTCAACACTTTGGATGAAGATCTGACCTTGTCAATGATCTTCACAAAATCATTGGCCATAGCTCCGCAAGAGTCGAGCAAAGAAGACCTTGTGAGGGCTTCTTCCTTAGCCCTTGTTGTGGGAGGGTCAGAAGCTCCTCCCCTTAATATTCCACCACTACAGGCTCATCTTCCTTCTCCTTATAATGATCTAGACTAGGAAGCAGACAACCTCTTGGTTGATAAGTGTTAGGGGTAGGCCTCTTATTTATCTTTAGATTAGATGTGTGTGTTGTGATGTGTTCCCCTATGCTTGTGTTATGTGTTCTTGGATGAACCTTGTCACCCTTGTTGGTGTTTGGATACAAGAGTGATTTTGTGTCGTAAACCTTCATCTATTTGTATCATCATTCTTCCTATGTTATGTGCTTTAATTTTCAAAAAATTGGGATGATGCAAAGTGTTGGGGGAATTTAGGCTTCCCTTCCATGTTGACCCAATCTTTTATTTTCACTCTATTTTTCTGTACATTCTTCACATGGCTTGATATAGTAGGGGGTTGATGATAGTTCATTTATATAACTATTATTATACTTATATATATATTTATGAGCAGCTCTGACCACCCGATATAGATTGCCCCTGTGTCCCTTTTTCGTGATGTTTTTATTTCTCTCTTGCTCTTTTCTTATCTTTTTCTCTTCATTGCTTAATTTTTCCCTCATATGTGTGATGTCATTTATATGATACTTTTATTTTTAGAAAGCCTGTTCATTGCCCACAGATCTTTTCTCAAAAATCCTTGCAAGCCTTTTTTTTTTTAAATTGAATTCTCGACTTGGTCCTATAACGAAACGTAGTTCCTTCATCATGGGTTCACAAAGAAAGAACTTGAGAACTTTCCTCTGGGGAGGGAGTAGATTTTCTTGTAAGAGAAGCCTTGACCTTCCCCTCATGAGGGGGCATCTTCTTCCTTTCGAATTCCTTGATGAAGTGAACATCTTCCAAAAGGATTCCTTGATGATGAATTGATTTAAGAAAAACATCTCTTTTCCACTTTCAAAAAGTACAACCCTTGAGTGGACCCCTCTTCTTTTGAAGGGTTCTCGAGGGGCCCCTTTTAAAGCCTTCTAATTTTTTGACTATCTTTGTGACTGTTTGCTTGTTTTCTTGTGTGGTTGCTTTGTGTTTTCTGACATGTTTTATCTATAGATTAACATGTTGCTTTATAGGTGTGCCTATAAAGCCACTTTCCAATCTAACTCTATGGAACCCCTCTTACATTTGGGCTTCCTTCATGAGAGAGAACTTAGGGGTTTCCTTCTTCTAGGTCTATGGGCCTATAAGATTCTTACTTCACTGGGCTTCCTTCATGAGAGAGAACATAGGGGTTACCTTCTTGCAGGTTTGTAGGCCTATGGGACACTTACATCCTATGGAATTTGTCCATAGTTGGTCAGAGGACCTTCGATGTACTTTGTGAAACTTCATAGTTCTATAGAACTATGGATTCCTTTTGTTTGAAAATTCTCAGGGAGAGTAGTTGTGAAGTCCTTTGCCTTCCCTATGACTTCAAGTTTTCTAGATCGTAGTCTGCTTCCTCAACGGTTCAGGTATACATTTCTAACTCGTTGATCTACTTGACCGAGTGCTCATCAATACTCATGCTCACTAAAGTGGGGGAAAATTGTATAGGATGAGTTTGCACCCCTTGAGTGATTTCACCTTAGAAAATAAAATCTGAAGGAAAAATTCTACATCACCCACCTGCCTTCTATCCACTTGGTGTTTGTCATGTGTGCCGATGAAAGAATATTTATTGGGTACAAATGTGTGGCACATAGACATCTACTCTATGTGTAGATGTCTATGTAACGCACTACTATCCCTAACAGATTCCTACATCTAAAGTTGGTAGAGGTATTACACACCCAATTGGGGTTGAATTGTAACATCCCTCTTCAACCAAATGACCCAAAAATGGTAGATTCTTATCATCCCACCTTCAAAAAACATTCTCCATTCATCCATTTCATTCTCTACACATTCAATCACTTTTTTCTTCTTGCAATCTCTTGACATTTCACACTCTCAAGAATTTTAGCATTCCATTGTGAGCATTGCAGCAACATTGAAGCTCCATCAACTCCACATTGCAAGTGTGGGGTAAGCCATAGATGTGTGGGCTTGGAGTCTTGTGAAACCTCCCTTCATCACCATTGTGGATTTTGTGACTTTTCCAAGTCCATACCTTGCATTCTCCCTCCATTGGCTAGTGAGCTTTTGAGTGGAGGTGGTAACACTTCACTTCTTGTTGTGCCCTTAGCACACATGCCTCATTCGGAACAAGGACCCTCTTTTCTTTCGCCTTGTCAGGTTTTTTTGTCACCACCTCATTTTGTGTGCCCCATTATTTTGGTTTCCTAGATGGTCAGCATACCTCCAAAGTCTCATCTTCAATTGACCATATTTTATCCCGTCCATTTTGGCTAAGTCCTGGTGCCTTGCGAAGCTTCCTTGGTAGTTTTCCTCTGCCAGCGGCCTTGGGGCTTGGCGGGACTACCTTGCTGAGTTTCCCTAGCCATGTTTCCTCCAGGTGTTCATCATTCCAAAACAGTGGAAGGATTTCTCCTTCTTGAACCCTGGGACCCGGCCCCTTCTTGGCTACAAGTTTAACTTGAGAAATTTTTTGAGCTGCTTTTGCCCCTACTGGGCCCAACCATTCAGACTTCCATGTTTGGAACTCCATGCTATCTTCACCATTTTCTAACAATGAAATTGTGACGAAACTCCGCCCTTTAGGTCTTGATATCCCCTTCACCGACAGTTTGCAAGATGATGTTCCAGGCGGCCATCTAACCACACTCTTCCAGCCCTCAAACCCCGGACCTCCCGCCGCCATCTGAGATTTCAATTCACCAACTTTCCTGTCATCCATACAGCCATTAAATGAGGGTATTAAATGCATTTTTGGGGTATAAATATCTGGCCCAACCTATCATTTTCATTTTTTTCAAGTTTTCCAAAGGAGTTCAGAGTGCATTCAAGGAGTTGAGTGCATCTGTCACCCACCACCCTTGTGTCCATGATCATCATTTGCCCATCCTTGGTGGATTTCACAGCCTCTCTCATTGGACTTCTGAGGTAGGTTTTTCATCCACCCTCCCATAAGGTTTTTCATGATCTTGCACTAAAAAACAATGAACAACATAGGCTAAAAATGCATTTATTAAGTAAAACTAGATGACCCCCAAAAAACCCATGTCTTCAAATCCTAAGAAACTTCTTAATTACCATCTAAGATCGAATCCAAAGTTGAACCTCACCACCACTATTCTTCATACAGGGCATTCACGTCCTCCAGGCTCACGCCAACCTATCGCCATTGGAAACTTAGCAAATAAACAAACTTTTTCAAATGGGAGAATCCACTCCCAAGCCTGTGACCCCGAATCTCCTTCGGTAGATTGTCATCAAACTTATCAAACACAACTTGAAATTCAACCTCCACCTAAGCTTCCTGGGCCCGCAACCCCATAATTCCATGTCTGGAACTCTGTGAATTTTTTCCCGTTCCAAATGGTGGGGAGAACCCATCCACCCAAGATTCAGGGCCCGCCTCACCTTTTGCCATCTAGGGTTAAACTCAAATGCACTAACCAAACATGCCCCCAAGCCCCAGTCCACAGACTTCCGAGGGGACTTCGCCCCTTCAAAGCAGCTATCTGGTGATATCTTCCTGCCTCCCGGGTCCTGACCACCCTTTTTCCGTGAAAACCAAAGAACAATGAACATTGATGTCTTTTCCCTCGTCAGGTCCCATCCGCCGGGATTTCATCCCGTGTCTGCTGGTGCAAAAGGAAAAACATGTCCGCCTTCTTGACCTCTAGGGTCTACTCCCAATCACCAAGAAAACTTCACAAGGAAAGCCCAATGGCCAAGGTGAATTCTGGATCTGGTCCACTAGGCCGCTCCCTCTGGACTTTCATCTCGCGCCCGCCATTCCAAATGGTAATTCACCGAAGACTTCCCACCCCTTTAGGCTAGAACCCCTCGAAGTAAAAAGAAACAATCGGCCATCCTTTGAGCTCCCAAGTCCCATACCCTGGAGTTTTGACTCCAGAACTCCATTTCTTCTTGGCCATTTCAAATAGTGAAGCCATGACAACTTTCTGGCCCTAAATCTCTGGGAGCTCCAAAAATGATCTAAATAACCTCAAATTTGAAAACCACTCTCGACCCACATGCTCAAATTTGACCCTCTTCAACATGATCCTTTCGAACCATCAAAATATGAAGAGAGAAATCACCTAGATTTCCCTACCACATTTACCCTTCAAAACAACATTCCTTCTAGGGAAATCCGGCCCCCTGGGCCTGGGTTGTCCAAAATCCCTCTAGAAAATTACTAACAACATTTGGAAGTAAAAGTTTGATTTTATGAATGATAAATTCTCTAATTGGATTTTTTTCATGGGATTTCAACTAATGTTAATGATTTCTTAATTCTTTGTACTTATTATGTCTTTGTTTGCAGGATATATGGAATCGGGTGCAGAACCCTCAAGGGTGGTTGCAGAAAAAGACAAAGGAAAGAAAGTGGGAAAGAATCCTCATGGAAGAGAGGACAAAGAAAAAATGAAGTACCAGTTCTAGGGTGAGCCCCTACATTCAAAATTCATCATTGACTGGAAGGAAATCATAGATACCGATATCAGTCACATCGATATTGATGAATTTAAGCAAAGGGTCAGAGTCCACTTGTAGACCAAAAATGCTAGATTGATTAGACAAAGTAGAATTTCCAAAGCTACAAGCTTCCCTCTATCCCTCATTACCTCTAAATTGATCATGGCTTGTCGGCAGGCCTATCAACCATAGATGCAAACCATTGTTGATAGGGACAAAAATATTCTTGTTGACATGTCAGGTGAGGCAATTACAAAGACCTTTCACATCCCCACGTTTGAGGAGATGGAGATGCCTACCATTGAAGAGTGTAAAGAAACATGGGAGAAGGACCCAATGGGATGAAAGAAGCTAAAAAATTAGTATTGGATCAGGGAGAAAAGGGGCAGCGCTGCAAAGGTTCCTTAAGAACTCTTCCGCAATGACTTCCACGAAGACTACCACGACTTGGCAATTATGTTGAGCAGAGTGATGGGCCTCCCTACTGTTGCCTTTTTTTAGGAATGGATGGTATATTTCATAGAGAAGATCCTCTGTGGGGATGAAGACGTCACTACAAAGGCCTCATTCTATTGAGGAGGCATCATAAGCCACTGCCTTCAAGAGTATTTCATGAATGTAAAAAACACTTCCAGATTCTACATGACCTCCTATCTAGTATACTCACTGGCGAAGCAGAGGCAATTCAATGGATTTTTTGTGGCACCTGATGAGGATTCAGGTTAAAGATTGAAGGTCTCTGATAGATATCCCCAACTCTAGTTCAGGAACTTCAAGAAAGAGTATTGCAAGGTGAACGGCACCTTCATTAGCCACATCACCAAATTGCTTAGAGGAGGGGATTTTGAGAAGAGGGTTTCTCACATGCTTGGATGTTTTTGAAGCAATATGCCTTCCTATTCATACAATACCCCAAGTTTACATATATTCATGCCCAGGGTTTCAAAGAAAGGCCGAATAGGCTGCCCTGGTACCCCAATGACTGATTATACTGTTAGAGCTTTCCCAGTAGTTGTAGCATATACATTCAGTCCTCGGTGGAAAACACTTGGTAGGGATCGCTTATCCCTTAGCTTTCAGCTGGGGATGTACAAATTGTAAACTTCCCAATGTGCTATGAATTTTGAGGAATTGATAGAGTACCATTTCCTCCTGCACACTGCTTGCCCATGGATGGACCCAGATGGGCATGTAAGAAAGGTACTAGGACCAGGGTTCACCCATTTGCATCATGTTGAAGATTTCTAGGCATATTTTCAAGATGACAAGGAGGTTCGTGTAAGGAATTACATGTGGATGACCATATACTTCATAAGAAGGGTGCAACTATTTCCCATACCGGATCAAGTCGAAGAAAATGAAAGCACTGTAATGGACCCTAGGTACAACGCAGTCGCTAACCTGCCACTGCCAATGATAGGCTAGAGTGAACAAGAAGTTGATGACCTCGATATTATTACCAAGCCAATTCAGGCTCATACCAAAGAATGGGTTGATAGACAAGTAGCCCAATTGAAGCAACAAGGGGTTATTCTAACATATGAAGGGCTCAAGAGCGAGCCTAGTACTATGGAGGATATCACTGCCACAAGTTCAATAGGAGGAACATCCAAATCTCCCCCGCTCACAAGATCAAAGATGAGGAAAGAGATTGAGGCATAGCAGTCACCGGATCCCAAGGTTTATTCATGAAAAGATTTAGGATGTTCACCCTCTAAGAGGCCCAAATGGATAGGAAGCATCACAGAGCAGCCACCAATTCAAGAAGATCCCCTTCAAGAGGGTGAGGTAGGAAAAAATGGTCGGCTAGAACCTCCTCTGGCTCTCCCTATTTCCACCGCACTTCCATTTGTTTCCTAGGCCATGGTTGCTACATCCCCGCCTACGATAGACATCTCGGTCCATCTCACCCCCTCTCCCCCGGCTGGGCCCATAATAATGGTTGACTCCTCCTCTGCTACAACTTCTCTACTTTCCTCCACTACCATGTCACCTACTACATCACTTCCACTAGCAACAACAACAATACAAATGTCCGCACTTACTTTGCCGGAGGATTTCTTGTGGCATATGCAAAATGTCCCCTCTGAGATTTCTCAAATATTTTTGGATCCCACCATCCAAGTTGTCGTAGCACAGGTCCTCACTAGTGCTACAACCTCACAAATCCCAACAAGACCACCAGCAATGGAGGCCACAATGCTAATCTCAAGAGAATGGGAGAAGTGGGAGAAAGAAGCTTCGAAAGCAGTGGAGGAAGAAGTCGATGATTACCACAAACACCCAGAGTATGAACACCAAAAAATTTACAGGGTGGTCCATGAAGAAGAAGAAACAGGGTCTTCCAAAAGTGGAGACAAAGAAGAAGACGTTGGTGGCAAGGTTATTACATTTGATGATTATTTCAAGGAGGAAATGGCCTGATAATTAAGAGATGATAAAGAAGAAGGGCAAGAAGGTTACAGGGCAGCAAAAAATGTGGAACTCCCTACAGGGGAACAGTAGGAGGAGGTGTCATCTCCTCATAAAGAAGAAGGAAATGTAGAAGAAGATAAGCATGAGGGTGAGGCTCAAGCTGACAAAGGCCTTCAAATTGGACAACCCGAGGAGCATGTGCACACGGATGAACAAACTGAAAAAAGAAAGGGGAAAGAAATTAAGAAAGAAGAAAGTCCCTAGGAGCGATTTCCTACTAAGCCTCCCATCAAGCACTTTTTGTTCATCCAGGACTCTGATGAGGAAGAAGGAGATAGCACTAAAGTGGAAGAAAGGGCTCCAGCAAGTGAAAAAATAGAAATCCTAACAAAGGAGGGCAAGGGTGATCGTGAATCACCTAAGGAAAAATCTGCTATGCCTGAATGGCTGAAGAGGCAACTTGAAAAGAAGACTCTTGCCCCAAAGGATCCAAGAGCAAGACTGGAGGCTATCTTAGCCTAAGCACAGATCACAACTAGGAAAGAGAAGAAGCCCAAAATTAGATCCAAGGTAACGATGGATGCTTCTGGGCCCCGAGCTATATAAATAGCCACATTGGTGGAAGGCCAAGGAGGTGTAAGCTATAATATTTCGACCATCGACTTGGGAATAGCTATGAAAGAGCAGAGGTTGGGGCACAAGAGTCGATGTCGGGTGACAAATTAAAAAAAATAGACAAGATTTTTTTCCTTTGTCCAAAGTTTCAAAGAACCCTTTGGTGGCAATTGGAGTTTCTTCCCATTAGGAATTCATTGTGAAAGAGGATTTTTAAAGAGTTTCAAACACTAAAACCTTTGCAATGTTGCTTGGCAGCTAATTATGTGTAGGAAATATTATCAAAGAGTGTTGGGAAAGAAGGGGTTCAACTAAAGATATGATTGAAATCTGTAGCTAAACTAGTAAATAGAGGTTTATTTCTAGAGCCCAACAAAAGGATTATGACTACAAATGATGTTCTTGATATAGAAGGAGAATTGAATGATAATTTAATCGTAGATGAGAAAACCTCTCTTGAAAATAAGAGGAAAATTAAAAAAAAAATTAGAGTTTTAGTTTTCTAATGAAGATGTAGATTTTATTACTGAGAATCAAATTAGAAGTCCTTTTTCTAAGATGAATCTCTGCTAAACTATTTTTTTTATAAATGAGCTAATCTAAATTGGGAAAATAGGTGTCGGGAGATTGAAACTATAAGGGAGATGGAAAAGGGTTATGTCTCTTGCATGTTTAAGTTTTTTGACCATACTCAAAACAATTTTACAATACAACACATAGGTCACATGTAGCCAAATATTATCTCCAAGCCTATACCCTTCCCTTTCACCCTTAAGGGTCTTCCCATTCACACTATCCCATGAGGTTGGAGCTATCATTCTTAAAGTTGGCTTCATGATACATGTAAGTACATGCTTAACAATCATAAACCAACCTATTCAGAGATTTTTCCATGCTACAAACAATATATATACTTTTTTATTGATTTTACTTAACACAAACCAACTTTCTAGTATATGTAATATATACCTTTACATAAGACTAAGCACATATTTATGATATAAGTCCAGTAACCTTTTGTTTCACTGTGCATAACCATATAAATAAATGAGAAAAAAAACTAATTCCAAGCTTATTTGATAGAAGCAAACAAAATTATAAACTGCATTCCAAACAAAAGTTAAAGTTGTTACAAATCATTCCTTCAATTGATTACAAGCAAATATGTAATGCAATTTCATATTTTAAATGTTTTGTACAATATTTTATGTACTTCAAGACTATATTTGAAATTTATATTCACAAAAAGTACTTTTCTATATTAAAAAGAATGATAAATTAAATTAATGAATCTTCTCTACACATACCTTGAATTATATCCTCTAACATATTAAATTGCATATTTTTTTTTCAACCTAACCATTATTAATTAGTAAAACGTTTAAAATCTAGTTATTAATTAGTAAAATGTTTAAAATCTAGTTATTAATTAGTAAAACATTTAAAATCTAGTTATTAATTAGTAAAACATTTAAAATCTAGTTATTAATTAGTAAAACATTTAAATTCTTGATTCTTCATAAGATTCCCCTTTTATTTTGATAATTTATTGGACCCCACCTTACATCTTTCTAAATAATTTGAACAAGTGTCATGTACTGCTAGTACTTGCCTTTATAGTATTGTAATTATAATTTTGTAGATTTGAAAAAAATAAAAATGTAAGTTCTATTAATGTGAATAAAAATAAATGTAAATTTTGTTAATTATAGTATTTTAGTTTTTTTTAATTAGTTATTTGCATGACCTAACCTTAATCCATACTCTCACCCTAACCCTAACCCTATCCCTAGACCTTACCCTAACCATAACCCTAACCCTAACAATAAATCCTAAACCATTATTCTAACCTAAATCCTAGCTCTAACCCTAACCATAGTCATAACACTAACCATAACTATAAACCTAACTTTAAACGCTAAATTGTTAACCATAAGCATAACCCTAATATTTCCCTAACCCTAACCCTAACCATAAACTATAATCCTAACCCTAACCCTAACCACATCCCTAATTGTAACCAAATACCCTAACCCTAATCCCATCTCTAATCTAAACCATAATTGTAACTCTAAACCTAATCCTACACCCTAATCCTAACCATGTTTCTCATAACTATAATCCTAACCTTAACACAAATAATAAACTTTAAACCATAATCTTAACCCTAACTCAAACCATAATATAAAATAAAAATATTTAAATATCTAATTTAGAGATATTAAAATTTTCTAAAAATTGTTCCTATTAATTTAAATTAAATATTGAAATCTTCATATCTTTAATACAAATTAATGTTCTGCATTTATATAAAAAATAAATTTTAGTTTCTAATTTTTTTATGAATAAGCGTTTATATCTATTAATTAAAGATAAAAATAAAAATATTCACAAATAAAATTAGGGGTGATAAAAAGGCACACCCAAAGAGTCGCATGGGAAAAGCCCAGAAAGCATAAAGTCACATGGGCCATGCCTAGAAATAAAAAAGCATTAAAGCAACAATAAAAAGCCACTAAGTGGCCATGGTAGTGCTAGCAAATGGAGGTAGATCATTGTCATCTAGCATAACCCATACAACAATGAGGTTTGAAGTGACATCAGGAGGATCCCAGCCATTGACATCCTTGTCTTTATCTTCACACTAAGGAGACATCACCAGATCCAACCACAAAAGCCACTTAGTAGAGTCAATCGGCCAACCAGAGGCTCCACTAGAAGCTCCACTAGAAGGCCATCCAAAAGCACCACCACCACCTCTAGAAACTCCTTCAAAAGACCATGCCAGGTTAACTCAAGGAGGGGAGGCTGAATGCCTACAAGGACATGAGCTAGTGCGAGGAGGAGCCTAAGAATGGGGACAAGCCTAAAAATCCCTAGCAGAGCCACTCCTCCCCCATCACGAACCATGTAAAAGTAAATGGCCTCGAGAGGAAGTGGGAGAGGGTGACACAGCAATGGTGCAGGGGCATTCCCCCGACAGTCTATAAGCTCTTGGAGCAGAGCCACCTCAAGCACATTTTTTTTAGCTTGCACTTGAATCTACAAGAGCACATTAGAACATATAATGGCTTTAGAATAAAGTGAAACAGGTTTATCAATCTAGCTATAAGCAAAAATGCAAGAATTTATATCTTTCTAAATATTGAAGAGGATTTCCACCCTAAAAGTGTGTCAAATCTAGGTATACTTTTGGGGAAGCTGGAGAGAGTCACCCAACAACTCCATATGCTAGGAGAAAGGCTCCAGTCAGAAGGGCTAAAAGAAATCATGAATCCAATTCCACAATTGTTGAGCTCTAGAGCAAAACCAAAGAGGTGCTTAAAAGACTCGGATTGCACATAGAATGGGCACCGCGGCTCCTAAACCCCCAAATGGAAAAGTTGAGACCTCACAAGAAACCATTGGAAAAGAATACATCAAGTAAAGTGAGGAAGCTTGGGCTCAATATATGCATACCACAAAGAAGAAAATATTTGTTACTAAATACACACTGGGGATTGAAGATGTCACATATGGTTCAAACTGTTAATCATTAGATATAAGGTGAAAGCCATTGATAAACAAGTCAAGCCTTGTAGTTTAGGAATGGGATGTCAGGAACCCACTTCCAATCTTTCTACCAAGGCTTGGTGGAGTGAATAATAACTTTTTGAAATGTCTCAACTAGAATGGCACTAACCAACCCTTCAAAAGTATCCCAGACATGATTTTGTAAGATAAACTTCGCTTTAAAATCTCCCCACATCATAATGCTTATCGTGGGTCTGAAAAAAAAAAAAACTTCAGGAGACTAGATACTTTTTTTGTGGAATTTGGGAATCTTAAGCCAAGGTAACTTGGCTAGAGGTCGGCCCGATATCAGGACATAATAACCCGACCAAAATATCCCTGGACAGAATAACCTAGCCAAAATAACACAAGGACAAAATAACCCATGGTCATAATAACCCATGAAAAAAATAACCCATGGATAGAATAACTCATGGTCATTTTAGATCAAGCTAGTAAACTAGAAATGACATAAAATATATTATAAATATGATTGTGAGGCACCATAGAGGCTATTTAGGTTATTTTTAGACCATATATCTATTATATACCCCTAAAATAGCCTTAAAACACCTTTAATGTGCTTAAATAACCTATAAAATGGTAAATAATTATAAAAATAAAGGAAATTTCATGGGAATAAGTTGATTAAGAGTTATTATGAAAAGATATAAATGAAAAGGAATTAAGAAGATATATAAAGTGGTAGAACTAAGAGAAGTAAAGAAAGGAAGAAGGGGAGAAGTAAGAGTGTGTAGAGTGATAAGAAGAGGAGAAATCCAAACTCATAAAAGAAGATATTTTGTAATATATTTTTTTGAACATTATTTTAAATTTTCTTAGGGTTTTCTAAAAGAGTGTAGAAAAAATTAATATACTTTTTAGGGAATCAACACATTCTTCATAATTTTTAATAGATACAATGCGTCTTCAATTTTTAACAAGTCAAAAAAACAAGAATTTACTTATTGTAGATGGTTACACATTTTTGTTTCATCGACAAGGCATCAATAAAATTATCCAGCGTTGTGTAAAATATTTTACAAATAAATGTTCAAGTCGGTGCTATACTACGACAAAAACAAAATTCGGCGATGTAATTAGCAGTACAAAACATAATCATGCTCCAAAACATGAGATGATCACTGTCAAACACAAATTGAAAGAAATGAAATACATGGCATGCTTGACTCAAGATTCTACAAGAAATATCGTCATTGCTTCATATTCTAATATTTCATTACCTATAGCAAGAGCAATACCATCAACCCATGCATTATCCAAAATGATTCGAAGAAAAAGATTAAGATTTGAAGCGCCACCACCAAATCCTCACACATTGGCAGAACTTATCTTACCAATTGAATATACAATTACCAATAGAAGGGAAAATTTTCTTTTTCAGACAGTAATGATGAGAATCATTTTTTAATATTCACCACATAGAATTTGCAGTTACTGAAAGAATTTGAAATTTGGTTTAGTGATAGTACATATAAAATAGTGCGAAGTATTTTTCAATAGTTGTGCATGATTTTTGGTTTGAAAACTGATGCAATATTTCCACTCATTTATATTCTTACATATGAGCAACAAAAAAAGCAATATTTCCACTCATTTATATTCCTATGAGCAAAAAAACAAGAACCACTTATACACAAGTACTTGTAGAATTAAAACAACAACTTGATCTAAACCCAAAAACTATACTTATTGATTTTGAATTAGGTTTCATGGGAGCTATTTCTGAAATTTTTCCAAATGCCACTATTTGGGGATGTTTTTTCCATTTCTCTCAATGCTTGTGGAGGAAAGTTCAAGAATAAGGTCTACAAACACATTATAGTGCCGATGAAGTATTTGCATATGAGATCAAGAAACTTGTTGCATTAGCTTTTATACCTCAGATAGACATAATTGATGCATTTGAAACACTTCAACAATATCCTTATTATATAGAACATGAGGAGACCCTGCAACCCATAATTGATTATTTTGAAGACACGTGGATTGGAAGACTAACCAGAAGATGCAACAAACGATCACCCAAGTTTCCAATCACAATGTGCAATTTCTATTCAACTACTCAAGATGATCTTCCCATAACCAATAATACTATTAAGGGATGGCACAAAGGATTTAGTGAATTGCTTCAAGCATCGCACAACTCAGTCTGGAAATTCATCAAAGCAGTGAAAAAAGAATAGTCTCCAAGAGAATAGAATATAGAAATATATGGTTGGATACACTGGGCAACCAAGCAGGAAAAAATACCATGAAATCAAAGAAAGACTAAAAAATTGGTTGATGGTTATGACAACCATAACATTTTAGATTATATAAGAGGATCACTCATAATTTGACACTTTAATTGAAAATTTTAATAATAAAGTTTTTTAGCAACATACATGTAATTTATAAATTTTGTTTTCCTTTCTCTATATTCTTATGGGGATATTTTTTCCATGGGTAATTCTGACTGCAAGTTATTTTGGCTTGGGTTATTATGACCCTGGGTTATTTTGTCCTTGGGTTATTATGATAGGGTTATTTTGTCCAGGGTTATTTTGGTCGGGTTATTATGTCTTATAACCGGTCGGCCCATATTGGAAAAAAGAGGAGACCACCAAATATTCTATTGATCGAAAGATAGCCCCTCTCTGAATCTGGAGCCTTTCCACTAGAGCCAAGGTTTGACAACCTCCTAGGCACACCAAATGCTTTTGGCAATAAAAGTTCCCACAATCTGAACAAGCTCCTTCATAATGAGAAGGGTGTGAAATTCAATTCCTTTCCAAGAAGGTATATGATTGGGTTATTCCACCATGATGTAATTTCTGAGAAGAAGTTTCCAAGACTCATTACCAATGAGGGCACGAATGATCCATTTGACACACAGAGTATTCCCTTACCTTTGAGTAGAAAGAAGGCAAAGCCCACTAGACTCTCCAGGGAGACAATAGAACTCCCAGGCACTGCAGTAAAAGCCTTTATGAAACTCAAAAGAGTCCCAAAAAAAATCTGAGAGACCTCTCCAGCTTCACATATGAGGCCTTGGAAGGGGCCCAACATGAAGAGTAATACATATGAATTGCTACCAATTAAAATAACATATCAAAAAAATTGATGACAAAATTATAATAATACAATATATTATTATAATTTAATATAACCAACTAAAATATATATTAAATCTAATATATTATTTATCTTATTTAATATTATATTATATTAATATTAATATTAGTATTATTTTATATATGAAAAATTTTAATATAAATTTTAATTAATATATTTCTATTATTAATATTAGAAATATTTTTTTAATATTATATTGTTATTATATTATTCTCATTATTTTTATATTAAATTATTGTTATTATTTTATTATAATTATTAATATGTTATTATTCTTTTATTATTATTATAAATATTAAATTATTAATTGAATGATTAACTTTTATATCAATTATATATTTAATAAATGTTATATTAATATTTTTTATATAATTTTTTTTATTAATAAAATAAGTATCATATATATTATAAATAAATAAAAGTAAAATCTAATACATGTTTTATTTTTTTATTTTGTTTTTTTTTTAAATTATGTTGTGGTGATTGTTCCCATATATTAACATATATTATTATATTATATAATATTTTAGTTATATTATATAATATATTTACAACGTTAATTATATTGTTGTAATAAATTTTAATTGTTTTTTATTAGAGGTAAAATATGGGTTTTGAAGGTGACAGGAACCCTTTACAAAAGAAAAGCAGTTGAAACTTAAGAAAATAACACTAAGCATAAATCAACCCAACAACAATGATCCAACAGCAAAAAATCATCCAAAAAGGACCCCAACCAACAACACTACATGTTTTTCTGAATATCTTCCACCTCCATGTCGCTTGCCACATCCTTCTAAGCTTCATCCAAAACATTAAGAATTTCTTTACCGGAAGCCCCAACCTAAGCTTTAGTCTTGTTTCTAGTCCTAGCATTAGGACCATTTGTATTCACCTCAGTAATTAAAACAATACCCTTCGCCCCACCCTTTTCAACAGCACCCTCCTCCATTAGCTTACTAGAAACACCGATCTCTTCAGCATGAGCACTTTCTTTATGCTTCTTGGCACTAACCACATGAGAAATCCACTAGAAAAATCAAATTTACCAATAGATTTAGACACCTCCCCACCCCTCATCACAGTAGCCAAAATTTTCTCCATTTGATCCTCAAGGGTGAGGATTCTACCTTCTAGATTTTGTTTCATCTTAAGAGTTTCCTCTGCCATAGTATTTGCCACAATGTTTAAGGAATCAAACAATTCATCTATTTGATTTTGGACAGAGGACTCCTCAGCCTTACTCACCACACCCCTAACTTTGA
Organism: Sequoia sempervirens; assembly: GCA_007258455.2. Taxonomy (NCBI): domain Eukaryota; kingdom Viridiplantae; phylum Streptophyta; class Pinopsida; order Cupressales; family Cupressaceae; genus Sequoia; species Sequoia sempervirens. Next base: position 246,313,943 of record VDFB02353493.1, on the reverse strand, counting down.
CATTAGTTTTATTGAGTTCATGAAAAAACCATTTAAATAGTGTGAATAGAACAATGGAACCCTCATGAGCAGTTCCCAACACATCAGACATTTCTTCTCTATCAATATTAAAAAACCCCTTCCCCAAAGCATCTTCATCCTTAGAGGAGCTAACCCTATCCTAACTAGCAGATATTTCCTTACCTTTCCCAACAACAATTGGAGTCTTGATTTTGTGGATGGAGCTCGCAATCTCCTCCACCACAGCCTTTCTCTTCTTCAGCCTCTCCAATTTCGCATCTTGGGTATCCACAACATCACCAGCAACCCCAGTCTTAACTTTCTGCTGCAAGTCTAGCTTAACACTCAGAGAGTCATCAGCATCGAGACCACCCGCTATAGTGAGAGGAAAGCCCCTCTCCAATAATTGACTCGCAGACCTCAAAACCCATTTCTTCCTACTTCCCTCCTCTAGCTCCTTCTTCTGCTTGGTAATAAGGGCGGAAGAAGCCTCACCATACAAATCATTCTTCTCCTTCACACCCCTACTTGGAAAATCAGTAGCCACCTCATCACTACAAGTCACATAGCCCTCGCTAGCACATGGCTCCCCTTTTTTCATCTTTCCCATAGCAGAGGAATGAGGACCCACCTCCAAAGAAGCAAGTGAATCTAGCACAACATCCACATCCTCCTCCAAATCTGACTCTTTTTCCAAAATAAGTTTCCTTTTCTTCGCTTTTTTGTTTGCCAGTTTCTCTTCAAAGGCAGTCTCATACTCCTTCATAGGCTTAGATTGTTTATCCTTTGAGGTAGAAAATGGTTGTCACCTCAAAGGACTTCGCATAATCATAAATAATAAGGATAAACCCCACATGAAAAATGGGATTTTTAGAGTTTTTCTTGTGATCCTTAAGACCCGAATCTAGAGACATCAGGAGGTAATAAGGAAAGGAAATCCTTTTCTTGTGACAGAAGTGATTGAGAAAGATGAAGTGGTATGCATTTACTACTAAGAAGCATCTTTCCAAGGTAATAAAATGCATTATATCTTTAGCAACATCTCCCCACAACACCTTAAGAGAGCTTCTCTAGTAACCTCCACTTCTTGCAATCCTCAAATCCTTATCTTCATCTCCCTTGAAGAAGATTTGCATAGCGGTCTGCGACTCCTTTTTATCCCTAAAAACTTTCATACCATCCATGGCCAGTCCAGTAATCTTAATTATCAATTCTTCATTGACATCAAACTCCATTCCATATAGCTTCAGCACCCTATCATTCCATTCTTTAGCAAATAGCGTCGTAACCTGAGGATTATTGCCATGTAATTTCTCCAAGTAAGGAGTTAACCCTCTTTTCTCCAACACCTACCAAACCTCCGTCTTCTTGGAAGCTTCACACGAGAAGGGTTCTGCTCGATTTCTATCTCCACCCATATCAACAAAGTTAGCAGAAGGTAATGGCTTGAGAACTCTTAACTCAGTGAAAGGAAAACTTTGGAAGACAATGCTAGGAGTGCCCTAAATCCATGTTAGAACTAAAATGAGGCAGAGGAGAATTAGGATGTTCATAGAGCTCCATTCCCTACTGGGCCCAACCCCCATACCATTCACTTGATTCAAATCTAGCTTACCATCCTTTCGCATAATAATTGTCCACATGAAGAAAGACATGCATGCTGCCAACCATAATGAGAACTTAAGCAAATTAAAATTGGCCATCATAGTTAATATTTGTTATTACCTCTATAGGGAGAGGGTCATTCAAACCCCATTCCCTAACCTCTCTAACTCTAATACTAGCGAAGGTGTCCGCTAGCCCATTACCCTCTCTCAAAATGTGAGATTTAATACTCATCAAAAGATTTCAGAATATCAATGGCATACCTTATCAAAGACTCAATAGTCCAAGAAGGGGGGAGACAATTTTTCAAATTATTAATGATATTCAAAGAATCACCCTCCAGCCAAACTTTCCTATAGCCTTTGATTTGTGCCAACTTAAGACCATGATAGACTGCAACCACTTCCACATAGTGTTTTTTCTTAATTTATAATGCAGGTAATTTATAATATATTTAAATTTATTTTATGTGATTATCTTATGATTGTATTATTATATTAAATTTATAATTTTATAATATAATTATGATTATTATTATATTATATTATATTATTATGTTTCTATAATATTATTATATTAGATTTATGTTTCTATAATATATTATAAATATCAAAAAATTAAAAATCTTAATGAAACTACCTCTTTCGTACAATCCTAAACAAGTGTGTAATGTTGTCAATGTGTAATGTTGTCCCTTTTTCTAACACACTAAATGAAGGAGTAGCAAATTGAAAAAGAATTATAGTAAAATTTGTATTAATTTTTATGGTATCATTATTGTTATATTATAATATTATGTTTCTATAATATTATTATTTGTATAGTTTTATTATAACTATTTTAATATTATAATGACTAGATTATAATTAAGTTTAATTTATAATAACATATCACTATATATTTTTTATTATATATTTATAATCTTCTTATTATTAAATTATAATATTTATAAGATTATTATTATGTTATGTTTAATATTTTAGAATGAGCATTGTTATTGTACTATTTTTTATACTAATTTATTTATTTAAATTATCAATATAATATTTTTATATGTTAAAATGATTATTTATTACAAATTTGAATAAATAATGTATTTTTAATATAATATAAATTATTAATTTAACAAGATATGATAATATTATAATATATATACTATATAATACATATGTAACATATATAATATCTAATATATAATTTTAACATCATAATATAATATTATAATATATATACAATATAATATGTAACATATATAGCATCTAATACATAATTTAATATATATTAGATAATAATATTATAATTTTATATTTTACTTTTAAATTGTGTAATATATTATCTTTTTAATAATTTAATATATTATAAATTATTAAATATTTTTAATATATATTATATTATATTATATATTATATTAAATTAACATCTAATATATTAAATTGATCTTGTTTATACTAGTTTATTTCTCTAAATTATTAATAGAATATTGTTATATGTTAAAATGATTATTTATTACAAGTTGTTTATTTTTAATTTAATAGATTTTTTAATATATAAAATATTTTGTATATATCCTATTAAATTAACATATAAATTAATTAATATATATATATATATATATTCAGTTGGGTCGTCGTTGTCTTTAGTTGTGTCTCCTAATGGTTCATGGCCTTTGCTATGTGGGTTTGTTGCTTATGATTTTCCTCCTTTAGGGTTTGGGTCATTGCACATGGATGTCCCTCTTTTGTGCCTTGCTTCTCATTCCTTTGCTAAGTGGTTGGTTCTAGTGGTAAAATCCCTTCTTCTTCTCTACCCTATTTTAAGGTTAAACCCTTACGGTGCTCTTCTTCTACCCCTATTGTTATTTATGGGTAGGAGGTGTTGGATAAAGAAGATTATTTTTCTTGTTATGCTCTTATTTGTAGATTTAATGGTTTATGGCGTTCCCTTCCAAATTATCACAAATGGGGTTTGGAGTCTTGGAGGCCTATTATTGAGGATAGGATCGAACTCTATTATTGAGGATAGGATTGAACGTTATTAGTAGGTTTATTATGGATGATTCATCTTCTCTTATTTATGATCATCCTACTTTCGCATGCATTCTTGTGGACATTGATACCTCAAAAGATTTACCCGGGGAGGTCATTTTTATTGTGGGGACTATACCATGCTCTCAAATTCTTGATTATGAAGGTATTCCTTTCGTTGTAGGAGATGCTTCTCTATAGGTCATTCGGTTGCTAACTATTAGAAATCTCATCAAAGTTATGCTACTTGGTGGGAATATTCTTTTCATGAGCATCTTACTATGGGTGAATCTTTAGACAATGATTTTGGGGATGATGTATTGGCCCCTAAAGTCATGGCTTCTTTTGTTGATGGTTCTCAATTTCCTTTAGTTGTTGTTGTTGGGTCTTCTGCAGTTATTGCTGGGGCTTCTAGTTTTGTTGCTACTATTGGTGTTGTTGGTTCATCTGCAGCTGCTAGTTCATCTACAGTTGCTACTAATGAAGTTGGTTTGTCTACAGTTATTGTTGCAACTGGTGAGGTTGTTGTTGTTTTTGCTAATGATTCTACTGATGGTGTTGTGTCTGCTAGTTCATCTATAGCTCTTGTTTTTCTTGTTGGTTGTGGGAGTGGCATTCCTAGTGCTCTTCCTTTTTTTCTTTTAGTTTCTTTTCCTCTATCTGCCCCTTGCTCTATCCTTAACGGAGGATGATCTTTCTTGGATGGTTGTACAAAGAAGGAAGAGAGATCTTCCCAAGCATAATCATTCCTCTCAGTCCCTTGTAAATTTTTCTCATGGTGGTTGAAAGGCTACATGGGTGGTTTAGCTTTGCTTCTCCCACTATTGTTTGTTGTTGTTTGGCTAATGGTATTCTTTGTTTATCTTTTGAGCAACAGTTTGTATCTTTTGCAGTTTTTGGGTTCTTGGATGTTGTTGACTGTCTAGTGTTGTATCTTTTGAGCAAAATTTTGTGCCTAAAGTTTTAAAGGGTTTTGAGTCCCTTCAAAATCTATTTTTCCCTTATAATCAAAATATATATTAATTAATAAAGCTAGCATTTATTTATTTTACCCGTAACTTTATAAACTAATAATTCACTTCAATTTTTTTTAAAAATCCACACATAATACCCCAAAAATTTTAGCTAATTATGTTCAAGAGAAATAATTTTAAAAAAACATATATTGACCCCAACTTTTGTCTATCCAAGCCGCTAAAATGCACGTTTGATCGTATTTATTAATTAATTGAAAATCATAATACAAAATATTTTGTATTTTAATTAATTAATAAATACAGTCAAAGATGCATTTGAAGGTAGGCTAGATAGATGTTTCCCTTCATATGTAGGTATTGCTCCCACAATAAATAATAATAAAAACCTTTCAAAACTTCCAATTAGAGCCACCTACCATATCACTATTTTTCTCAACCATTGGCATACCAAAAAAACCTAACAATCCCTACCACAATTAAATAATGCACTATCTATTGGATTCAATTTGATTCAAGGGTGCAGATGATGGTGTCCAAAAATTATTCAAACCATAAAACTATTCTACTTGGTCAAGGTTTTATGGTAGATTTTATTATTTGTAGTCAAATTGAATTTTTGAAATTGGAGTGCATAACAATACAGGAAGTTTTGGGAATTGTAGGGGAAGTGTGTATATATACATTAAATTTTAGATTTTGAATTTTTAAATATTAGGTAATAAATTCAAGTCAATCTAAAATGAAGAATTTGGAGAGTACCTAAATATGCATAAATCACACTATCTCCTAAATATCAATTAAATCCATCAAACTCTATTATATAACCTAGATTCTTGTAATAGCTACAATAAAACTCCCATTCTCTAAATATATATTGGCACAAGATCAACCTTGTAACCCCAAACCAACCCAAAGCTCACCATGCACAATTTTATAAGTACAAACATTGCAACAAACTCATTGACACAATTTGCAAAAAACCAACTACTATCGACTTCTACATTAACTACAAAACTACCACTATGGTTTATTAAAGAAAAAACTAAAAATAAGAAACTATTGTTGCAACTATATATTATTTTAAAAAACTAAAAGAAAACTACCATATAGAGATTAAGGGAACATACCCATTCATAACGATTTCAAAAAACTTTCCTACATAATAATCTCATTCCAAGAAATCAACTTTAAAGTCATGATGGACTAGATAAATTGTACAAAGAAAAATAAAAGAAATTTTTACCTCTTTACCTTTCAATGGTTACCATGTTCTCTAATATGAGGGCTCTTCTTCAATTAGATGTTGTTGGTGAGGCATGACAATTTGATGAAGAGTGTGCTCTTATTTTCACACTAACATGTGGACTCATCATTAATCGCATACACCTTGTGCTTTTCACAATCCACATAACCTAATAAATTATCAATCTTATGCTTGATAGTAACTATCATCACAAGTATTTCTTTTTAAGGCCGACACGACCAAGAAGAATGCTAAGTTTGGTGGGAATGATCAAGCATAGGAAGAGGAAGAAGATGTGGGTGCAAAAATTGGGGATGAATCTTTTGGTTGGCTGGATGGTTACCATATAGACCTAGATTATACCCCATCTACTGGGGGTAAGAAAAGTTCTACTAAAAAGGCTAAGCCCTCTTCTTCACATGTGAAACACAAAATTCAATTTTCTTGCAAAGATGTGGCTTTGGAAGGGAACCGAAGTAAAAGGAAGAAGTCGAAGCAGGGGCCGGTGAGCTCCCATGTTGTGGTGGAAGATTTGCAGGAGGAAATTGGGGTTAATAAGGTTTGTGAGGTGGCGTAATTTGTTAATGAGGAGAATTTTTAGGGTGGTGATGGAGATGGGGGTGTTGGAATACAGCTTCTAGTGTTGTCATTGATGGCAACCTAAGTCATTGATCTGTTCTGCACTACAGTATCTGACCATACTAGAAGACAAAGTAAAGAACAGGATATCCAGTTGAAGTTGAAATTGTCAATCTATTTTCATTTACTAGTTTATCAATTTGGTTTGTGGATCTTAGGGAAGGTTGATGAGTATTTGGAATGTCTTATCCTTGAGTATTGTGTAGTTGCATCAAGTGGTGTATGAGTTGGGAGATCCAGTCAATTGATTTTTTATTCAACAATGCTAGAAGGCCGATTAAGTGAATGTGGGATGTTACGGATGTTCAAGGAAAAATTATTTGGAGTATTTTCATAATGAAGATTTTGTTTTGGGTCCTCACTATGATATGGCTGACTTTGGTGGATGTGCATTAAATGTTGTTTATGATTTGAGCCAACAGTTGGTAAATATTTCTTATTTTATTGAAGTTGACATGGAGCAATTGAATCCTTGGTAGTAGATATATATAATAGATCAGTTGTTTCATTTTGGTGTGTGTTTTGTGATGTGTTGATGTGTGTTGTGAATATCAGAAGAGTAGTTGAATGTTTATGCATAGTTTCACTTGTGCAATAGAGGATTTTGTGAAGCGAATTGAGACAGAACAGAGTGAAGTGTAGAATCTAAAAAAAGGTCTAGAATCTAATCTATGAGCCTAACCAAAACTATAATCAGGCATTTGTAGATGCTACTTTCTCAGTTCTACCTTTTTGATGTAATCCAAATCTTTGTAAGGAAATCAACCTTCCAAATTTTGAGCAATGAGCTCTAGGAAGTGTATCTAATTTCAAGCACATTCCCATTTTGTAAAACACTTATATTTTGAGTACTCAAATAGTGGATTGACCTCCACTATGGTTTTTCTACTAACAGGGTTTCCACATAAAAATCCTTGTGTTATGGTGTTGTGGCTTATTACTTTTTGTTCATGCATCTTTCTTTTGATTGAATGTTGTAGGCACTTGAGAGATCATATTAATAAAGTTAAAAATTTCACAGCACTGATTCACCCCCCCTCTTAATTTCGCTTGATTCCAACAATTGGTATCAGATCCAAGTTCCTCATAATAAGTTTAATAGCTTGAGGTGGATCTTGGAATGTAATGGACTCTTGCACTCTTTAGAAGCAAATTTTGGTGGTGCTTGATGATCTTGATCAGTCTAAAGCAAAAGTCTAGGAATTCAAAGCAAATCTTAAGGATGCTAAGAAATTCATTCAAAAATTGAAGGATTGGATTCTTAAATCCTGGGAGAAGAGAAAGGATCTATGTGAACAAATTAAAAAAGAGAGAGAAAAAGCATGGATGATGTTCACTTGAATCAAACCTTGAAGGAAATAACTGAAGAATGTGAAAAGCTTGCTAGAGACAATGCTACCCTAAAACATGAGATGGAATCTATGGCAATGAAGATGACTAAGGAGATTGAAGAAAGTAAGAAGAATGAGGAAAAACCTGCTAATCCCTAAAAGAAAGATCTAATGAATGCAACAGAGTTAATGGAGAATTCATTCAGTTGGAGATTGAACTGCAACAATCCAAAAACAATGAAGAAGAGCTTGAAAAATAGATTTTTATTCTCGGGGATGAACTTGCTACTGTAAATGAATACAAGGAGAAGTTCAAGATTAGCTCAGTTAAGCTTGATGAGTTGACACAAGGTTAGAAAAATGGAAATGACAAGAGAGGTCTTGGATATGAGAAAGGAGAAAGTTTCGGATCTGGAAAGAGCAATTTCAGGCAAGGAAATCTGATGAATAAAGCAAAAAGACATCTGGTAAGACAACCTAATGCTCAAAAATTTAATGGTAACTATTCTACTTGCAATAAATTTGGTCATATGGTTGCTCAATGTAGAAGTACAATGAAATCAAGTGATCCATCATTCTTCGGTCAGTGTTTCAATTGTAATAAGTTTGGTCATAAGTCAATTGAATGTAGAAATATGTCAAACAACTCTGTTAATAGAAGGAATGTTAAATATTATAACTGTGGAAGATTTGGGCATATTGCTATCTAGTGTAGATCGAGAAGAAATCAATGGAATGACTAGTCTAGACAAGGAAATGTTGTGTGCTTTAATTGCAACAAATATGGTCACATTGCAAGATTCTACAGAAACAAAAATATGGATAGAATAGGTCTGACATACAAGGTAGAAATACGCAAAAAGATGATAAAGGAAAAGGGAAAGTGACTATGGATGAAATAAGAGATCAGATGAAGAAGACATGGGTGAAGAAAATTCCCTCTATTGCAGAAAATGAGTCAGTACCAAAACCTGCTTCTGGTAATTCCTTTGGGAATTAGTTTTTGGCCTCTGGCCTAGGGGGAGTTGTTAAGAAAATCCTTCAAACCCCCTATTAGTAATTGACACCAAGATGTGGAAAAGTATAGTGATTGCACTGATGATCTACAGATGTTGAAATAGCTGGAAAGAGTGTTATGCTGAGTTGAAGGTCTGCATAAGAGTTAACTTTCACAGTATATGGAAATAGGGTATCCAGATAAGTTAGGGAAAAATAATTTATTACAAAAAAAGCCAAGTGTGTGAGCTATAAAAGGTAAGTTGAAACCCTTATTTGCCACTTTATATGGAAGAAAAGAAGGAGAGCACTCTGCATCATAATTTTGAAAGCATACTCGGTGGAAGAGACCTAATCTATTAGGTACTTTATTTGTATTGAAATTTCAGTCTAATTTGGTGTGTGGTTGAAGAACTTATTTTTAAGACATGTGTACAGAAGGTAAAATGGAACAAATCAAAGAAATGATAAAACTAGATGAGTATAGCAGTGAGAAGATTAGAGCTGAAAGAAACATATCGCACAATCAATTGAAATGGCTGAAAGAAGAAAAACATAAAAGCTTGGATATTTGGAGTGAATTCCCCTATTTCGTAAACACAAAAATGGTCAAGTTTATTCTAGACAAACTAAATGGTGATATTTTGACTTTGGATAAACCCTACCATATCTCAAAAGAAGTGACTAGAATTGTAACTAGGCTATGCAAAATTGGGGATGTGCCAAGGAAGAAATCAATCCTAAATAAATAAGTCAAAACCCTAACTGGAGTAATTGAAGATCAAAGAGAATTGATAATTTCCACAATTAAAGACTCAATGACAAGGTACATTGTGAATGGAATATCCTACAAAATATTTTTCAAAAACAAAGAAGGTGCAACTTCAGAAGGAGTTGTTTACATTTCATACAAGATGATAATGGAAGATCAAGACTTTGACCTTTGCGGATTACTGAAAGATCAACTGATGGACAACATGCAATTAACAAATAAGACATATTACCCTTTTAGATTTGGTGCTTTTATTGTATTCCTTATGATGTATTTTATAAATTGCTTACCATTGAACAACAATGTAGTATGGGAAGAGAGTGAACCAATTTAGAAGCAGATTTACATATATTCTAACAATTTGGAAAACTATGATCAAGTATATGAAAGTTTCTTTAATGGTTTGCTAAGAAATTTTGGGTCAATTGGTATTTCTATTCTGGTAAGGGAACTTGAAGTTGGTTCCTCCTCTAGTGAGATAGAAAGAAAGAAGAAAAGAGAAAAAGAAATTATTGTCTATATAACTCCACTAGTATGCAAGACTCTAAGAGCTAAAGGGAAAGGAAAAGAACAGGTGATTGTGGACATACGAGATGAGGAATCTGATAAGGAAACTAAGGACACCCAAAGAAAAGTACTGGAAATAACCAAACTAGAACAAGAAAAGAAAATAACAAAAGAAAGTGAAGAAGAAGGTGATTTAACCAAAGAAGAGCTATTACAACTTATTCATGAGGAAGATGGAATGCAAAAAATTGTGAACATATGGTCTATCAGACCTTCATATGAGCAGGACATGATCTTAAATGTACTAAGTGCTCATCTTGTGTACAACCATATCAAATTAGAGAGTTTTCAGAATATGTTGCCAAAAGAGATGATTGAATGCATCAAGGAAATCATGGACTCTAATTTTCAAAACAAGGAAGAAGTAATCCTGCACTTGAAGAAGTAGTATAGATTGTCACTTACCAAACTAAAAATGCACATGAATCAATTAAGGAAATGCATAAGCACAATAAACAACATTTATAACTATTTTCTTTGATGGCCTCAAACAATCAACAAGTACAAAGAAAAGTTGGAACAAATTGAAACAAAACTGAACAATATTGGACAAAATTTTAACATGTTTCTGGATCAGGATGGTGCAATCAAGAAAAGGATTCAAGATTTATAGATAGAGAATACAAATGTTCATAACACTAGGAACAAGACTGTTGACACCCTTTGGAAAGTGAAGGACATAATAGAATGCAAGGTGGAACAATTGATTAAGATACTAAGGAAAGGAGAAATATTAGAAGAAGGCATCACCATTCTAGAATCCCTCATCAAGATTATCAACCAAACATCTAAAAAAACAACATGATCATAATCATTGGAATTGCAGTGGAAGCATGGAAGAAGTTTCTTCTAGAGATGAAAGAAAATTTCAAAATAATCTTCTAACCAAATACGGGGTGTATTTCTTCAAAAAAATTGAATTAGTTTTTGCATAAGTAAGTTTTTTGTTACACTTCATAGGGGGAGAAAGAAAATATTTTTTTACCCTTTTTCCATTGATGTCAAAGGGGGAGAGAGAGCAGTGAAAAATGCCTTATCTTGAACTCATGGGATGTTTTGTCAGGATTTTTGTCAACTATGGCCTTTTGAAGTTTTGAAGGTTCCGACACTTTTTCATTTTCACTAAGTATTGCCATCAATGCCAAAGGGGGAGATTTTTGGCATATGGATTTTGATGCTATCATTGATGGAAACCTAATTCATTGATCATGTCTGCACTGCAGTATCTAACCATACCAGAAGACAGAGTAAAGAACAAGGTATTTGGGTGAAGTTGAAACTGTTAGTCTATTTGCATGTACCAATTTATCAGTTTGGTTTGTGGATATCAAGGAAGGTTGATGTGTATCTAGAATGTCTTATCCTCGATTTTTTTTCCATTGCATCAAGTGGTGTATGAGTTAGGAGATCTAGTCAATTGATTTTATGTTCAATAATGCTAGAAGGCCGACTAAGTGAATGTGGGATGTTGCAAATGTTCCAGGTGAAATTATTTGGAGTATTTTCATATTGAATATTTTTTTTGGGGTCCTAACTATGCTATGGCTGACTTTGGTGGATGCGCATTAAATGTTGTTTATGATTTGAGCCGGCAGTTGGCAAATATTTCTTATTTTATTGAAGCTGGCATGGAGCGATTGAATCCTTGGTAGCGAATATATATAAGAGATTGGTTATTTGATTTTGGTGTGTGTTTTGTGATGTGATGATGTGTGTTGCAAATATTAGAAGAGTAATTGAACATTTATGCATAGTTTCACTTGTGCAATAGAGGATTTTGTGAAGCCAATTGAGACAGAACAAAGCGGAGTGCAGAATCTAACAGAAGGTCCAAAATTTGATCTATGATCCTAACCAAAACTATAATCAGGAATTTGTAGATGCTACTTTCTTAGTTTTACCTTTTTTATATACTCCAAATATTTGTAAGGAAGTCAGAATTCCTTATTTTGAGCAATGAGCTCTAGGCAGTGTGCTTGAATGCAAGTGTATTCCCATTTTGTAAAACACTTATATTTTGAGTACTCAAATAGTGAATTGAGCTCCACCATGGTTTTTCCCCTAACAAGGTTTCCACATAAAAATCCTTGTGTTATGGTGTTGTGGTGTATTGCTTTATGTTCATGTCTATTTCTTTTGATTGAATGTTGTAGGCACTTAAGAGATCAGATTAATAAAGTTAAAAATTGCATAACACTGATTCAACCCCCCTCTTAGTGTTTCTTGATTCCAATAGGGGGGTCCTAGCAGTTGGGAAGGAAAATAATTTTTTTGATTTAGAGAACTCCCCTTTTGTGTCAGCTTCTAAAGATAAAGGAAAATAAAATGTTGTTACGCCTAATCGATGCCAGGAAGAAGACCCTCTGAGAGTTCCCACCAAGGGAGGGGTTTGTATTGGGGTGTGATGGATTTTACTCGAGCTTTTGGGTTGGTATAGGGAGGGGGAAGATGTATTTTTTAATCTTCTTACGTGGTTGGTTCAAAAGTTTCAAGACCTCCATGGAAAGTATGACATGATTGCTCGATGCAGCATCTCAACCATGAGAAGGTTAAGGGAGGACTCTATTTTTAGTATGGTTAGGGAAGTGAATTCTAATCTCAGCCTTATGGTAGAGGATGTTGCTAATTTGAAGAGTGACCATGGTCCAAGGTTGTCCACTGTGGAAAGGAATTCCCTATAGATGTGTAAAGCTATCAATGCTTTGATTAATCTCAGCAAGGAAAATCTTGAGTCCTCTACTGAAGGTTTAATGTTCCTAAACAAAATAGTCAGGGAATGGACTGGTAAATCCCTGTTTAATGATCTGGAAAAGAAGGAAGGTTATGAGGACAATGAAATGGGTAATTGGGCTATTGATTTGGGGATGAGGCTGAGCATCTGTACTCAGAGCAAAACAAAAGAGAAAAATATGATACCAATGCAAGATGTCAAAGAAATCATGGAGATACACAATAAGGTGATATCCAAGGATTTGGAAGTAGCTAGGATGTTAAAATAACTTCTTTAGTCATTGCTTTGTTTTTCTCTTTTATTTTTCTTGTGGTTTTTCTTGCTTTATGTTGATGGGTGGCTAATTTTTGTTTAATCAGCCTATTTTTTTTGGTGGGGCAGCTTTCTTGCTTTATCTTTGTGTTGTCTTTTCATTTGTATAGGGTTTTAGGGCACCTTCAAAACCTATTTTCCACTAATCAAAAGATACGATCCCAAGTATGGTTTGGAATCTCTTCATATATGCATGCTTAAGATGTATTGATTCAAGAGTTTTTGTGTGAATTTGTGTTCTTCTACATCAATGTATACATCATAACAACCCTCCTCTTGCTCAAATATTGAGATAGTGCAATCTTACATTTAAACTCATCACTACAAAAAAAATCATTAAGAGATAAAATAAGAGCTTGATGAGTATTAGTATATACAAACAAGGAATTTAGATCTATCCCAAAATCTTCCCCTTCCAATTTCCCTTTACTTGTCTACAAGTATAAGTTCTCTTGCTCATTAGTATGTGGGCATTCTATATTTACTTCAGTATTTTCCTCCATAAAATTAGCTGGATCTTTGAAGATATTAACCTCCTCATGTTCTACTAGATCAATAATGATCTCTTTCCATTTTTTTTTCCCAATAATGTGATAGGGGATTATTCTTCTATGTCTAATATGTAAATTCATGCTCCATTGCAACCAAGATCCTTGAATATGTTCATCATTTATGAGATCTTCAATAATTATTTTTTCTCACATAACATTCTTCACATTCTCTTTGTTCCTAAATATGCATTCCATCTTTTTCATCCATATAATGCCTCTAATATACTAGAAGTTCATTATATGAACAATAAACAATATTTTGTTCACCTTGCTAATTTAAAATTTATTTTGCTCACCACAACCATCCACTATGTCCATCTAATAGAAAACCTACTCTTCTATAATATCTTGCTCAAATTTAGGCTTAGGAAGCATCAATATTGAAGAGGAACAAGGAATATATCTATTTTAATCATAAGGTTTTTCACATCTTGCATGTGAGGAGATGAGATTTTGGCAGTAGAATATGCAATGCCCCGTCGTACAAACCCCAAAGGACAACTAATGCAACATTTACTGCATAATTTTTTTTTTTAAGTCAACATTTATGAAATGCACATTAAGTTATGACATGAAATTCACTTAAACAAATCCACTATCACTTATGTCCCTTGGGGTACACAAGGAGACATTACGAAACTTAAATTCATACAACGATGCTAAAGAATGAAATCCAAAATATAAACCATGACAAAGTGTATGATTACAATGGAACACATACATTTAAATTCATCAATAAGAAACCATCCACTTAAGTAAACACAACATATAAAAGATTAAAGTAATCCTAATACTGAAAAACACACTCTCATCATATCAACTCAATGGGACATATTTCCACATATACAACACATCAAATAATAGCTTCCATGGATCAATAACCATACAAGGTTTACCAAAGATCAATTGATACATTGCATCCATTCCATTACATTACAATGTTCAAGAGTTACAATGATACAAAGTTGTTTCCCAACATGAACAGAAACCATACAATACGATAGAATGATACAATTGAGTAGATGAATACAAGTATCATAGCTGACTCCAAGTCATATACTATTCTAGAGTCGCCGCAAGTGGCACAAATCTACAGCTCTTCATCCTCGACTAGGGACCCAATGGGGTGTTTAACACATTCCAAATAACCACATGGGTCTGAAGACCCACCCCCTTTGCTAAGGAGTTGACAAGAAATAATCCTTGACCAAGATCATCCAACAAAGAACAACAAGACTCAACATCATACAAGAGTGACGAAAAACACAAGGATATTCACAACATCAATAAAACACGACCAAAAACATGACATCAATAGGTCACAAAATATAATATCAATAAATAACTTCCAAACATAACAACAACAATAAATCATATAACATTTCATCATTAAATCACTTCCAAAACATAGCAACAATAAAGAATATAGCATAACATTAATAAATCGCTTTCCAGAGGCTTACAAATATAGCAAATCATAAGGGGTACTATGGGAGATTGTCATTGCATAGTCTTACATGGGTTATCCTATCTCTTCCTCCAGGCAATGACTCCCATCTATGGTTATCTTGGCTCTTCCTCCTACCTCAGGTGCTAGCCCCATAGGGTGACTCATGTAGAGTCGTTAACCTCTCGTGAGGACGAGATAACAACCTTGCCAACCACGGCCTTCTCAGTCCACCATTAGTCTATGAAAGCCCTAATGGATAGACAAGGCATCCATATTTATCTTACTAATGTTATTACTACCCAACCCCCTAAATTATTTAATTAGGTTTTCACTTTTAATTCTAACTCTTGCATGGGTTATCCTAGCTCTTCCTACTACCTAAGGCGTTGGCCCCGACAAAGAGCCACTCTCCCTAGAGACCCAAAACACAAAACCAAATCATCAAAGGGTTGTAACAATACTGCAAAAGCACTAAAACACATGTGAGGCATATGCCATCTCGCCAATAGCCATTTACAAAGTTGCTCACGATATCCAATAAAACCCATACATAAACTCAAAATCACAATTATGACTGAAGCTTTGGCAAAGACCATATCAATGAAGGATCATTAGGAAACAACATTACCCTCGCCTCTGGAAGCCCAAGAAAAGAAAAGACTACCCATAAAGGCCACAAATGAAGGTAAATCAAAGCAAATTAAGCTTTTAACAAAACTTCAACATAAAAATCTCCTCAACAAAAAATCATCTAAGAGGAAGTCACATCAAAATAGAATCGTCAAAATCATTCATTATTCCAATCACGAACCCGATGAAAGAAATCACCTTCAAAACCAAGCAACCCAAAAGGGTAGACACGTCACATTTCAATCACCCTAACAACCTATAAAACACACAATTACACTCAAAGAATAAACCCTAAAGAGAAATACCTGATCAAATACATTCTATCCACTCATTCACTAAAAAGGTAATTTTAAAATAACTAAAGAAGTTATTTAACATATATCAAAAATATATTCCAATAAAACATATTTTAAATGTTACTAATGATCAAGAGAAATTTCCATCAATCCATTCTTCTAAAGATAAACTACTAACCATTTCTCCTCTAATCACACATGCAAGTGTCTATCTATACATTCAAAATATAGTTATATAAAATAAATTACAGGAGATATATTCCAATCAATCCATTTTCTTTATATTTTGCATCATTATAAAGTCATTGTAAAGAATACAAGAGTATATATATATATATATTTACTTTGCTCATAACTAAATATACCCTTTTACTCCAACTACTTATTTTACTCGTATTAATGCATATAAATATTCATAAAGAAACTATATTATACATCCATCTGAGAGGATACTTAGATTTATAGCCTCACTCTTAAACTTATTTAATAGTACATATATTAAAATAAATACATATTCCTCCTACTCGTGAAATTTACTTATTTACGTGCATTTATTTACCATAAAATTATTAAATCAAATCACTTTAAACCATCAACAATATAATGACCTATTTATTTTTGTGAGACACTTCTAATCTTTCATAGTTGCTCTCGTGTCTATCAAAAATCTAAGGACAACTATATGAGATATGACACTTTACCAATAGAAGGGAGGGATTTAGTATTATAACCCAACAATGTGTAAAGATGCAATTTAAATAAATGTCTTTACATTACTAGGGCTCCCCCCAAAGGGAAACTTTACTCTCAAGTGACATTTTCCTAAAATAATGATGGAAAACAATGTCATCTACTGGCTGGCTTATACAGAAATACACAACTATGCAAGGCTATTATTTGTTTATAAACTTGGCTTACTACTTCAACGTATTCTCACCTAATTAATTTAAATCTTTAAGTCACTGACATTTTATTTCTTTTCCCTCCTATTTTATTTATTATTATATTCCAAATTTCCCCTTAATCATTTACCCTCAGCGATACATATTCATATACATAGATAATTATTTATATATATGTATACCTGTACATATGAAGGTATTCTCAAATCAAAATATATATTTATACCGCTATCGCACCAACATATAAATCCAGCGCAGGGGATGGTAGCCCTTCCTACCCGCGCAGGCTATACTAGGAAATAAATCCAGCGCAGGGGTTGTAAAACAAGGTCATATAAATCAATAACCACATAAAATTAAAGGGAAATAAGGTACACGAGATCCTACGTGTGAATTCTTTTCCAAACACTTACATAATGAATATACTTATTGTGCAGAGGGCGACGATGGTACCTGATGAGTCGGTGGTGACGAAGATAGTTGATGAAAGAGCGTAGAAAAGAGATTGAATTTTTTTTAGGCCGATTAGAGCTCCAATATGCGTTCCCCTCTCGATCGTGCCTAATACACCACTCAAGAATATGTACAAGTTGAGTCGGCCCAGATTCGTTGATCTGCTCTTACCGAGTGGTCATTGCGAGTTTCAGACCCTTTTATTTCATAAAATAGATAACCAAGCTAAACAAAGGGCTGAGAGAATTATGGCAACATCTACGAATTCATGAGGTTTTCCCTCTGCATCCTCCTCCAATACCAATCATAATCCCTTGGTGAAATACCCATCAACCCCAATTCAGCCTACAAAATTTTCTTGCAGCTCCCCCCATAAGCCAAAATTCTAATTAAAACTCCCCAAAAAACTATAATAAAACATCTTGTTTCCTTTTTGATAGTAGTTTGACGTTGTGCATGCGCTTGCATGCGATTCTTTCTATCTTTTCTTGATTTAAACATCAGTTCGAGATTTTATCGTATTGATTTCTTTAGAAACACATTGTTTTTCCATAAATAGTTATCTACTCACAAGATAAATTGTCAATTTATGATTTAAATCAATACTTTCTTTATAACCCAGTTAATATAATTATCAATAGTTAATATAATTATCAATACTTAAACCATTCACTTTCTATTTCACAAAATTTGATTTATTTAATTATTATTTTTAATTACGTTATTTCCTCATATTTAATAATTACCCCCATAAAGTAATCAATTAACTATTTTTATAAAACACATCAATTTATTTATATAATAAAATTGTACACATAATATTTACAATATTGGCTTAGTAATATATATATATACTTTATATTTCTTAATATTAATTTATTTAGTTATTATTTTAATTTCCTGATTTATTTACTCAATGTTAATTTAATTAATTGAGTAAACAATACCATCAAAATATCAGGTTCATTGCATAACCAATAACACATTAATCAACGGTAACACAAATAGACACTTACACGCAATCTAAAAAATTCGCAACGGAGGGGCACTACAGAATACAAGAAAATTTATTATTCTAGACAATATGGGGGCATAAAATATTTCTTTTTTTGTTCAATGGGTTATATTTTTAGCTCCTTGAGCTCATGGGAGAGATATTCTATCATATTTTTACTCTAGATCTATCTCATTAGGCTTGAAAAAGTAAATGGGGATGATGGATGGTGAGTTGAAACCACTTTTATTATTATTTTGAACAACTTGGAAAGAGATAAAAAAAAAAAATGAGAAAACAAATATTACACATGGATGGAGATAACTTTCCAACCACTATTAAATTTTGTTTGGTTGTGATAGCTAAATCACAATGCAGGTCTAGATTTTGACCTCCTAGAATTTAAACCATGATTGAAATTTTAGAATCCAAATATTTCAAGAAATAAAAAATTTGGAGGTGGTTATATAGATATACTTGAAATCAAATATAAAAGGTAAAATGCACAATTACAAAGCTAATAATAAACCAATATTTAATGATATAAAATTTTTCTAAAAAGACTCAAGCACAAATTGGTAGAGTTTTGCTAGTAAATTCTTCCCCCTATTCACATGAACAAGTCACATGTTTAAAGAGCATCAAAAAAAGGAGAGAAAATGAAATGGAGGATTTGAATATGGAGAAAAGGAGGAAATTTAGAAACATATAAATTCCCACAATATACTTCCACAAGTGTAGGATAAACACCTATCCAATAAATTTGATTCTCCCTTTTATTGCTACTCCTTTCTACATGCAAAATCTCCAAGTTTCGTCTTTTATAACAACTCATTCTCTATTTGTTGTTCTTTCCCATAATTTTTTAAAATAGATATCAAGGCAAGAAAAATAAATCTCTTACTTTATATTCCCATAAAATAAAGTTAGATAAAAAAAAATTAAAAAATATTACATTTATAATATTAGTTGCATTAAATTTATTTTTCTTTTAGGTATGTGCAAGGAAATGGGTGACCAAAAAGAGGATAAAAAGTGGCCACTTCTTTTTCTAAAATCTATTTAAACTAATCTTCGATGACAATTTGAAGATATCCACACTCAAAATTTGAAGATGTCATAAATACAAGAGTTGTGTTAAAAATCTAATTTCTAAACTACTATTTTTTTTTCTAAAAATAGTGGAGATTAAGAGATGTCTAGTGTTAAGAATCTATACAAAGTGCTCCTATTTTTTAAAATATAACATTGTGTCTAGTGTGCTCCCCTTAAAATGTTGACTTTTCAACTATTTCATGAATTGTTTCATTCAAAATTTAGCTAACATCGTGTCGTTTTTGTCTTATTTTTTTGTTAATTTTTTTATTTTTATTATTTTTATTAAGTTTCAAAGTGCACACATCCTCAATAATAAAAAATTAAACATGCTCCCCTCTAATTTTTAAAACTAATAAAAAGTTATTGTTTTAATATGTATAGAATATACTGTAAATGTACAAATATATTTTTTTAAAAATTTGGATTAACAAACAAAAATACACTAAAAATATTATAAATAATTTTGGGAAAAAATGACAACACTAAAAAAATCAAGATCAAAACCTTAATGTATTAGAAATGTAGAAAAAATAAATGGTTAGAAATGTAAGAGAAAGCCTGATATTATTGTGGTATTTTTTAGATCAACATTGAATATGTGCAAACTTGATGAAGAGCATGCTTGACATTTAGGTTCTTATATATTTTATGAATAACATGTATTTGGGTGTTGAAAATGAAATTGAACCCTTTGCTTTGGAATCCAAAAGAAAATTGAAACCTCAAGGTTGAAAATATCAAAGGCAACACATATTGAAAGCATATTATAACACACTCATACTATAGCATGCTTGTGTTATAATGTTCTTGTGCTATAACACACTCAAGTTATAATGTGATCACACTATAATGCGAGTATATTTTTTTACATGTAAAAAATAGTCAATGATAGAAAAGAATGTGCACCAATTTTGGATGAACATGCTCTATTTTACCTTGCAAATTTTGTATTCTTTGACACAAATACACACTGTTTATAATTTTTTAAAAAATCAATCATTGTTTGACAAATATATCACCCTTTTCTCCTTTTATTGACATACAAGATTCAAATTATGTTTTTTTAAATTGAAATTGATATTTTGAATGACTATTTCCATGTTTTGAATAATTTAACTAATTTTATAATCTTCCCTTGGTACTGGGAATTGTGAATTCCAAGCATTGTATGGGAAATATTGTTATGATTGTAAATTTATGAGTGTACTTTGGTAGTATTGAGTTTTGCTTCCAAAGGCTAGGGAACTCTTTGATTAAGTTGTTTGTTCTATTTGGAGTGATTTGTTTATGTAAGTCTTCTAGATGGGGTTTCATTTATTTGTATGGGTTGTTATGTAGTCAACCTTTGTATTGCCTTGGGTAGGGCGTTTGGTTGTATCTTGTGGTTTTACCTAGTTTTCATGAATGGGTATAGTTTGTGCCTCCTTTGTATTAGGAGTGGTTTATATGGTTTGTGCCTCCTTTGGAAGGAGTGGAGTATGTCTTTTGTTTCCTCTAGTGTTTGGAGAGGGTTTTGACCTTTGTTGCCTCCAGTGTTTGGAGAGAGTTTGACTTTTATTACCTCTTGTGTTGGAGTGGTTTTATCTTCTTGGTTTGCACTTGGGATTCCCTTGGTGATTGGTTGGTTTGGTATGTTGTCAAGTAGAAGAGTGGCTTTTGTTAGGGGCCAGAGCCCAAAGAGGTAAACTAGGAAACCTTCAGAAGTGGTTTAATCAAGTGATAACTAAATTAATGTACTTAGAAGTTAGGTAATTTTTCTCATTAATTAAGATAATTGAGTCTTGCTCATGGACACAAGGGCTTGTATAGACTTGTGATGAGACAGGAAGGCCTGCATGGCAAGGTCATCTATCTTGTCCTTACGAAAGGTATTTGATTCTGCATGAGTGATTATTGGTGCCAGGATTTGGTAGAGGCCACCAGGATAACCCATAGTGAGGATCGGAGCCTAGGAAGATTCCCAGAGGAGATCCCATGTCAAGCTATGTGATGACACTCTTTCTACAACAACAGTTGGTATTTGGTTTTATGTGTATGGTCTTCTTATCATACTCGATCTATTTTATTTCTAGAAGCAATGTGACCTATGTCAGTGATGTTGGAGTTGTACTCGAGTTATCTTTAAGGATGTATGGTTCATGTGTTTGGTTGTGTCCATATGAGTTAGCCTATGTCTAGAGGTTAATGGTCTTGTATAGGATTCCTTGTTACTATCTCCTAGCACAGGGGGTGAGCCTTCAGGTATCACATGGTTGGGTGGAACGTGGACCTTAATTTGTTGGGTTTTCTTCTTGTTCGTGTGGATGAGATTTCCAGTTGGAGAGCTCATGGGATCTAGTTTCTTTTCATGCTTTATTCATTTCAGTAGAAGCTTGTAAGTTATTACCCCTCATTTGTATCGAGGTGGAAGATGTAATTTGTAACCTTGGTTATTGGATTTACCTCATTCAGGGAATGAGTGTTGTAATCGTATTGTAAAGATTATTATTGGGAACATGTGGTATTTCTTATGCCTTTGTTGTAATTTTATCATGTAGGGAATGTATGAATATTTAATCTGTTAAGAAATTAATTGTTATTTTTTCCATTCATGTTTCTTGTTTGGGTTTTAAGTAATCTCAGTCTCGTAACCTTAGAGGTTGTTGGCAATGGATAGTGATCTTGCATATTATTTTTACTTTAAAAAGAAAAGAAAAAAATAGTACGTTTGAGTAGTAAATTGAAACTTCCTCTAGGGTTGCATGGCGAGGCATTACAACCTTGACCTTATGAAAAACATAGTTCAAATTTGTGGCAAATATCTCACCTCAACCATTAGTTGTCCTCTACCAACAAGCAATATTACAAGTCAAGGGGGAACTCAAATTCCACCTCCCATAACAAAAGCCTCAATACCTACCTATACCAACCCTCAAGTCACAACAACAATGCAACAAGTTAGTAATGTGATTCCTTCCTTGGGTATTCCTACTAGCATCCCTAGTTCCTATGTGGCATCACAAGTTATATCACCTACCTATATAAGCATTTCATTCACTTGCCTTATGAAAACATACACTCTTTCCCCAATTTCACTTCTATCTCATAACACAAACAATGACCCTCTCATAGCTCAACTCTTCCAAACTGTTTCATCCCTTAAAAACAAAAATTCCATCATAAACTAAAATCAAAATGGCCCACCAACATGTTATGTCAAAAGTAGTCCATTATCCTTGGAGATATTATGAACACCAATGCCACAAGGTGTAGAGGTGCCTAGATTTAAGAAATATGGAGGGAAGGGAGATCCTTCTAACCATGTTAATGCGTATACTGCCTTATGTAGTGACTTTCTTTGACATGATGCAACTTTACTTGGAAACATATAACTTGGCATATGCATTTCTAGGTTAGCTCTCATGTCTTCCTTATTTGTTTTCATTTTCATTTGCTATACTTTAAATTAATTTCTCACAGCATGGTGTTTAGCAATTTCTTTAAACTGGGGGCATACACTAGCATTATTCTTTTGCATTATTCTTTTTAATGGTTCTCGATGCAGTGTTCTCGTTTCATACAATGAGTTTTTCACTTTGCAGATAACACTGGGTGTAATGTCCTTCAAGAGCATGATCTATCTTAGCATATTACATTCCTCTTAGTGGCTTGATGTGACACACGACATCCCCTAAGTTGCAAATTTCCTATTCTTTGATTGGTCCTCTCTTGGAGACATTAGGCACAATGTTCCTTAAGTTAAATACCTCACATGAACTAAAAAAGACTCCTTTGAACATTCTTGGCATGTTGCATTTTGCATTTGTTTTTATATGGCCACCTTGCATAACACAACTTGCATGCCTATGGAGCCATCCTGTTTGTTCATGAGCTCCAAGCATACAAAGTTTTGCTTGCCTCATGAAGTTCCAAAATCATTTTTGTGTGGCGTCTTATTAAATTTATCAGGGGATATAACTTTGGTATGGTTTGAGTCGGAAGCCCAACCAAGGCATGAATTTTCCCATAGCCACTCACATGTGTGTGAGTGCATACCAACCATGACTGTATGTTTCTCACCTTTTTAGACTTCTCACCCAACGGACAGCCTAAAGTTCCATTGCCTTAGAGTGAACATGCATTTTTTGAACAAACAGCCAAGATTTGATCCACATCTTGATGGAAAAATAGTCAAAGCTTGATCTGGTTCTCTTTTATCTTTTATATTTTTCTCTCTTTCATCTTTGACAATGTATTCTTTTGCTTTATTTTTTCTCTTTATATCATTCTCATGTGTGTTCCTTTGTGCCTATGTTTGTTTTCCATGGGATCTTGATCCTGGGGGCTTGATCACCCCTCTTGATAATTATATCATCTTATTGGAATTGGTACATTCAAACCCCTCTTGATGCATGATTTCCTACTTTAGTGTGAGTTTGAAGGAAGTTCCTCCTCTCACTAAAGTGGGAGCTAGATGGAGTCACTAAAAAAGTAACCCTTCTACTTTTTCTAGTTTGTTTGGGCCCTCCTTGTGACTTTGGCTTAGCATTGTCTTGATTTAGTGGTGTAATGTGGATGACACATTCACATTAAGTCTTGGGCCCTTATGAAATGATGGATTTTAATGGCACCTTGCTAAAGTGTTGTGAAGTGTTGTAACACACTTTTAGACTTTTCTATGGTTAAATCAAATAACTAAGCATAATAAACCTATTTTTAATCAAAATCAACTTTAATTTATCCTTATTTTGAGTGTTCTAAGATTTTGTAACGCACTTCCACACTTTTCTAGGCCTTTCATTAATAATTGGGATTTCTTATGCTTTAATTAGCCCCATTTTGCATCCACAAGCCTCATTTATTTCATCTTTTCAAGGATAAGATCCTAACACCAATCAATAACCAATCATAATTTAGGTGTTTTTGGCTTGTGTGACCCAAATTTGGGGATCTAGGACTCATTCACCACTTTGGGAAAATGGGTCCTACCTTATTTGGTCCTGAACCGATTTTCACATATTTCTAAGCACTTTTGGTTTTTGGTGGGCATACATTGTGTCTGATGTGACTCATTCACCACCTTCGGTGAATGAGTCCCATGTGGCCTAGATTCAAATTCAATTCAAATTTCTACTGGGATTTTATTCTCATAGATCTTATGTCAGCTTGTAGTGTTGTAATTTCAAGAATTCTTGCATAATTGAGTATAAATACAAGGTTATTTCACTCATATTCTCACCTAGAATTCAAGAGAGTTCACAAGAGCATTTGAGAATTCAAAAGAACATTCAAGGGTAGATTATCAAGCATTTTAGAGCAGCAATCAAGTGTGAATCATCATGTCAAATACTTCATATATCATGTTTGTTATTGTGCTAACAATTGTGATGTAGGGTTTATGATTCAAGCAAGTGTTTCAAGCAAGATCAACATCAATAAAGCAAGATTCAAAAGTGACATCCATTGTAGCCATTTCAAGCATATTTGCAGCACATTATTACTAGGGTTTGGTCTAGGGTACAAATTTCCTTAGGAATAAGATTAGAGAAAAGTTACAAATCATTCAAAGTTGTCAAAGTTTTCATCAAGCCTTAGAGAACATTGGAGAAGACCTACAGGTTGCAAATCAGAGATTTGGATTTGGAAATTAGTCAAGAAGAGCAGAGAAAACAAGGAAGAGCAGAATCAGCTTTGAAAGTTATAGAAAAGCCCAACTGGACAGATTATCCACTTCTAGCGAATGAGTCCTGGTTCCAATATGTTTTCAAGATTTTACAGATCTGGATACCCTTTTGGCATAATTTTTTTCCTACACAATTTCCCAAAAACTAAACTAATTCACCTAGCTTTACGAATGAGTCCTAGTCAGCCTTGACTTTAGATTTTTTAGTGATTCAAACCTCCATTTTTCCTTCTCTAGTTTCCCAGGTCCACACTTTTTGTTTTATAGTTTTCTATTACATTTCATTTATCTTTCTAGGTAATTTAGAGTTAGTTTGCATTCAATTAAGGTTTTTCATTTCATACTACATTTCATTATCTTTTCCAAGTCTAAACTTGATGGTGAAACCTGCATTAGATCATATTCAGCCCCTAGGACAGCCCTATTGCAAGATCTCTTTTTCTTTTGCATTGAGATCTCTAGGGTTATCCTTGATTCAAATATCTTTGAAAGTGGGTGTGATAGCACTTGATCCACCTATCCCCCATTTTTAAGAGGTTCTATATATATATATATCAATCTGTGATGCTAGTTGTATGTTTAAAATTCATTCATTTATTAATTGTATTTCTCTATTATGTCCAATTTCTTTGGGAATGATACAAATATTATTTGGAGAACTATTATATTTTCTATCAAAGTCCTTATATTTTAGTCAGCAAATTGATAGTTCTTATTCTATTTTATCACATCAAACTTATGGCTATAAGTTAGTGTTAGTACACCTTTCTTGCTTTCTAGTTAAAAGCATATTCATTGATGGTTAATTGAACCATCTAATGGAGTTGTAACTCATCAAAATTCAAAGGAAAATTACCAATGAAATGGTGATATTTTCTTGCTATTAGGAACTTTTTCTTTATTTGTTGGGGTATGGAATTTTGATTGATATATTCACATGAAGTAAAATCCATTCACTAAAAACATTTTGGTGACTCTACTGGGGATCAAACATGATATCTCAACAATTACCTTGTTATGAATCAATATGGTTTTGCTACATGAAAATGTTTTTCTTGTATTACAATTGGATCTTGATTGGATGCAGGCAGAGCAGGAGGAAATTATTTCTTAGTTGAATACTTTAGCCTAGAGGTATAGGAGAAATGTTGCAGATTATATGAGAGAAAATTTTGTTCTTGAGGAAGAAGAAGAGATTGCACAATGACCACATAGAAGAGTGGTAGAAAGGTGTCCAAGGATAGAAATCATTTGGGATTATCACCCTTGTCCAAATCAAAATCAGAATCCTCCACCAACTTGTCCAAATCTAGATGCTCCTTCAAGGAGTTAATTTATAAATGAACCTAAAGGTAAGGGGAATGTTCCTAAAATAAATAAATTATTTGTCATGAAATAATTTGGTGACTCTAGAAGTTTTTCTTAGTAACAGACATCAATTTTTATTATGGCTAAAGTGATACCTCAGCCATAGAGAAATCATTTTGGACCCCTTGCATTGTCTCAATACACAACCTTATCTTGGAGATCAAAAACTGTTTTCTGAAGTATAATGGAGAAGGTTCACAAGATCCCAAAGATCATATCCAGACATTCATTATTGCATGTGGGATTTTGGGAATTCATGAAGAAGATGTATTTGTAAGATTGTTTGTAGAAATTCTTTTTGAACATGTCACAAAGTGGTTTCAAAGTTTAGAGCGTGGATGTATAACTAGTTGGGATAGTTTGGAGAAAATTTTCTTGATAGATTCAAATTAAGAATGGTGGAGGAGAAACAATCAAAGATTTTGTAGATCATTTCAACAAAGATATGAATTAGATTCCCAACCTAATTAGCCAAGTAAGCTAAACTATTTCCATATTTTTACTTCTTCATTACATCATGAAGTTTGATTTATTTTGAAACAAGATAAAGTGTGTAATATTGAGCAAGCACAATATGGAGCTATCAATATTGAAGATGAGTTATTTTTTTTCTGGGATATGGAAAATAAATCGTGTTGAAGGTTTTTGAGTAAAAAAATGTATGGTTCTAGATTCTCAACATATATTCTCACCAAATATTTTATGTTCCCCAATAGAACATACTAATCTTACTATTTTTGGTCAAGAACACTTTCAGAGCAACAAAGTAAGTAATAAGGGCACTAACTCCTATGATCTGCAGATATACAATTTCAAATCGAAAGAGATTGAAGATGACTCTAAATTATCAAGCAATGAAGAATATTATTCTTCTCTAATGCAACCAATAGTTATGGCACCTTTTGCTCCAACTATTTCAACCACTAAACAATTCATGTCGGGTGTGAACATTTGGGATGTCCACAAAAATTTCCAATCATTGATAGATCTCTATATACTCTTGAGTTGGTGTCTGATGCAGACACACTCAAACTTCCAATTTAAACACCAATTAATGAAAGCTAACTATTCCATCTTCTCAATGTAGATAATTTGAAATTATTGGACAATTTCATTCATCAAATCAAAAGCTTAATTTTGAATTTATACAAATGGAAGCTACAACTCAATTATAATGAACAATTTCACTATCTAAATGATCTGCAACTTCAATTTCATAATTCTTAGTCAATTTAAATAATTACAATCTTTGAATATCTAGATACTCAATATATATGCTATGCAGGCCCCTCCTCCATTTCCAACGCTACACTCTCTACTTTACTCTTCCTTCCACAATTTCCTTTGCCTTTTGGAAAGTGAGCTTCACTAATCACCTCCTCTCACACAGTCCAAATCTATTATTATATGTTTTATTTTAAAATCATTAAATTCCTCTCACTCAGGCAATGTGGTGCACCTTCCTTCTCAATTTGTCAACAATTATTTTTCATTGTTTTGCAGTCCTCTATAATGCCATGTTGTCCCTCTTTATCTTGAATAAAATCTGCATTTTCTCTGTCTTTCATAGCCCCTCTTTTATCTTCTATGTGCAACCCCTACTTTTCTTGTTATCTGCTATTTACAAAGCATCCCCCCCCCCTTCATGGCATCCTTCTACTCACCATCAAGTCTATAGTTAATGTTTTAATTAACCCCCCAATATCTCTCCAACTTCCTTCATTTGTAATTCTTGTGCCCCTTCAATTCCTCCATATTCCTTTGAAGATATTACATGCCACCCCTTAATTTATTTCTACACAAATTCTAAATAGCTGAAAGATAAAGTGTCTTTTTCTTTTTATTATTCTTTCTAAATTTCTTTGACTCCCCATTTGCATCTAATTGATTTTCTTTATTTTACTTCATTCAAAACTCCTTTCCAAGCATGAATTTATATCCTTTAGATTGGATCAAAATTATTGTGACTTGGAGGAGATCAAATCCGGAAAACACTTTTATGAAATGTCCATGATAAGCTTGGAGCTAAGAAACCAACTTTTATTACAACTTTCTATAAGGAACTCATAATTCCTTGAAAACTTGGAGAGATGTGTAATTATATATAATACAAAACTTCCCTCCAAACAATTTTGCTCCAACTTTCATAAAGTTCAAAATTTTAATTTTCTTGTAAATTGCTAGCCATGATCATAAAATTTTAAATTCTCTCAAACCATAAGGAATTTGACTATGAATTATTTTTTCACATTATATGAGATATCATCAAGAATATTTTCCTAAAATATTTTTTTCCCAGCTCTTACGAAACTATAGAAACAATTATTTTCGTAAAACTTCCCTGTGGAGTCTTAAAACAACAATCTGGTGAAAACTTGGATTTTGCAATTTTAATCAAATTTCTAGATTTTTCCTACTAAGAGATTCCTAAAAATAACAACACAAATCGGAACACATACCAAAATTGAAAATTCAATTGAAATATTGTTTTGGGTGATGCATGATCGCCTATGGACTCGGATGCTCTTGCATCAGTGTCATTCACTTTTGATGAAGTCAATGCAAACTTAGAATCTATGTTTTGATGAATATCAAGGATCCACCCACCAAGGAAAGAATCATTTATGATTCAGTTAAATCTTTTCCTTAAACCAATAGGAAGGCTGAATTTGAAAAGCATAATTTAGCCCTTATTTTGAATTGGTGTTTAGAAGTTTTAGATGATGACTTTCATTGTCAGGAAGAAGAAGCTATTGAGGTATTTGATCCTAAAGATATGGATAGGCAAGGAATATGATGCATAGAAGAAAGTAGAATCGTATTCCAAATTGAGGGAAGTAAATCACTAAGTATCCCTTCTCCATTATATGTAACACCTAAATTGGAGAGTCCCAAGCTAATGAAAATGTCTAGAGGGAGGGATAAGCCAACAAATATGTCTAAAGGGAGGGATAGCATGAATTGGTCTAGTTATTTTCACCCACTTTTTCTATTAGATGAATTTTGTGCAAGCAGAGATAACCCTTTGTTTGAATTCTTCAAGCCTATTACACTCTCATTAGGCATTGACATAATGTGCTATAAAATTGACTTTGAAGAGGAGAATTATGAAGAAAGGTTTGAGATGACAAGAAATTTGAGTACAAATGGATTAGAGGAAGAATAATATACAAAAATTGTCTCGATACACCTGTCCTTTCTCCCATGCTACAATTTAGGACTTGGAAACCACAATATCTACACTTCCAATGGGAGGAATTGATGAAGCAAGGTGTAAGTTGATGAAAGATGAGGTTATTGAAAGGATTTCTACAAAAATTATGGGAAATACAAGGGTAAGTAGTAAGCTTTAATTTGTTTCTAGTGGATTCAAGTTTTACACGAGGCCAAAGGCCTCCTCTTTATCTTCAAATTAGTAAAGAGATTACCTAGAGTGTTGAATTCTTAGAAATGATGGATCAAGACATGGTCAATGATATGCAAACCTATGTTTACCAAGAGCAGGAGGTTTATGGCGAAAGGTAGTTGTTTGAGAATGTGTCAATTTACAAATTAAATACTCTCATATTCAAAGGATTTCATGTGGATGTACTTGCTCTACCTTACTCTCTAGAAGTTGTATGGAGTTGTGTGCCTCTTTCACAATGGGTTGTTTTTCTCACAAATAAAATGAGACTAAGGTCTTTTTTTAAAGATAACAACCTAGCACATAAGTTAGTGATTTTGTGCTTTTGTTATCTCATAATAGCTAGTTGGAGGAAGCCAATAAGGGTCCAAATATAAATTTAAATTTTAGAAGTTCAAGGGTCACTTCCACACCCATAGAAACAACCTATATTAGCTCTATAACTATAGAAATAAATTAGGATAATCAAATAAAAAAAGACCAATTTCTACAAATATAATCAAATAAGGATCATATTTATTAATTTTAAAAACTTATAATATGCTTACTCTACACTAATCATTATTTTAGGAACAATCAAATCAAAATGAGTCTAAAATGAAAAGAAAAATAGATAATATGAAAATTTTATAATTACAATTAGTAATAATTTAAAAGGTAGCAATTCTTTGTTTTATAATAATAAACACATATATTTCATACTAGGTTTTGTTTCTAGACAAAATACTCTAACATTTCTTTTTACTTCTATGCTTTATAACATATTAGATATAACAAGCGGCCAAGAAGCTAAAGAGTCTAATAGGGAAAAATAATATCAATTCAACCAAAACCTTTTCAAATGAGTCTACAAGCATAGGGCCACGAGATAATGTCAAAAATGCAAGGCCAATGAATTGGCTTGTGACAAGAAAGGTCTCATTCTTTGTTGCTTCTAATATATATTTTGCAACATGTTCAAGTGTGTTTGCTTGGCTTTGATTATAGAAACATGAGGCCTTAATAATTTGCAAGATATATCTATTATCTTCCAAGCCACCTATATAAATTCGGAATGTAAGAATAAAATTAGATGAGGCTCAATTAAAGAATACATTAACAACCATGAAAAGGAAATAAATCTTGTATAATAATTTTTACATTGATTGTTTGCTTGATTGCTAGAATGCCCAAGATATTTTTCTAAAACCTCAAAGAAACATATGCACATACATGAGTACAAAAGACTTCTAAAAATATTCAATTTGGAATTTCATAGATGTTAGTGTGATCTATCATTTGGATGAGGATTACATTGTAAATCAAGGAGCTCTTATCTTGCAATCTAACACATGTGCTTATTTTGATAAATAAAAATAATAGTTCAAAAATGTACTAGAATATTTGTTAGAGAAGTTTTTTAAATAATTATGAATTTATCGCATTATATAATATATCATCATAATGAAGTAAGAATTGAAATCATTTAGTGAGATCCAAATATTAATATGAAAAGTGTTACATAATTAAATTTACAAATAAACATTACATTCACTAATATAAACTTAAAAAATAATTTCTAATTAATTTTTGCGTAAATTATGCCAAGAGGTGTAACCCTACAATGGTAGCACACCTATCAGCACTCCAACAAAATCCATGAAAGAAAAACACATTTGTAAACTTCAAACAAATCAGATTAGAAATGTTTTTTTAAAATATGAAGCAAGTTTCCATATTTATTAAAGGCAGTACAAGATCACTGAGTCAGTAGCAGATACTATAGAAAGTTCACTCTCAAAACTGTGTCTCTTAGAGACAACTTTCTATAGAAATATGCCTCAAAAATGATATCTCTTGGCTATACTATATAGATTAATATTAAGATAAATAAGCTACTAGATACACTTAAATCTCTCAAAAAAAAATAAAATATAATCCATATGAATAAATAGGGATAATAATTTGATCATAATACAAAATTCCCTTTCATAAACACCAATACAAAAATAATTCTCTATTTATATATCATTCAAAATTTGCACGGAAATTAAAATATAATCTCATTAAGACAAGATTGAGGTTACTTACTGTAATCAAGCATGGGAGTCTCCACAAACCCTGGAAAGGCTATAGTAATTCGAATGTTATAAGACATCAATTCAAGCTTGAGTTTCTCCAAGTCCTTTCAGACCATATTTGGTTGCAGTATACACAGAGTTA
The DNA here is from genome assembly GCA_007258455.2 of Sequoia sempervirens. Lineage (NCBI taxonomy): Eukaryota > Viridiplantae > Streptophyta > Pinopsida > Cupressales > Cupressaceae > Sequoia > Sequoia sempervirens. The sequence goes on along the minus strand of VDFB02353493.1, from coordinate 246,281,734 downwards.
CCATAATAAAGGTACTGCCAAAAGAATAACACACCAAAATAAACGATCAACAAACTAATAAGGGCGAAAAGTTGATGACTTATTTGGATGTGATAATACAGAAAGAAAGATTAAAAATACAATGATAAAAAGGTTAAACATCGCTTAAAAAAAATGCTTTCTTGGCTAACATATAAATGATATTATAATAGTCATAATCTATAGGCTGATTTCACATTACTTTAGCCTTAACTATGACTTTGAACTGACAATCACAAGTAATAAGCATACAAAAAGTTTTCCCAATAACATACCATTCCTGACATGGAATTCATGAGAACAATGGACATGGGTGTTTGGCCACTCCCCTGCTTCATCAATGGAATTCCAACATGCAGAGTATTGACAACTCCTGTCAAGTTAGTTTGAATCATGGCATGCAGATCTTCGATCCTGCCCTCATCCAGGAGTACAATTTTCACCGCACCTGCATTGCACACCAGCACGACAACAGCCCTCCATACAAAAGATTCCTTTATTGCCTTTGCCAAAGTTTCATACACACCCACATCTGCAACCTATTCAAAAACAAAAATCAGATTAGACATCAAGATTTCAAGTCTTGAGATAAGCTTAAAACGAATGAATAAGATAAAATCCTTGGTCGATATTTTATGTTTGGTAGCACCATCTTTGACAAGATTTTGTTCTGCTTACTCCAAATTAGAGGAGCTTCGGACTACAAGTGTAACGAATGCTCCTTGAGAGAGAGCCTCTTTGGCAATGGCAAGCCCAAGCCCACTTGATCCACCTGTTATCAGGACATGCTTGCCCTCCAGAGATTGCAGCCATGCTGATTTGATCTCCATTAGAAAACTGGCGCGAATACCTAACTCTTGGAGTGGAATAAAGAAGAAAAGAGGAGCTTTTGATGGTTTAGTTCCACGAAGAGCTATTTATTTCTGCAGCAGATGGGAACTCCTCTCTCTTTGCAATCGGAATGCCTTTAATTGGGTCGATAGGTTCATTAAGGCTATGATCAATTAAAGGAAATACCTCGTACATGAAACATATAAAGAAATAACCCACAATATACAATCTTAAAAAGAGTCATCTCAACAATAGATAACAAATTGATATTATAACCGGCCATCCTTTACTAAAGATGAACCGCACACTTTCCTTTCACATATCTTGAACGGAAAGTTGCAGGCAAGCCCCCTCGACCCAAACGCCTGGATACATCACGATGTAAACCTTGAGATAACCTCCCATACATCTATGCATTGCATGGTGTTGATCAAGTCTGTCTATTGATTTATAAGACCGTGAAAGAAATCAATACACTGTATGCATAAAGGTTGGAATGCATTAATGAAGAGGATGGGCTATATACATAGCCAGCAGAGAAAGTAAATGTTTACTTCAATGAGTAGTTCAAACCTAGGCTATATATCTCTTTTGTAGTAAATTCCCTGACGACCAAGAAAAGCTTTGTTGACTGATTTCCTATGGAGGAATTCCTCCTCTTATTGGGTAGGCGAAATATAAATACTTGGCAATACCTTTTTTAAAGACATCGTCATCTTCCAACAACCTCATTCATGTCTTTAAATGGATTGAGGAGAGAAGAATGGATTGAGGGGAGAAGATGCTTTTAGAATGTATCTTTTTTTTATCGTATTTGTTAATTAATTGTAAATCATAATATAATAGATTTTTTATTTTCAATAAATTAAAGAAATCGAATAGAAGGTGTATTCTCAAGACTGGATAGACAATAGTATAGATGTGAGGATATTTATCATAGTTTAATTCATTAATGGAATATATTCATATTATTGCTTAAACATAAAAATATTAATAAATATTTATTCTTTTATAAGAACTATTATGTAATTAATTCTTTTAAATTTAAGTATTAAAAAATATTTATTCTTTTCTAAGTAACTATTATGTAATAAATTCTTTTAAAACTACTTATAATGAATGACCACTAGTGATTTGTTGCATATTTGCTATGAAATATAATACAATGTAATTCGTTGTAGATAAAATAAATATTACCATGATTTAGATTAGGATTTAGTAGTTCTATGATTTTAGAGTGAATGCCAAAATGCAATAATTTTTCATTATATAGAATGATGATCTATAATAATCTTATAAATTTTAATTTTAATTTATTTATTTTTAAATTATGTAGAAAGTTAATTTGAAATTTAACACTAATACATTTGACTGCAAAATTTGATTAAACTATCCAAGGAAATATTTAAAATTCGATGTTCGTCAGGTGCTTGTAAAATTTGACATGTAATTTCCAATTTTTTGAAAGTTTATCCCCGACGTTCATCGAAATGTCAGCTATCATTTTCATTGAATTTTCGACAAACATGAAAAATAAAAAAAATTCAAATTGTGGCCGACATAAAGAAATGTGAATTCATGCCTGATTTATTGCAACAATGTTTTGCTCTACTTCAGACAGTTTATGGAGAACTAAGAACAATTTTCTTGGGAAAGATCAGAAAAAATTCAAGAAGATATTGCTAGGTTGAGGGTAGTTATTGTCTTTTTTCAGAATTCAGTTGTGAAGTCAGATTTGTAGTTCCAGGTTTGAAAATCATATTTTAAAACAACATCTCATCATATTTCATTTTTAGAGGTTAAGGGTTTTGAGAATTTCATGTCCAAATTTTGTTGTGTGGAATCACCATAAGATCACAACCAAGGAACAGATTCTTGTCACTGTAATTATGTGATCCATAACTCTATTGGTCATGTGGCACAGTTGTGCTATAACAAATACAAGATGCATTCATGTGTGACCCAATGTGGCTATGTTGTGATAGAAATGAAGGCACTCATGTAATGTAGTTAATTCAGGTTGTATAATGTAGGTGTCAATCATCATTGGGTGCATTTAGGTTGTCTCAAGTTTAACAAGTTAGGATGTAATTATAGCATGATCTAAGAGTGATTACCTCTTGTTGCAATAAAGAGCCTATAACTCTGGTTGATATGTAGAGTGGTTGTGTTATATCAATTATGTAGTGCATTCAAGCACAACCCATGTTTAATGGGCTATTCTAGATAGTGATCAAGATTTTCTAAACCTTATGAATGTTACTTGACATATATTTGCATAATCTCAAATTCCTTCAGAGGCTTTTGAAGTATCAATGTATCCTATATAGGGTTTAGAATGATTTATTTTAATTAAATAAATAAATAAATGATGTATTTCCCTGTAATTAGATAATGTGGAGATCTCCTAAATCTACCCTGGAGCACACTATCCTCTTTGGCACTGTATTCATTACTCCAGCTACTAGGGTTTTGCATGTGTCATCTTTAATATCTTCATTACTGTGGCTTTTAAATAGATCTCAGTCTTTGCTTTAATCATTTTCATGGTAACCCTTGAGTTCCATAATCCACCTTCAATCTCTTCTAAGAATGTTGTCTTAAGCTAGACTACCTACTATGCATATAAAGCAAGTCCTTCATACTTGCCATTGTTCCAAACCACCACTCACTGCCTTGCTTAAAATGTTGCCTCAATAAGTACAATAGCATGTTTTAAAATCATGGTTGCCAATGATTGACCATTAAGGTCACCACTTTCATCATGAAGATACAATGAGATTTTTGTCTTCATACTCAAGGCATTATGGAAGATAACATTGTGAATTGTTTGTTGTGTACGATTCAATTTTCTTGCACATTTACTGCTTTTCTAACATCCTTTAATACTGGGTATTGCACCCTCAGCTATAATCTCAAACAGCTCACCCACTATCACTTGAAGATTCCTTTCATGAGCATCCTTCTATAAAATCAAACTATACCATATAGACTGCCTACTTACTACAAGGGACTCATTGTTTCATGGTATTGTAATTCTTAAGATCCTTCAACCTTATTGACACTACTTCATAGTCCACAAGGTATTATTCACTATTCTCCCATCTTTGATGAGTCTCAAAACACTGCTCAAACATGCAATCCACTACCTCCATTATACATTATTGGCTAAGAAGAAACCTTCAACCTATGATTACCACTGTTACTTCATTTGGACATTAATTCCCTGATTGCATTTTCCCTGTCTAACACTACCAAAAGCATTTAAAAAACCCTTAAGGTCAGCAAGGGGGTAAGGAAACTCACTGTTAAAATCTCCTCTTTACTATGCAAGGTTTGAGCTTTATTATCGTGTCATTGCTCAGCCTCTTTTTGACTGTCACATCTCAAGTGATTGTCATTCTTCTTACCGTAGATTACATTTACAAATGTCACTAAGCTACATAGTGTGCTTGTTATTGGTTACAATCTTTAGATTGCAAGATTTTGTTATTACCTACAATGTCTCAATCTATCTGGTATTGCAACCTCACTAATCTACTATAGTTATTGTTTATGTTTCTACAGAGGCCTAGGGTTTGTACCCTAATCATGCTCTTACCAATGCTTATGTTGTTTTTTATTAGGGTTCTCTCAATGTTGAGGGCCCTAGGGATAAGCTCGTCATAAGAAGTGACACATTGCATCTTTAACTAAAAGGATAATCCATATTGACATTAGCAATGATGATTTCGACTTATTGCTCCTTAGAAATGGGTCACTTGCTCTTACTAACTCACTACCTCCATTATTTTAGGAAGTTTGTGATCAAGTTCAATATTCTGATTTTAGGAGTCTTAACAGTTGGAAATCATAGTAAAATAAGAATTTAATAAGTTTTTGAATTAGAATTTTAAAGTGTTTTTTGGGGTCATTAATTTCAAAGTATCTTCTCTTTTGCAAGGGTGGTTGCATGCCAATTTTTTTGGTGTAAAATATCAGAATTATTAGATTATGTTACCTATCTATGAATAAAAATTATTGGAGGGAGCTTGATATTTTTTGAAGATCTAAATAGTCAAGCTTGGTAAAGAAAAATCATGTTAGATAATATTAGTCCAAAACAAAATGAAGAGACACTTGATAGATTGTGGGCTAGATTGAAGAGAAAGGGTGATGGGAAATGTTATTTTCCTTGCAATAATTGCAAGGGCTTAAAGACGAGATGACTTTTAATCACAACAACTGAGAAACATTGTAGGTAGCATGGTCATGTTGAAGGGGGGTTATGATTATCGTCCATTGGTAAGTTATTTATTATGTGTTTATATTGATTGAATTTGTAAATGTTTATATCATTTTAACATTTTATATATATATAATCACTTGATCATGATCATGGTTTATTTGTGTCTATCATTATTATAAAGGTGGGGCACCCTAGGGGTAGATCATATGGATTGTCACAGCCCAAAGAATGTGGTTTTGCAAGTGGGAAAACATGGAGCTGAATATATGAATAATGATCTTATGGAATATGATCATGGCACATTGTACGAATATATTGATTATGACACATTTAGTGGTAGATCATGATGATCAAGATGACTTTGATGATGTTCATGATTTACCTATACTTGAGAAGGCATACGAGCCCCTTTATGAAGGCTTTGAAATAAATCTTCTCTCTATTGTATTTTTTGTTGTTGAACTTGAAGGTTATGAATGGTTTATCAAACATAGCAATCTCACAGATGTTAAGGTATGTCATATATGTCATCTTTTTTCATCTATTTTAATTGTTGTTAGTTCATCACTAGTAAATAAAGGATGAAGTATGTACCATTAATATTCTTTATATGAACAAATTATTTTTTGTTGTAGATTGATTGGTGAATTTTTGTTACCACCATCAAATATTTTACCTCGCTCATACCGAGATTTATGTGCCATTATGAAATATATCAAAATGGAGTATCAAGCAATAGATGCATGTCCCAATGATCATATTATATATCATAAACAACAAGAATTTGCAACAGAATGCCCAGAATGTCATATCAGTAGATATCAAACAGATCAACTAACAAAAAAGGTGTCTCGCAAGGTTCTTCATTATATTCCCATTATTTTACATGTATGCACCGATTATTTAGGTGTGAAAGCTTAGCACAATTTATGGATTACCATGAATGAAATAGAAGTGGAGATGACATTCTTCGAATGCCTGTGAGATGGTTTGCATTTAGGGACATGGAGGAAAAATGGCCACACTTTAAAGAAGAACCTTCTAATCTCAGGCTTTCATTGGGAGCAGACTGGTGTCAATCCATTTGGAGAGGTGAGATCTATTTACTTGTGGCCTGTTTTTGTTATCAACAATAACATTCCTCCATGGATGTCAATAAAGAGGGAGCACATAATGTGTTTTCAATGATTGTTCTAGGTATTTGTTTACATCAATTTTCTTTAACGTAGTAGCATCTCATTTGTCTTATTTGTTGCATAATGACTTATATTTTTTTCATTCAATAGTCATGTATATTAATTTATATATATTGTAGTAACATGGTTATAATAATTATGTAATGTTTATGTTCATTCAACTACATAAGTGCCAAGTTCAAGATATGAATCTATATATCAAGCCTCTTATCGACAAGTTACTAAAGTTATGGAATGGCGTCACTATGTATGACGTCTCCAGACCAATAGGACAAAGACAATTTCAATTCCATACAATGCTTGTATGGACAATTCATGATGCCCCGGGGCTAACACATTTTTGTGGTATGTTATAGCATTCGACTGCACTTTAAGAATATTTAATTTGATGAAGTAGATATCATGCATGTTTTAAAAATAATATATTCATTATATATAATTAAAAAAAATTACATATTTAATCCAATTATATATCATGTTGTAGGTCTTCAAACAAAGGAAAAATTTGCATGTCCAATTTGTGGTCCAAATATGAAATCTCGTCATTCAACAAGTTTAAGAAAGTAGGTGTTTGATGAGTATAGGAACTTCCTCCATAGAAATCATAAGTATCAAACTACTGAAAAACATTTTTTCAATGGGAAAGAGGAGACTACATCAAAACCATGAAGAATAGAAATCATAAATATCGAACTACTGAAAAACATTTTTTCAATGGGAAAGAGGAGACTACATCAAAACCACGAAGAATGACACCTCGCCTATGGAAGTTGGAATATAATAGAATTAATCGCCAAGGTTATACATCAGATCAAATTGTTTATCTATCATA
>VDFB02353493.1:246253005-246269067 GCA_007258455.2 Sequoia sempervirens | reverse complement strand
GTGGGAGAGAGTGGGAGAGGGTGGGAGAGTGTAGGAGAGAGTTGGAGAGAGTTTGGGAGAGTGGGAGATACAGAGGAAGAGAGTGGGAGAGGATGGGAGAGAGAGTGGGAGAGGGTTGGAGAGAGGGTGTGCGAGAGTGGGAAAGTGTGGGAGAGAGTATAGACAAAGAGAGATAATAAATCTATAAAAAAAAAGAACTTTTTCATAACACGAGCACGTTTTGAAGATGTATAGACATGACCCCTTTAGCAAGAATGAATGAGTTTCACTTTTTTTCTTTTAATATGTAATAATGCGAGCGCATTATAATGCACTTGTGTTATAGCACGTTCCAATTATGACTTTTCAAAAAAAAAAAAATTGGAAGTGGCCACAAATTTGCTACCCATCTCCATGCACCTGCCCAACATAAACGTTATGGAAAATATTGGATGGAAGGCATGACATAGAAAAAAATGTCAAAATTTGTAGTGACATTCAGGAAGCCAATCATGCAATGAAAAATGTCATTCAATTAAATAGTGATGGAGACCAAATTAATAAAAGTGCCCTTCCTTGGTTATTAACAGAGCAGCAAAGCAATGCTATAAAAGAAGTCATACAAAAAAATTGATTTCCCATAGGATTTGCTACAAACATAAAACAATATAATAACAAAGAAAGGTGAATTTGGGCCAGGGATGAAAATGCATGATTGACATACCTTCATTAAGGTAATTATTTTGGTATATTATATACACTTGTATAATGCATATACTTTTCAGTGTATTGTGTTTACTACTTTTGGAAAAATAATGAAAAGATTATTTTATAATTGTTGCAGTACGTTCTACCTCTATCTCTCCCAGACAACTTTGACAACAATGTCAAGCAAGTTATATATGATCTTGGAAAATACATGAGGTAAGTAGTGAGATTTGTTCAATTCACTATATACATCTTATAATTTCCATTTGTTTTACTTGTTATGTAATATATTGTATATTTTTGTTAAATCTCATTAATATATTTGTGCCTTGAATCACTTGTAGATGGCTATCATCTAAAGAAATCCATAAAGAAGATATAAATTATTGGAAGAGAAAAATTCCTCATCTAATGTGTGAAATACAAAAGTGTCTACCTTCAACATTTTTCAATGCACAATAACACTACCTCATACACCAAGTTGAGGAGATTGAATTGTGTGGACCTGCACACACAAGGTCAATGTGGATGGTTGAGAGGCACTTGAAATTTTTGAAGGCTTTGGTTAGACAAAGAGAACATCCTAAGGGTTCTATGGTGGAGGGATATATGGTATACCATACCATGGTGTACATTAGTCAATATCTTCCTAAGTTTGCAACAAAGATCCATGCAAATCACATTTGGGATCCCAACTCCATTAACAAATTCAAAGGGGAGTACTTGTTGGGGAAAGGTAGATTGAGGAAAGTGAGAAGTAATTATAAGATGGTCATGGAGATTAATTGGAATACATTTTTCATATATGGTTTTTATGTATATTGTACTTATTTAATTTTTAATCTTCAATATACATGAATTATAAATTAAGGTTGTATACTGTGGTAATTAACTAATTATACATTGTTTGTGAATTTCAATTTTTTTTGGTACAGTTGGTCAAGAGTGGGATGCACTACATTTGTACATCACCAACAATATTGATTGGATGATGGTATAGATTGAACGATGTCAACAATCTAGTCACGCATTAACATGGAAAGGTGTGGCTTCATTGGTTAAAGAAGTTTATCGTAATGGAGATTCCAATGTTACACAAAGGGAAATTGATTTAGCATATGGTTTAAGAGATAAACAGGTACATATAAATATATTAATCACCCTTATTATTTAATTATTTTCAAGTATACTGATGTATATATATCTTGAGATTGTTTTCTTTTCATACATTTGGCTTAATAAATATGTTTATCAACTAACGATATTGCAATAATTTTACATTGACATATTGCAGGTGAAACACCACAAGGCTATGTGGTGCAATGGTCATAAATTTTGAATCAAAATGTTGTATGACATGAAGAAAACTTGTGATTCTAGTATAACTATAGTCTTTTAGGTGAGTAATGTTTCATCTAGAAGCGACATACATCCAGAAGTCTCAAAAAATTGATACTATGGGATTTTGGATGATATACTTGAGTGTGACTTTATGTCCTTTAGATTAATTTTGTTCATCGTCCTATGGTACAAGATACGTTTGAATGAAAATGATCCTGAAAAAATTGTTATTGAACATGATAATGGATCTACTATGGTTAAGACAAGGTTGATCGAGCGAGCTAGAAATGACCCCTATGTTCTTCCAAGCCAATGTGAGCAGGTATTTTACTCAAACATTCCAGGTAAACCGGGTTGGTCATTTGTTGTTAGACATGATCCAAGAGGAAGGCCAGTAAAGTATAATGTGGTGGAAGAAGAAGATACCGAAGAACTAGAAGATGATGTAGATGATGATCACGATCAATGGTTACTTGATGATGTCCATGACGAAGATGTCGAAGAGGAGGAACTAGATCATGATGATGTAGGAGTTAATGTTCATGAAGATGATATCCATGTGGATGATGACATTATCAAAATTGATATCAATGACGATGATGATGATATGATCAATCCTTACAATGTTGAATCTGGATCGAATGATACAAACAAAGAGTTGGATGAAGAAGAAGATCAATGACATTGAAATGTATAAGTTATGCGATTATATTATCTATTTGATATTAATTTATTGATAGAATTATATTTGACTTATGTGGTTACATAATAAATTCATGATGTTTTTAATTTTTATGCCATTACATAATTAATTTAATGATGTAATTTTTAGTGTTTGAAAGGTCAAAAAATTAAAACATTTCAATAGTGATGTTAACAACCTTGAAATTAGTGTGTTTTATGTTTCATGTGATCATAAAAGATTAAAAAGTCAGTCGTAGAGGTGACTTTTCAATGGATGACATGTATGTTGGTTCTTTTTACAATGTAACCAAGTTTGTCTTCCAATCTACCTATGGAATTGCCAATTCCAATCGAAGGCAGCTTGAAGGACCTAGACCAATTGACGAGGACTTTAAAAGCCTCCTACACTTCAGGCTCTGCAATACTTGGGAGGGTGATCCCTTAATGTGTTTACAACCTATGCACCATTATTATAAACAACATTAACAATAGTAGATGATCTCACTTAATAGCTCAACACTATAAGATAATATCAAATAGAATTGGTTTTTCATAGACAATATCAACTATTTGGAGTTTCAGATAACTAAACACAATCCATTGTATAAGATAGTCAATGATTTATAATTTGTAGCAAGCTCTAGGAAAAGACAAACAAATATTGAGCTACACTAATAATTAAAACTTAGATCAGTGCCATATATCCATTGCAGGAGTCAAATTCATAAGCATCTAGAGGTTCATAATAGATTTAATACATCACATATAAGATCCCTGGCAATATTGCATTACAATTTCATCAATATGCATTCTAACCCAAGACTACTTATCAAATCCTTATACAACACATATCCGCCTATAATCCCATTCAAGCATTTTTATTAATTCCTTGAATTAAAGATAAAATAGAATCATACACACCACAATAGTGAGATGGATAAAACAACCCTTAGTTATTTCATTCAAAGTTTAGATATGCATGTACAATGGAGAGACATGAGCTCAAATTTTCATTTCAACTCAAATACTAGTACTGTTATACAACATTAAATCTAGATTTGAACTCAAAACCTGTTAAATAATGACTCAAAACTTAAATTGCATTTCTCTAAAACCATCGGATATGCAGAACATATCTAGTTATAATCCCATTCAAGCATTTTAATTAATTCATTGAATTAAAGATAAAATAGAATCATACACACTACAATAGTGAACTGAATGAAACAACCCTTAGTTATTTTATTGAAAGTTCAGATATACACATATAATGGAGAGAGACGAGCTTGAAATTATCATTTTGATTCAAATCCTAATACTGTTATACAACATTATATCCTCATGAACTTAAAACCTATCACAGAGTGACTCAGAACCTAAATTGCATTTCTCTCTAAAACCATTGATATTTACAATCATCTCTACAACTTCGCCTAGACTCGATCAAAATTATCTAACTTGCTAACCCATCCTTCTGGCCTTGAAATCCTTCTTATAGAAAAATGAAGGAGCAAACAAGCTTCGGGCCAGAAAGTACACACATCACCAGCCGATTAGAGCACTTGATGATATTCCAAAAATTGTTACAACTACAATCATCCTGGAGCATATTCATGTTCATCATGTCAACTGAGGAGAGTTGATGTGATTTAAAAACCACAAGAAACCCATACCGAGAAAGTTATCAATACAAAATTGGGACCATTGTAATTGCAGCATCAGATTTTCCACCTTTCCATAGTCCACTCTTTTCTACTCATCATCATTCAAATACTTAGCTACCCACTTCTAGTATTCTTCATCAGTAGGCCATTTAAAATTAATCACCTCATTTACTTTTGTACTATAAGGAATATACCTTACCGCTGCCTGATTCACATCTCTTTCAAAAGACTCCAAAAATTAGTTGGTACCAATAATCTTATCCATACAACTCACCAAAAACTCATAATCTGATTCATCACAAATTAATTTAATTTGATTATTGATGATCTTATTTGCTTGATCCTGCCATTGTTCGAGTGTTCTAATTTTTCTCTGCTCATCAATTATATTAGTTAACAATGTGTTACCCCAATCATTGAAATTCTTTACCAAATCTTTAATCTTCCTACTCAAATCATCTGGTAGGGTTTGAAAACCTTGTAATGATTTGACTAACGCATGAGTAGGCTTCAATGATTGGGGCCTATTATTTATATCAAACCTTGAGGCTTTATTCATGATATCCAGATCATTGGCCGTAGGGATCCAAATTTTAATTATTTGTACCACTACCTCCTGATCCCTATCAATATTATTTATTACTTCCAACAACAAAGAATATAAAGAATGTACAGATTGCAATTTACTATCTACCTCTTCATTTAAGTGCTCCAAAATAGTAGTAACAATCTCATTTTCCTTTGAAAGAAATCCCTCCTCTGTTATCCTTAATGATGTTTGTAATTCATCAATTTTCTATATGAGTTTCCTCTTCGTTGGATCAATAGAGCACTCAGTTTCTTCATCAATTTGTTCTAGAGGAGAGGTGAGAGTAGGATTTTGAATGGGAGACCCTGGTGTGGAAACATTTAGAGAAGCAGGAGGCATTGACCCTGTTGTGGGAGGTAATTTATTGGTTCCTGGAGCATTTGATGTTTCTCCAATCTGTCTATAGCTAAAATTTTCCACTATAATTTGCAATTCAACATTCCTCTATTGCATTTTACTATATTCTTCAATCAAAATGTTATACTTCTCCATTGGCTCTTCCTTTCAGCCTCCTCCCTTTCAGCAATCCTTTGGGCCAATTTGGCCACATTTACAGTTAAATTAGTGGCCTCAGTGGTTGAAGTCTTTGAAGCTCTCTTTATTATTAATCCTCCTCTAAAATTTGGATTAATATCAAAAATATCTGGTTTTCTCCCTTGTGGAGCCAATGCCCAAATTGCCAAGGTCTCATATTCTTCACTAAAGGTAGAGTTTTGCAATGCTACCTTAACGTCTTCCTCAAAATCTTGAAAAGGATTATTGGACTTCATAATAGCATTAAAAGCTATTGTATGATCTGCAATATCCCATTCAGTAAAAATCAATACACTAGCCTGACTCACCAGTTGTCTTCATTCTTCAGGAGTGATGTTCTTGAACTCTTCCATCAATTCAACTTTTACTTCATCATTCTCCTAGTCTGACCTGTCAGGCCTTAGTTCCCTTCTCTCCTTTCATTTATCTTGATACTCTTCAAATTTCATTCTCCATGCCAATTGCAATAATATAGGAGTTTTCACAAATGTATTGTCATCTAAAAACTCCCTGCATGCTTCCATTCTTGCATCTTGCACACTTTTACCTTTCATATCTAAATTGGAAAAAACCAATTTAGCTGACCTAGGAGGAGAAATCATACCAACCTACATGTCCTGATCAGTAACAATAATTTCATTTGTCAGATCCTCATGTGGGTGATTAGTTCTCTACCTCTTAGGGCTTGGCTCAGATGGTGGTGATGGGGGACTATCTTTTGGTGATGACTTTAAATCAATGATCTTAACTACCCCAGGTACTTTGAATTTTAGACTTGGTCATGGAGGCGCCTTCATTATTTGCTTCCCCTTCCTATCTACTTCCTCCTCATCACTGCTACTATCCTTTTTCCTTCTATAGATGGGTTGTTTTTTTGTAGGCTGGTATACTGACCTTGTTTCAATTAGCCCAACACTTTGTTCTTGCATACCCAGACTTAGCCTTAAATTTACCTTTTTAGTTCTCAAGGTGTCCATAATCTCCTTGAAGTTCTTCACTAGAAAATCAATTTTCTTATGGTATGGACTGAACTCGAATAGTGGATCATACTTTGGATCTATTTCATGCACAACATCCAATAGCTTACTATAAGCTATCCATTTCTCCTTGTTCAACTCCTACTTATTTAGATCAAATTCATTTCTAATCAGTTCCTCAAGGAAGTTGAACTCATGTGAAAATTTTCCAACTTTTATTCTTTGTCTGAAAAGAGTAAAGAAAGCCTCAGGATCATGTTCTCACCTTGGACCACATCTCAAATGGTAATCAACAAAGAATTTATCAAAATGTGTCTAGCCTCCCTTTGAAAATACAAAGTCAGAAACCACTATATAATAAGCAAAGAATTTTCCTTTCCCCCTTCTAGTGACATTGTCTTTATGAATACAACCTATCTTTCACATAACTTCTACAAACCCTACTCTTGGTGGCACATTGTATGGAAGTATGTGAGGAGCTCCCTAAAATCCATATACTCTCAAGACAGTGCTGACTGGGTATGGGATAATGTCACCCCAGTTATGGTAAACCCTCAACTCTGGCTTCCTCCCCTTTGGCCTGAGAAAATCATGCAATTCCTTGGGGATCCTAGGTACATTCACCATCAATTTAGCCCTTAATATAGAAGCAAAACAATTATAAAATTGCACATAATCGGTTCTTTGTTTATTACACTCCCACTCTGCAACCCATATCTGTACTGGTAACCTTTCTCCATCAATTGATTGCCTTCATTTCATCTTCTCAAAAAAGAAATCAGCATTCCTAAACAGAAACATATGCATCAGCATAGAATACCAAAAGAGTTGAGTACTAGTATCAATTTTCTACAACTTCGACAACCCTTCATGTATCCTCTCAGCCAAGAAAGAAGCAAATTCATATGTCACAGAGAAGTTAGGGTGTTGTATTTGCATCCCCATGAACATGTACACAGTAGGCATTACTGCACCAAGACTAAAGCCCAAAATATGATAATGAATAGAAAGTGGCTAGGAAAGGTTTTGCAAAAAAATTCAATCTAGAAGGTTCCTAGTCACTAGGGCTGATATGAAATTGTGAACCTCCTACCCTGACTAGATGAGGTGGAAGCAGCTTAGCCCTAAAAGATATTTCAGCTTTGCATACTCCTACTTCATTTCCTCAAAATTGATAAGAACCAAGTCTTCACTTGGCTCACTCAAATCAAAAATCTGTTGGATATCTTCTCTGTTAATTTCTAGTAACACCCCTCCATCATTATCCCTAATTACCTATGTAATAGGGTCATACCTCGCGGCCACTTCCCTAAGTAAGTCCACATTAGGGAATACATTTGGTACAACCAGCTTCCCCATGTCATACATCCATCCATTTGAAAAAGGGTGAGGAAAATTCCTCTGTCCATACCACAATCTGAACATTTCTAATCCGGTGAGAGGAACCCTAGGATCAATAGTGTTGGAATAATTACACACTAACCCCTCCCCTATGATTTTCCCTCGCATCAACACTACACCTTTCCTTCTATCATTTGTTGATAATGGAAATTGATTCAGGAAATCATTGTACAAGTTTCTTTTCAAATATTCAATGTGGCCATAATGCTCCTTGGTTGGTGCCATCTTGGACAAACTAGGGCTTTGTTACAATGTTAGACCTCAATTGGCTAGGACTAAGCAGAGATAGGAAACTATAGAGTAAAAAATTGCAATTCCTCACAATTTATAATTAAACTATAGCCTTAACAAGAGATTTCAATAATCTAAATGACAAGCATAGAAAACCCCTTTCCCAAATTTAGGTGCAGAATAACTGGGAGGCACATAAAATAAACTTACAACTCTTTTTGAATAAACTCCAAATTCTAGCTACAGCGGCTCACAATTTCACCTTCGGCTCTGAAACTATTTTCATGAAATAATTGGATGCTTTGTGATAAAAATTAGGAAGGAAATTGATTTTATGTCGATCGAATCTCACCAGTAAATGTCTCATCTACCATTAAAGTTCATTCGTAGGTTGCACGAATGGCTCCAACCACATTTGATACAGATTTAAATTTGAACCGTTGATCCTCCAGTTTCATCAAATCATCGATGACCACCTTCAAAATAGGTTGAAATAATCACCAACATGGCAATAAGGGGCCCACCATGCCATACGCCACAAATGAAAACCACATGAAGGTTGCCTGCGATACCGTAATCCCTTGATTTACCATCATAGGATGGCGGGCAACTATTGATCCTTCTCATCAGAGATCCTGGTCTTTCAAAAATGGTTGTCATCCTTTCTGTTAACTATCGAGCAGCTTTTCCCTCAAAATTATAACATCCACATTGAAATAAATCATGTGAATCTCACAAGCACTTTAGTAATCTAGCCCTTAACACGTTTATAACTGGCTAATGCTTCCTTCACTCTTTAGACCTCATTAGATGAGACACGTGGCAAGTTCCCATGATATCGCAATCCTATAATTCCTGATCGTGGGATGGCGGGCACTGTTGATCTACAGGAAATAGATCAACGATAGCGCTAATTCAACCCTCTACAAAATAAAATCATCAACAGGCACCTTCAAAACAAGCTGACACAATTGCCAACACAATGATAAGGGGCCACCTTACCACACACTACGAAGGAAATCCATGTGGCAGTTGCCTACGATATCGCAATCCTAAAACTTTTGATCATGCGATGGTGGGCAATCGTTGATCATAAGTATCAATGATCTCGTTCCTTTAACATAGTTGCTAGCCATGTCATTAACCTTTGAGCAGCTTTTCCAATGATATTATAACATATCCATCGATTTAGAACATGTATGTCTTGAGAACACTTTAGTAATCCACCCCTTAATACATTTAAAGTCAGCTAGTGTTTCCTTTACTCTTTAGGCTTCATCGGATGAGACAAGTGGTGCCCATCCATGATTTTGCAATCAACCCAAGCACCATCAGAGGATGGCGAGGAACAACTCACATCAAATGGTAGTTGGTCAACGATAGCACAAATTTGATCCCCCAGATAGGACACATGGTGCCCGCCCGTAATTTCACAATCCTTCAATTCCTAATCACGGGATGGTGGGCATCGTTGATATCTATAGGAAATAGATCAACGGAAACACTAAATCAACCCTTGCAAAATAAAACATTCATTAAAAGGAGAAGTTGGTATTACTAGGCAGACGACAAATAAAAAAATTATATTTATAGAAGAAAAATAAAATAAGTTTACAATTTTTATTATAATTTCACTTTTCACTTTAAATGTATGTTCCCTCATTAAGTTGTATTTTTTTTACAATCACATTTTTATTTTAGATATTTGTTTATAAAATATAAAGATGCATTAAAAATATATTAGAAATATTTTTCTTTATATTATATAGCATTCATAACATTAAATTAACATAGAATAATTGCACAATATCACTTAACCAATCAAGAAAAATTTAATCATTACTATGCAACATTATTCTCACATCAAACTAACAAATAAACATTGAAAACAAATTTATTTTTTTATATTATAGCATTCATAACTTAAACCTTTTATACACAATATCAAGTTAATTATAAAAACACATAAAATTATTTATAAGCAACTTAAATTTTTTAACAATTTAATAAAATATAATTTATTATATAATTAAGAAAAATTAAATAAGAATTATAGATAAATTTATGAAATATTGATTTACTTATCAAGAAAAAATCAATGATAAATTTACTTATTATAGATAAATTTACTTACCAATCTATTTTAACCATTAAGAAAAAATTAATCATTAGTGATTGCAACATTATTGGCACATCTTTTAAATTGACAAATAAACATTGAAAACACATTTATTTTTTATATTATAACATTCATAACTTAAACCTTTTTATACACAATGTCAAGTTAATTATAAAAATACATAAAATTATTTATAAGCAACTTAAATTTTTTAACAACATATAATAGAGTTTAGATTTGTTATATCTCTCATATATCAACATAGGTAAATTTAAAAATATTTTAAATTATGTAATTTCAAAACAAAATGAATGAATTTATAGAAGATTATTTTTATTAAAGTGATAGAATTTAACCCCAATACTAACACTAATTATAAGTCTAACCATAACCTCAACCCTAAAACTAACATTAATTAACTTCAAACCAAACTCTAATTTTATATCCAACCCTAAACATAACTATGATTCTAAAACTAACATTAATAAAATCATAATTGATCCATAACCCTAACCCTAATACTAAGCCCTGCCCCAATTGAACCATAACACTAACCCCAAGCTTTATTATAGAACCTTAATCTTTACCCCAACCCTAATCCTAATTCAACCCTATACCTAATTTTAATTAAATTCTAACCCTAATTGAACCTTTTAAACTAACAAATAAACATTGAAAACAAATTTATTTTGTATATTATAACATTCATAACTTAAACCTTTTATACACAATGTCAAGTTAATTATAAGAACACAAAATTATTTATAAGCAACTTAAATTTTTTAACAATTTAATAAAATATAATTTAAATTTAACTATAAATGGTATAGAGTTTAGATTTGCTATATCTCTCATATATCAACATAGGTAAATTTGAAAATATTTTAAATTATATAATTTCAAAAAAAAATTGAATGAATTTATAGAAGATTATTTTTATTAAAGTGATAGAATCTAATCCCAATACTAACATTAATTATAAGTCTAACCATAACCCCAACCCTAAAACTAACACTAATTAACTTCAAACCTAACTCTAATTTTATATCCAACCCTAAACATAACTATGATTCTAAAACTAGCATTAATGAAACCCTAATTGAACCATAACCCTAACCCTAATACTAACCCTTGCCCCAATTGAATCCTAACACTAACCCTAAAGCTCTATCATAGAACCTTAATCTTTACCCCAACCCCAACCCTAATCCTAATTGAATCCTATACCTAATTTTAATTAAATTCTAACCCTATTTGAACCTTAAACTTAATTGAACTCATGTTTAGGGTTAGGGTTCAATTAAGGTTAGGGTTGAATTATGGTTATGATTAGGGTCAAAATTCAAATAGTATTATGGTTGGAGTTTAATTAAGGTTTCTATTCACTTAGGGTTAAGGTTCAATTAGTATTCAATTTGGGTTAGGGATCAATTAGGGATATAATTCAATAAGGGTTTAATTAAGGTCAGGGTTAAGGTTAGTCTTAAATTAGGGCTAGGATTGGAGTTAGGGTTCAATTAAGGTAAGGGTTATTGTCTATTTTAGGGTTAGGGTTCAATTAGAGGATTCTCTAGGGTTTTGATACAATTAGGGTTAGGTTTCAACAGCTCTACCCAGGGTTACGATTATAGTTCAATTAGTGTTAGAGTTAGGGTTATAATACGAGTTCAATCAGGTTAGGGTCAAGGTTTAATTAGTGTTAGAGTTAGGGTTGCAATAATAAAATTTTCCATAATGATATGGAAAGGCATTCAATTGGATTCATATACAAATGCATAAATAAGAATTGGTAATTAAGAATTCTCTAGAACTAAATTTATAACAACAAATACAATCCTTAGCTTAATCATTTGTTCTTTGTTAGGGTTGGGATAAGAATTTAACAGGGCCAATTGAGACTCAGGAAATAAAACCCTACGGAGGAAATAAAGTATTAAAATCAAAGTTGGGTTTTAATTTTAATCTCATGATGTAAGCCTAAGCCATTAACTCCAGTGGTCATTTCGCCGATAGCTTAGCCAAAACCTTTCATTAAATACTAACTATGCAATGTCTAGGTTTCTAGATTTGAAGATATGGGAGAAGATCTCGATCATACCTTGCCAACTCGCAAACCTAAGTTGTCACCCTATTATTTGGTGTGAGGTCAGCAAAAGGCAGATATGTGTCCTATATGGAATGTGGGGCCCAATCTCCACTATTGAGCTCATAACCTATGGTTTTAGATTGAAAACCAAGATCAAAATCTAATGTAAATCTCTGTTGTTCCCTGCTAGCTCATAGGAGGAAGATGAAGGTTGGTTAAAAGCTGCAAGGTCAATGAGATTGCGATGCGTAGCTCCAACCATTCATTTTTCAAAGTGCATAGGACCTGCTGACATGGTACTTGGTTTTTGAGATGGATTAATGTTATTGGTCATGAGGAAGGTGAACAATGCTTCATTGGATTTCAAACTGAGTTAGCCCGAGATAAACCATTTGATCTGCCAACTCTTCAGCAAATTCGGGGGCAATTTTCAAAGTTGGAAAATAGCACATGGTGGTCATTTTATCGTACAACTGGTGAAGCATTAATGAATTATTCCTTGCTTGTGTAGTCATGTCAATCTCAATCTGTGTGAAGATGTTGTCTTTGGAAATCATGAAGGGTGATCTTTGGATTCTCATGCAGCTCTGGTTAAATGGTAACAGTACATACACCACCAAATTGCCATGTTTGCACATGCATTTTTACTAAGCATTAATGAAGGTTGCCATTACTTCGCACAATAAATACACAAGGAATTAATTGCTAATAGTGTCATACTTGTAGCAGCTAGAGTACTTTTTGGGCTGAGTCTAATCAAGTTTGAGTGTTTTTCTGAGAAGAGAAAATGAGTAAGTTAGTAAGGAGGTCTATTCATTTGAGCTCACAAAAGCCCAGTCCTGCTATTCAGGAAGGTGCTTTGGTTGACAAGCCCAGGCTTGTGCCCACTAGATGTAGTAGAAGGTTGCAATTCCAAGATGTTGCTGCTCAACTAGTAGATGACAAAGTTAAGTAGTCAGTGTGCTCTATTACTAGTGTTGGTAGGAAAATAAGGTATGGGCATGGCTCCTCTAGATGCCAACACTCACCCATTGACCTTACGAGCAACACTTATGATGATGTAATCGAGACTGAATCTGACTACTATCAGTATTTACCTCACTTCAATCATGGTCTACCCTTTGATGAGGAAGTGATATTTGTGGTGCCATTGGCTGTTAAAACCCCAAGCGGACAAACTAGAACCGTATTAGGCAAGGACAAGAAAGAAGAGGAGGTTGAGGGTCTATCGTATTAGGAAACAACTAGAAGCGGGCATGTATACCAAGGTCTAAGTGTTTGTAAGGGAAGGGTGGCGGGTAAATAAGAAGTTGTGGTGCCTTCATGGAAATTTGGTTGCCTGGTTTTTTTGCATGGATAGCGATAATGGGATTTTGATGACAATTTGTGTTCCCTTTCCTTTTAGCTTTCCCCAGTTCGTGCACCACTATGTTTTGCAGATTCAATGTGTGGGATGTTTTGAAATGAAAGTCAAATGCAATGGAGATTTTTTTCAAATGAAAATTTGTGGTGAAATTACATTTGAGCCCGAAGCTTGTTTCTCCCTTGTCATATAAAAGGGAATTCAAGGCTCATTTGTAGGGAGAGAACTGATGAAAGCTCTAGCTAGGTTTTGAGTTGAATATATGGGTAGAAAGATATATGTCCTTTGATGAGGAAGTGATATTTGTGGTGCAATTGGCTATTAAAACCCCAAGCGGACGGACTAGAATCGTATTAGGCAAGGACAAGAAAGAAGAGGAGGTTAAGGGTCTACCATATTGGGCAACAACTAGAAGTAGGCATGTATACTGCGGTCTGAGTGCTGGTAAGGGTAGGGTGATGGAAAAATAAGAAGTTGTTGTGGTGCCTTAGTGGCAATTTGGTTTCCTGGTTTTTGCATGGATACAAAGGGGATTGTGATGACAATTTGTGTTCCCTTTTCTTTTACCTTTCCATAGTTCATGCACAATATATGTTTTGCAGATTCAACATGTGGGAAGTTTTGTAATGAAAGTAAAATGCAATGGATATTTTGTTGAAATGAAAATTTGTGGTGAAATTACATTTGAGCCTAAAGCTTGTTGCTCCCTTGTCATATAAAAGGGAATTCCAGGCTCATTTGTAGGGAGAGAACTGATGAAAGCTCTATCTAGGTTTTGAATTGAATATATGGGTAGAAAGATATATGTCCTCTAATGAGGAAGTGATATCTATGGTGCCATTGGTTGTTAAAACTCCAAGCGGATGGAATAGAATAGATAGCCTATTTTGAGTTTTGGATGAATATATGCAAATTATCTTAAATTGTATGCAAATATGACTTATAAGCATGAATAAATGTATAATTCTAATATATTTTCTCTCCTAATGTGGATTTGAGTGAATTTTGAATGAAATGTTAATGATGTTGTCATTCTTCTTTTGAGGATTTTTTCAATTGTGTGTCTATGTTTTGGGTAGAATTGATTTTAAAATTTTAGGTTTCATATTTATATGTGTAGAGATTGATCCTAATATTCCAAAAATGAATGTTAAAATATCATGAAAAAAATGGGCATAGAATGAATGTAGAGTAAAATTATATTTGCATATATTCATAAAATAGAATCTAATAAAAAAATATCGCAATTAAAAATAAAGGAAAAATAATTTAACCCAAATTTAGATAAGAGATAATTAGATTATATGATAACTTTAAGGCTAGGGTTAGGGTTTGATTAGGATTAGTGTTCGCTTAGGGTTATGATTAGAGTTATGAATCTATAATTAGGGTTCAATTAGGGTTATGATTAGAGTTATGAATCTACAATTAGGGTTCAATTAATGTTCCCTTAGGGTTTCTTTCTTGGGAGAAGTTTATTGAATGGTAAGTGTATTTTATAAAATTAATATGTCAAGAATTAATTTTAGATAATACTACATGTGGTTTTTCATATGGTATTAAATTGTAGATTAAAATTGATAATAGATTCCCTTCCTTCTTTTGCATTGTAAGCTACCATAATATATGGCCTTAAAATCCTATTCATATTTTGAGCTTTTCTAAACTATACAACACGACATCCAAAAAAAAAAATTGTTATGCATTTTTTCCAAGTACAGATCCTTAGAATTCTTAATGTGTTACTTAGATTAATTCTTTATTGCAATAAATAAATACACACTAATATATATACTATAGGTTTGAGGGAAAATATTAAAATATTTATATATATAGAAAAATTTAAATACAAGGGATTCAAGTACATACCTTTGCTTTTGTTAATGTTGATGACGATACAAATCTTGATGAAGTGCCAAATTTGATGACATGATATAAAAAACTAGAATATCTTTTCTCTATGTGGCACTTGAAATTTTGTACAAAACTATAACTAACTCTACATCAAATTTGTGACTTTGGAACTATTTTGCATCAATAAATATGAGCTTTGACACATGCCTCCTAATCTAGCATACAATATGTACTTAAATGCTCAAAATAGTTGGGAGTAGTGTTGAGATTGGTGGATCTTTAGGAAGGTCCAATGCTTCACCTTTGTATCTCTCCCTATAGATAGAGGTAGAGATGAATATAGAATGAGAGAGGAAAGGGATAAAAATAGATAGAGATATAGAGAGAGATAGAGGGAGAAATAAATATATAGAGAGATAGGGAGATAGAGGGGGGATATATATATACAGAGAGAGAGAGAGATGGCAAGATAAAGATATAAGGAGATATATATATAGAGAGAGAGATAAGTAGAGAAATAAAAATAGAGATG
>VDFB02353493.1:246234025-246252905 GCA_007258455.2 Sequoia sempervirens | reverse complement strand
ATCTTTAACATTTTTAGGCTTGATATTCTCCAAAATACTCAATGAAAGATTCAATAACTCACTATCCTCAATGTGAGAATTTAGAATTTCTTCCCTAGCCTTGGCTTGTGCAAATGATGCGACTTTCATTTTCTGAATTGGGGACAAAGTAGACAAATGAATAGGAGCATCTCCCAACTCAAAATAAAATTCTTCCTTTTGCTCTTCTAGAAACTTCTTCACTACCTCTGTAGTGTCTCTTGCTTCTACTAGAACTCCCTTAACTTCAACCTTCTTTTCCTTGAGCACTATATCTTTTGCCATACATTTTTTCTTATCATTTGGAACTTCAACTTCTTCAACTAATATCTCATTTTCTTCAATAGACACAACCTTAGGAGCTTCGGTCTCCATAGGTACTTTTGTATCATGCACTTTAAGAGGAATCTGAGTGTCTTCATTTCTTCAATAGACATTACCAGACATAGATTTGCAAGAACTCATTCTCTTAGCTTCTCTTCTTCAGTTATGGCACTAACTCTCCTCATCTCCAAAATTTCATACAATTCCTTAGGCAACTATTCCATCATCTCAACAAGAGTCATATTGAAATTGTACATGTATTGTATTGTAGCCTCCTCAAGGATTCTTTGACCAACAGTATCAAAGGAACCATACACTTCAAATAGGGGGTTAAAATTTCCATCCTTGATTATACCTCTTTCAACTTCCTTTATTGACATACCTGGTTTGTTAGGATTCATATTCTTCTTTTCTTTCTCCTCTTCATCAGAGGGATTGACTGTTATTGCTGTAGGGGTGATCATATGCTTTATTTCTCTAACTTCTTCATCAAATTCTATCTCTTCATCTTTTGAAACTGTTGTATACTCTCTTGTGCTCTTATCCTTCTTCTTTTTACCAGATGCCTTAACTTGAGCTTTTGTAGGGGTAGACTTCTTTGCATGGCCGGATAGAGGTATTGAGATCCTCATTGATCTAGCTTGGGTAGAGGATGCTACCACACTAGAAAATTCATTTTTAGCAGGCTCTTTTCCTTTTTCTCTTTCATCTTGTTCTCTTATTCTTCTAGCTTCTCTTACAACTTCCTTAGATATGCCCATACTCTCTACAAAGACTTACACTTCTTTCCTTACTCGTTGGACTATCATTGGTTTCTTCAATTTCTCATAGACTTGCATATCCTTCTTTTCATATGCTCCAAACATTTCTTTAGATGGATCCAAAGGCTTACTCAATAGATGTTGTGCATATAGCTCCAAGATTATTTCCTCAACTTCATAACCCATTTGCATAATCCAAATAGTTCTAGGTTCTAAAAATTTCATCAAGTACTGATCAATATCCACCATAAAATAGATTGTATCCTTATACTTCTCCATAATGGAGGTAGGAATTATTTCCCAGGCTTGCATTACATTATGAAAGTTCTTGAAATATCCCCACATTGTAGTGTTCCTGGATTGCATATCACCAATTCCATACAAGATATCTCTAATCTAAACAATAATAGGCTTATCGCTTTGCCAATGCATCTTCCCAACTCCTGGAACTTCATTCCTAAAATAAAAGAACAAACACATCAATAGATTACCATATTTAAAATAACTCTTCTTTTCTTTCTTTATCTTGGGTATGTGCAGGATCATGATGGGCCAAAAAGTGGAAATATGACGGGTATGTGGCTGACGACTATTTTTTTACCCAAAATTCATGAAATGAAAAGGGTTTTTAAAGGAGATTCTCATCTTTCCATTGATATAAATTATGCTTTACTTTGAATTTAATAAGTAATTATTATTCATTTTCTATTCAAATTATGACTAAAGTCCTAATTGATAGGTTGATTGAAAAACATCTATAGCTTTCAAACAGTATCACATTCTATGTTTCACATATTATAGGATTAAAAAAATAAAAATGAATTTCATGAAGTTTGACCAAGCTAAGGTGGTCGGACATGTGAGTTTTTATATTTTTTAAAAAGTTGTAATAAAAATTCATAATTAATTATTTACTTGGAAAAAATTACAAAAATATGCATCACATTGGACATGTCTATATATCTAAAATATTATAAAAAAATATTATCATTTTATTATGGTTGGGAATTGGTTAGACGGAACACCTACTTCTTATTTTTTCCTGAAATTTAAAGTACCTTTGCATTGAAATTTCAAATTTTCACCAAATATATTTTCTTTTTTTTAAACAAATCTGGTAGTTTTAGAAACTACATTCAATTTTCTACAGATTCTCTTCTTACATACTTTTAAAAGGTAAATATAGATGCTTATTGAAATTTTTACGTCAAGTTTCCTAACTTTGATTTTTTTGAATTTTTTGCCACTTAAGGTCCTATTTTTTCCATGATGATTCTACACATACCCTCTTGCCAAGATTTTCCATAAGCTGAATTCAAAGCAATTCACATAAATCATACATTGCATTCTCTTTTACCATCTGATATGCTGCATATATGGATGTACCAAACAAAAAAATTTCCTCAGTTAGAGTGATATATCTTATAACCAATGACCATCGAGGAAAATTTCACACCCACATCAATGATGTTCTCAATTGTCATTGTTCTTCTATCAAATACCAAACCAGCTGCATTAGTGATGGTTTTATTTTTCACAGACTTCAAAATTGACAATCCATTAGAGGAATTAAAACCTATAACGGCACTAATAGCTTCTTTTGTAATCTTGAAGGGTTTACTCAACCACATGAATTTAACATGAACTCAACTTAAGATGTACCAAACCCATTTGTTTTCATCAAACATGGAAAATTTCACAATCTACGTGAATTTCTTCTCCTCTAGGGTTTTGAATTCAGGCTTAGCACAAAAATCCTCTCCAATAATGTGTTTGGAATACAAATTCAGAAATTGTGAGCTCCCTAACTCCTCAATATTAGCATGACTATATGCCCTAATATCTTCAATGTGCAAAACACCATATGGAAAAAACAAAAATGCACCTAAGGGATCAGTCTCAATAGACTTGAAAGGATGCTATTTGAAGTTCATACGGGGTCTATCATTTCCTTCAACTACCAATGGAGTAGCCATTTTCACAAATTCATAGGTTTACAAGTTTTCCTGATAAATACCTTTTTTCCAAATTAGGGTTTGAACTTCGAATTGCCTTCACACTTGAATCCTTGCCAAATTTTTCCAAAGTTCACTTCAGAGCTCTTCAAACATCTTCTTCTCAAAATAAAAAGTGATAAAATGAAATATAGAAATAACCTTTTATCATTTGCACACCTAACCTTTTAGATGCAATAATTTTTTTTCCCTAACTTATCTGGATACCCTATTTCAATACAATGTGAAAGATAATTCTTCTATAGACCTTCAATTTTGCATAAATACTCTATCCAACTATTCGATAGCAATTGTAGATCACTAATGTGATCAGTAAACTCATCCACATCCCAGTGTTGATTACCTGCAGGGGGTTTTGAAATATTTTCTTGATAGCTCCCTCTAGGCTAGAGGCCTTAACCTAATCCCTAGAGGAATTACTAGAAGTTGATTTTAGTGTTGGCTCATTTCCTACAATAGAGGGACTCTTCTTCACCCATGTCTTCTACATCTACTTCTTGATCTGATCTGTAGTAACTTTCCCTTTTCCTTTTCATCCTTCTACATGTTTCTTCTTTGATTTACTAGACCTCTTCTACAGAATCTAGAAATATGACCAATTTTGTTGCAATTGTAGAACATCACATTTCTTTATCTAGACCAGTTGTTCCACTATCTTTCTCTTGATCTACACTAGTTAGCAATATGGCCAAATCTATTGCATGTATAACATCTAACATTTCTATAAAAGTTATTCATCACATTTCTACATTCATTTGACTTATGACCATACTTTTTATAGTTAAAGCACCGACCAGAGCATGATGGACTACTTGAATTCATTCTACTTTTGCATTGAGTTTCCATATGACCAAATTTATTACAAACATAACAAATACCATTAAAATTTTTAGCATTAGGTTATATTACTAGATACCTTCTAGTGTTGTTCATCTGATTTCCTTGTCTAAACCTCCTTTGTCCAAATCCAGAACTTTCTCCTTTCTCATATCCAAGACCTTGCTTGTCACCATCAGTCCTCTAAATTTTAATCAGTTCATCAAGGTTGGCTAAGCTAATCTTGAACTTCTCTTTGAATTCATTTTCTATAGCAAGTTCATCTCTGAGATCAACAATGTGCTTTTCAATCTCTTCCTCATTGTGTTTGGATTGTTCTAACTCAAGTTCCAATTGAATGAATCCATTAGTAATTTGACTGCATTCTTCAAATTTCTCTTTCAAGGATTGGGAAAGGGTATGTGCAGGATCATCATGGAAAAAATAGGCCCTTAAATGGCAAAAAATTCAGAAAAATTAGAGTTAGGCAACTTGACATAAAAATTTGAATAAGTTATCTATATTATTTCAAAAATATGTAAGAATAGAATCTATAGAAAATTTAATGTAGTTTATAAAATACTAGGTTTATTTATTTATTTTTTAAATCTATTTGGTGAAAATTTGAAATTTCAATGCAATAGTACTTAAATTTAAAGGAAAAAATAAGTAGGTGTCTGTCTGACCACCCTAACCACAATAAAATGATAATAATTTTTTATAATATTTTAAAAATAAGTAGAGGACTCATGTCTAGATGTGATGCATATTTTTTTGTAATTTTTTTCCAAGGAAATAATTAATTATTAATTTTTTATTACAACTTTTAAAAAATATAAAAACTCATATGTCTAACCACCTTAACTTGGTCAAAATCTCATGAAATTCAATTTTTCTTTTCTTTATCCTATAGTATGTGAAGCATATAATGTGATGCATGTTTTGGATTCAAAAAATGTGATACTATTTGAAAGCTATAGATTTTTTTCAATCATCCTATCAATCAACACTTTAGTCCTAATTCAAGTAGAAAATGAATAATAATTATTTATTAAATTCAAAGTAAAACATAATTTATATTAGTGGAAAGCTGAGAGTCTCCTTTAAAAACCATTTTCATTTCATCAATTTTGGGTAGAAAAAAAGTCGCCAGCCACATACCCTAAAAATACCCATCATATTGCCACTTTTTGGCTCATCATAATCCTGCACATACTCGAAAGCTTTTCTTCATTCATCTTCCCATCAATTTCATTAGTCATCCTCATCATAATAGATTTTGTCTCATACTTTCGAATTGCATTATCTTTGGAAAAAATTTCACATTCTTTTGTCTTATCCTTTAGGGCTTGACTTAGTTGTTCATCTACAATGCATTTATTGTCTTCCTGCTTGATTTGATCATAGAGTTACCTTCTCTTCTCCCTGGAGTTGTTGATTTTTTCTTTCAATGACTCAATGAATCTCTCAGCATGCATGAGATTTTCTTGTAATTCCTGAACTTTAGATTTTTCCTAGTCAAGATCATCTAGGGCCACCATAAGTTGTTGTTGAAGTCTACTTGAATCCATTGAAACACTTTCTAAGATATTCCCCAAGCTTTTAAGCTTCTTTCGAGGAATTGAGCTCTAATACAAATTGTTGGAATCAAGCAACACTGAGAGGGGGGTGAATCAGTGTTGTGCAATTTTCAACTTTATTAATATGATCCGTAAAGTGATGATAACATTCAACCAAAATAAAAATGCATGCACATAAGACAAGTAACCAAAACACCATAACACAAGGATTTTTTTATGTGGAAACCCTATTAGGGGAAAAACCATGGTGGAGGTAAATCCACAATATTGTTATGAGTATAATCAAAAGAAAGATTACAAAATGAGAATGCACTTGCATTCAAGCACACTGCCTAGAGCTCACTGCTTAAAAACTAAAAGGTTGACTACCTTACAAAATTTTGGAATACTTCCAAGGATTTGAAATGATAAAGTAGCGTATACAAATTCCTGATTACAGTTTTGGTAAGCTCAACAATCAAATTCTAGACCTTCTAACTGATTCTTCTCTTTTACTTTGTTCCACTTCAATTCACACCTAAAATCCTTAATGCACAAGTGATACTGTGCATAATCGCTCTATTGACCTTCTTACATTCCCAACATACATCCACTCTCATTAAACACACACCAAAATGATATAATATATCACTTATATATATATCTTCCACAAAGAATTCAAACACTTCATGTCGGCCTCAACGAAATAAAAAAATATTCACAAAGAGTCAGCTCAAATTATCCATAATATTCAATGCACATCCACAAGATTTGGCCACAACATAGTGAGGGCCCAAATAAAAATGCTTGAACATAAAAATACTTAAACAATAACTCCTCAACTGTCTATGGCATACTATATTCACCAAGTCGACCTCCATACATTGATGAACAAAAAATTAGTTCACTGAACCTTATAACTTCCACCCAAATTGATACAAGGCACCAAGATTTACAAATAACATAGATTATGCATCAAAAAATACTCCCTGAGATCCACAACATAAAATAATAATAGAAAATCTGCATAAGAATCAAAGAACACATATCTACCAAATGCTCTTGTTCTAACTAAACAGATAATCATTGATCTTCAATTTGTCTATCAATATGAGTAAATTACAACATGCGGATCGACTTACTAACAAGGGTTGCCATAAATAACAACACCAAAAAGTATGTGTAGTGTCTCTTACAAACAGAATGATACATGTGATTTGGTACCTTTTCCTAAAGGACAAAACCCTATTGGATGTAAATCTTAGGTGTTCAAGAGAAAATCTAGTCCAGATGGTAGTGTTGAGGAGTATAAGGCTTGTTTGGTTGCTAAGGGGTATTCTTAGGTGGAGGGAATTGACTATGGTGATACATTCTCTCATATTGTGAAGTTGACATCTATCTAATGTGTGCCAAGCTATTACTCTAATGCATGCTATCCTTGAAGCAACAACATGGAGATGTTCACTCACTATGTCGAATACAATGAGAACCTTTTCTCACCTGCATAGATTGAGCGAATGCAAGAGAAGATCAAGGCCATAAAATTCATCATATTCACTCTCTGCATCTAAAAACCCCTGCTATGAAATCACCCCCATTTTAGAAATGTAATTGGGTATGTGCAATATCATCATGGAAAAAACAAACCCTTGAGTGGAGAAAAATTCAAAAAAAATAGAGTTAGGCAACTTGATGTAAAATTTGAATAAGTTATCTATATTGTTTCAAAAATATGTAAGAATAGAATTTGTAGCAAATTGAATGTAGTTTCTAAACAACTAAGTTTTTTTTTTTTTTTTTTTTAAATCTATTTAATTGAAATTTTGAAATTTTAATCACGTAGTACTTAAATTTCAGGAAAACATAAGTAGAGTGTACGTATGACCACCCTAACCACAATAAAATATGCTGGAATATAAGTAGAGAACTCATGTATGGATGTGATGCATATTTTTGTAATTTATTTCCAAGTGAAAATAATTAATTGTGAGGTTTTTATTTAAACTTTAAAAAAATATAAAACTCATATGTTTGACCATTAACTTGGTCAAAACTCATGAAATTCAATTTATTTCTTTTAATCCTATGGTATGTAAAACATAGAGGTGGTGCATGTTTCAAATTCAAAAATGTGATACCATTTGAAGCTATATATTTTTTTTAATCAGCCTATTAATCAAGACTTTAGTCACAATTCAAATAGAAAATGAATAATAATTATTTATTAAATTCAAAGTAAAGCATAATTTATATTGGTGGATGCTAAGAATATCCTTTAAAATCATTTTCATTTCATCAATTTTATGAATTAGAATAAATGTCATCAGCCACATACCCTACACATACCCATTATATCACCACTTTTTGGCCCATCATGATCCTACACATACCTAATTTGAAGTTTTATTGATACATATAAATGAATATATATATCTTTTTTTAGATTTCGATTCTACATCATGGAGATTTTATTATTTTATTTCAATTTTTTCAACTATTAATTATGTATTCATATGAAAAACTAAATTTTATTTTGAACAATCCTCCTCTCTCATAATTTCATCCTCAAAATTAAAACAAAATTAGGCACAAATGTACTAGTAAATGTCTCGAAATAAGTTCTAAAACATGTTAGAGTCCACCAGGGTTAAAGAAACCCACTTATATGTTGCCCTAAAGAATGAAATTATCATTTCAATTCACCTGTTAGTCTTTATGTAAGGCACTCAAGAAGATAATTAGAACTCAGTCTATAATGCTGGTAAAAGGAAAGAAGTTTTGAAAACCTTGTCAAGACCGACAAAGATTTCAAAACTTTACAAAGTTTCACCCACCTTCGCCATTTTTCCTATTTGATTCTTGATTACTACATGCTTTTAAAATATTTGGATCCCACAAGAAAACTCATTAATTTTAAAAGTAAAGGTTATTAGGAAAACAGTTATGTTCAAGAAATGAGTCAAGAACCAACATAGTTTCAAAAACTTAGTTAAATACCGATAAACACACCCCTCTAATTTATAACTATTTGGAAAGAATTTTTAAAATGGGGTTAGGGATAAAATTTATGTTAGCATTAATTTGGTGATTTTTTAAGGGTATGTGCAGGATCATCATGGAAAAAACAGACCCTTAAGTGGCAAAAAATTTAGAAAAACCAGAATTAGGCAACTTGACATAAAAAATTGAATAAGTTATCTATATTATTTCAAAAATATGTAAGAATAGAATTTGTAGCAAATTGAATGTAGTTTCTAAACTACTGGGTTTATTTAAATAAATATATATATATATTTGGTGAAAATTTAAAATTTCATTGCAGTAGTACTAAAATTTCAGGGAAAAAATAAGAAGTAGGTGTTTGTTTGACCGCCCTAACCACAATAAAATGATAATATTTTTTTATAAGATTTTAGATATATATATAAGTAGAGGACTCATGTCATAGATGTGATGCATATTTTTAATAATTTTTTTCCAAGTAAATAATTAATTATGAATTTTTTTATTACAAATTTAAAAATATAAAAACTCATATGTCTAACCACCTTAACTTGGTCAAAAATTCATGAAATTCAATTCTTATTTTTTTAATCCTATAGCATGTGAAGCATAGAATGTGACACATGTTTTGGATTCAAAAAATGTGATATGATTTGAAAGCTGTAGATGTTTTTCAATCAGCCTATCAATCAGGAATTGGGTCATAATTCAAATAGAAAATGAATAATAATTATTTATTAAAGTCAAAATAAAGCATAATTTATATTGGTGGAAAGTTGAGAATCTCCTTTAAAAACTCTTTTCATTTCATCAATTTTGGGTAAAAAAAAAGTCGTCAGCCACATACCCTACACATACCCATCACATTGCCACTTTTTGGCCCATCATGATCCTACGCATGCCCTTAAACCTATTTTTTGTTGGTTTTCCTCCTTTACTGATTGGTGGATCACATTTTTGATAGGGTTTATTGGCTTTTTTCATTAGATATTTAAAGGAAAAATCTAGTGGCCAATTAAAAGCGAGTGGCAGAAAATTATTTTTGATAGTTTCTAATGTTTTATGGACTATGGATGTGTCTTTGTTGTTAGATGGGAGTCTATCTCTAGGGTTCTCTTGTGGACACCAATGAAGGCATGTTTCTACTGCATTCTTTAGAGTAAGGAAATAAGGTCATACATATGGCTAATTTATCAATGAGGTAGTTATTTTATCATTTATATATCATCCAAAATCATTATGTCTTTATGGTTGCACTTCTCTAGAGGGAAAATACCTACTTATTTATGAATATGTGAAAAATGGTACCATGGTAGATCATCTCCATAGAGAAAAGAAATGGAAGAGATTAAATTGGAAAACATCGAGCCCCCATGCTATGCAGATATGTGATGACCAAAAGTATTCTTGTAGATGAGTATTTCAAGGTAAATATTTTAGATTTTTCTAAGACAACATACTCTTAGTTTTCTATGTTGGACTTGTAACTAATTGAATTTACAATTGTCTCTATGCACTTCACAATCTTGAAAGGAAATTTCATTGGTAGTTCTAAATAATTACTCTTTTACAACCTATTGTGTTGTTTCATCTTATCTAGTCTAGGTATATACTTCATGTTCACTTTCCATGCTTCAAAATTTTGTATATATTCCTAGGGGTATGTGCAAGATCATGATGGGCCAAAAAGTGGCAATATGATGGGTATGTGGCTGACGAATTTTTTTTTACCTAAAATTAATGAAACGAAAAGGGTTTTTAAAGGAGATTCTCAGCTTTCCACCAATATAAATTATGATTTACTTTGAATTTAAAAAGTAATTATTAATCATTTTCTATTCGAATTACAACTAAAGTCATGATTGATAGGATGGATTCAAAACATCTATATGGCTTTCAAATGGTATCACATTTTTGAATCCAAAACATCGTCACATTCTGTAAACTACACATACTATAGGATTAAAAAAATAAAAATTGAATTTCATGAAGTTTTGACCAAGTTAAGGTGGTCAGACATATGAGTTTTTTATATTTTCTAAAAGTTCTAATAAAAAATTCATAATTAATTACTTGAAAAGAAGTGCAAAATGTGCATCACATCAGCGGGACATGAGTGATCTACTTATATCTAAAATCATATAAAAATATTATCATTTTATTGTGTGGTTAGGTGGTTAGACAAACACCTACTTCTTATTTTCTTGAGAATTTAAAATTACCACTCCATTGAAATTCAATTTTCACCAAATGATTTTTAAAAGCAAACCTAGTGGTTTAGAAAACTACATTTAATTTTTCACATATTTTGTTCTTACATATTTTGAAATAATATAGATAACTTATTCAAATTTTAGATCAAGTTCCTAACTCTGATTTTTTTGAATTTTTATACACTTGGAGTTTGTTTTCATGGTGATGCACACAGGGGTTGCAAAAAATCATAGCTAATGTTGTTGTAATTAATTGTTTAATTACACTTACATAAGTTATAGGAATTTAATTATATATTCTAGGTATCATTTACTAGGTGGGTATATGCTTGGGATGTGTAATGGAGCTGAAAAGTGGCAACAATTAGGTATGTGGTTTTTACGACTTTTTTGCTTGGGTGATGAAACGAAAAAGTTTTTTAAAGGAGATTCTCAGCTTTCCACCAATATAAAATTATGCTTTACTTTGAATTTAATAAATAATTATTATTCATTTTCTATTTGAATTATGACTAAAGTCCTAATTGATAGGCTGATTGAAGAACATCTATATCTTTCAAATGGTATCACATTTTTTGAATCCAAAATATGTGTCACATTCTGTAAGCACATACCTGGGGATTAAAAAATAAAAATGAATTTCATGAAGTTTTGACCAGTTAAGGTGGTGGGACATGGAGTTTTATGTTTTTAAAATTTGCTTGTTAAAAAATCATAATTAATTATTTACTTAGAAAAAAAATTACATGTGCATCACATTAGGACATGAGGTCCTGCTTTCCTCCAAGGCTGTTGCATAAAAATGTTATGTTTTGTTGTGGGGTGGAGTTAAAGCGGACACTTATTTTTTCTGAAATTTAAGTACTACTACATTAAAATTCAAATTTTCACAAATAGATTTTTTGTTTTAAAAACTGTAGGGTTTGAAATAGTTAATTTTCTACAGATTCTATTCTTACATTTTTGAAATAATATAGATAACTTATTCAGAATTTTGCATCAAGTTGCCTAACTCGATTTGCAGTTATTTTTCCCTTAAGGGATATTTTCCATGATGATCCTGCAGTGATACTGGTACATGTTTGCTTAGGATATAAGATTCCTTCTAGAAGGATGAGTTGTCTTTTCTAGAAGTCTTATCTTATCTAGCATAATTTCCTAAGTAGTTAGTTAGCTGTCACATGTCATAAGATTATGACACATGTCAACATCATATTACATACTACATCTCAACCTTGCCTATATAAGAAAGGATTTATATGTACTTTTCCATATTCAGTTTGGCATTCTTGCATCTTAATGATAGCATGATATTTCTACCATTTCTCTCTTTTGGAAGCTATTTTGTCTTGCAGGTGATTTTGGGGTGTTTGAGGAGTTCGCCATAAACTCCTATAGTTGCAATGTTGTAGCTTCATTGACACTTGTCAATAAATGTATTACCTTGAAAAGGATGAAATAGGGGCCAAGGCTATTAGTCTATAATCATTGTATGTCCAAGCTAAAGAGAGCAGTGGTGGTGTTGATGGAAAACAACATAGTGTGGGTTTGGATGGAGTATGCCATGAACTGATGAAAGTTTTCATGTGTGATATTATGATCTCTTTTAAAATACTTATATTCTTCGTGTGTTGCAAAAAATAGCCTAATAAATTAGGATACAACAAAGGCTATGATGGCTCAAATGATCACCATTTTATTTACATACATGGAATTTGAAGAAAAAATGTTTGCTTTCACTAAAAATTTGAACTAGATTTATAAGCAATATGTTAGTGAATAATTATAAGTGTTCTATACACTTTCAATTCACTATATAAAAAAACATTCAAAAATCAAAATATCTATAGAATACTTGTAACTATGTCATATCATGTTTGCTTGGAAATCTATTGCAATCTTTGGTTCCTTCGTAATAACATTTTTGAATCCTAATTTTTAGTACTTTTTGGATTGCATCTTGGATCTAAGAAGATACTCATGTTTGCGATTTTGATCTATTTTATTTCAAATGTAAGAGAAGATCTCAAACACATAGGTACCATCTATTTTAGGTAAATTATAAGTCCTTGCCTATATAGACTGAGAATAATGTTTTCCATTCGCTAAATGCAAATAGTTTTGTCCGCAAGAAGTGTGCCAATAGAGAAATAAAAGCCTTTTTCCTGTGGTTTGCAGTGCTATGTTTTTTCAAATATAATTTTCATAGGTTTTTCTTTTTTGTTGATTGGTAGATCATATATTTATTAGGGTTTTTTAGCTTTTTCTATTTACATATTTGGAGGAAAGAATCAAGTATCCGATCAAAAACAAGCAATGGGTGTGTCTTTGTTATCGGCTAGGAGTCTATTTCTAGGGTTCTTTGGTGGGAACGTATGGAGGAATGTGTCTATTTTTACACTACATGCTTCAAGTTGTTAGGAAAAAGGTGTCTCAACCTTTAATTTTTTTGTAGCTTTGATTTTTCCATAATATTAAATGTTTCTAATTTTCTCACTTTGTCTTATGAGTTACAATGTGCAATTTCTATTCAAATGATGAGTCAAGTAGGAAAGTTGATTTTTATAAGTGGAGTTGTGCATAAAGGATTTTTCTATTTTTCATGTTGACTTTACATGGAATGTGAGTTTTCAAGGTGCAGTTATTTTGGCAAGTGTAGATTTTTGCAGCATGGCATGTGGTGACAGTTAGAAACTTACCATTATGCGTGTGTCATGTTTTTGGAACTTTCCATGTTGCATATTCAATGCTTGGTATTTATTTTATAAATGTATATTTTATGCATTATAAGCTCTTATATATTGAGCACTTTTGAATTTTAGAGTTCTATGAAGTTGTGTTGAGATATCATTTTGTTGTCGGATTTACTCCAAAATTGTAAGATAGAAATTTTTTTGTACAATATTGCACTATAAGTGTATTGTAATCATTGTTTATTGATATTAATATATTGTTCATGCTTTTGGAGTGTGGGATATTTTTCCTAGAAAGGTTTTCCCCACATATATTTTGTGTTATCTAATTTAATTATATCTTTAATGTTGTTTATCTTTACTTGTTATGTGCATCTTCTTATTTTTATTGTTTAAGGGCTTGAAACTATCAAAATTTGCACATTTTCTCCTCTAATAGATTATTTTTGGAAGCTTTTTCATGTGCCTGGCTTCCTTTCAATTGGTATCAAATCCTAATCATCTCTATTTCCTATTGTGGGTTAAAGGGTTTTTGTACTGATCTTATTTGAGTGGGAGCCTATTGCAAAATTTGTGTTGAACCTATTGTAGGAAGGAGATGGTGAGCACATCTAGTAGATATGAGATAGATAATTTTAATGGAGGAAACTTTGAGTTGTGGAAGCTCAAGATGGAAGACATGATTAAAGATTGTGACTTATGGACAACTATTTCTAGAACTATTCCTACATGCATGAAACAAGAAGATTGGGATTTTTTGGATCATAAGGCTAAGAGTTTGATAAGACTTTATTTAGTTGATTCATTATTCCTAAACATTCATGAAGAGAAGACTGCTACACTTCTTTGGAAGAAACTATCTCAGATTTATCAGGCTAAATCCTTGGTAAATGAGTTATTCCTACAAAATAATATATATTCTCTATGGATGGAGGGAGGATCTATCACAAATCACCTGAATGCATTCAACATTCTTATTTCCTAGTTGAACTCTGTTGGTGTCAAAATGGAGGAGAAGGATCATTGAATGAATTTGTTGTGTTCATTGTTGTATTCATGGGACCACATTGTTACGGCCATTGAAAGTACCACTACTATCTTTAAGATGGATGAACTAGTTGTGTCATTGCTATCTAAATAGATGTAGAGAAAAATATTTTGGGTCAACATGGAAGAAACATGAATGTCTCAACACCTTACATCATCCCCGAAAGGAAAATACAAGAAAAATGAAAAGAGAAAATGAAAAGAAAAGCTTTTGGGTCAATGTGGAAGAGACATAAATGTCTCAATGCCTTGCAGCATCCCCAAAAGGAAAACTAAAGATAAATGAAAAATGATTATGACATAGAGAAGAATGAAGGTACAAATAGAGGAATGTCACAAAGAGAGAGAGAACATGAATCAGAACATCACAGGGGATCACATTACGTACATGCAATCACACAAAATAAAATGAAAAAGAGATAATGCAAAAAACTAGTAAGGCACATGCAAGTCAAACTATTAGTAGGTGGTCCTCCCAATCTCGGTCATTATAAATGAAAGGAAGAAAACTAGAAAAAGGGACAAGAAAAAGTGTCGAACTAGGGGGGAAGGCTATCAAATTATTTCCCTTGCTAAGTGTGAGACAAAAATGAGCCGATATATTCTACAACTATTACGTGACAAGGGGATGGAAGAGGATGTTGCGCAATCACTCGATGGAAAATGTTGCTATCGAAGTGAAATTTTTTCAATACTAATTTGAATGCATGAAACTCATCAGTACTATGTCCAAGAGTCATGTGGTATTAACAATGTGGAACTTTTGCAACTTTAGGATATAGTATTAGTTTGTCTTTCATTGGTGGCAATGTTATTAGTTCTTTGTTTAGAATCAGTTGCAGTTTCCTCTCACTTTTAGGTGGCAGACAAGGAAACTTTAGTTTTTGTAACTTGTAGGGCCTCTTGCACTTGCTAGATTCACCAAATTCTCAAATTGAATGTTGAGGTGGAGGACCTAAGGTGATCCTCTCATCCTTGTCATTGTTATGAATCATTGGTTGTTCTTTAGGAAGAAGTACATTCATATTGGGAGGAGATACTAAGATCATTGTACCATCACTACAAAACCTTAGGTATTCTCTAGGAGAACTTATGTTGGGAGGGGGATCTCGATATATCCTAAACCCTTTGTGTTTACATTAGGTGGTATTTTCTCTTGGACTTGATGAATGTTATGTTTACTCATTGTATCACATCCTTGTTTACTTAAGATTGTGAATCCTTTTCTATATGTCTCTTCTAGGTTGATGGGAGTGTTTGTTACTTTGTTATCATAAAATGGTTGAGTATTTTCTTTTCTAGAGGAACTAGGTCCACCTATTGTAGGGAACTTAGGATCAAGTTTTGTTTTAGTATGTAACTAACCAAACATCTCAAGAAGTGGTATCTTGGGGAGATTTGGTTGTTCCATTAACATAGAAAGGGATGCATTTGCTTCAAGTTTGTCAAGGAAAACATTTAGGAACTTATTCATGTTGTCATCAATCTTCTCTAATGATCTCAACATCATCAGGAGGAAATGCATTAGGAGTTGAAGGAGCACAAGTGAGTTCAATTTTGTTAGGGTCATTTTCAAAAGTAAAACTTGGAAGATCCACTAAGGACTTTAAGGACATCCAAAGATTACTAAAGCACATATCCATGATGAAAATTTCAAATTCTAAAATATTCAACAATGTGAAATGAAATGCACAAAATGAAGTAATTGAAACTAGATGCAATGAATCAGATAGAACATAAAATCTGTAAACTAAAATTGAAAGGGAATAACAAAAAACAAAAATTTGGAAACTAAACTATAAGTGCTAGAAAATGCAATGAAAAATATGCAAAGGGACTGATTCAGCCAAGGTGGTGAATGAGTCCCAAGAGAGATTTTTTTCAAAATTTATAGAAATTTTTAATTGAATTTTATGCTTTTTATATTTTTTGATCTTTCTTTGAGATGAAAATGCAGATTTTAAATGATTTTCAATGAAATTATATGCAAAAATGCAAGCTACATGAGCTTTCACTAATGAAAAATTAAAAAACCATAGAATGCAAATTAACCAATGCAAGTCCTAATGCAAGCTAAATCTAGGATGCTAATGCACTCCAAATTAGAAAATGAAATGTTCTAAATGCAGGTTCACCAAAATGAAATAATGAATTTATGGGATGGTGCTATCATATGATTTTGGTCATAGAGCATATCCACACCTTCAATTTCATTCAAGGGTAACCTTAAAGATCTCAATGCAAGAGAGAAAGAAATCTTGTAATAGGGTTTTCCTAGGGGTTGAATGTAAGCTATTAAGGGGTTCACCACTAAGCTTAGACTTGCAAAAGATAATAAAATGCAAGATGCAATACTAAACCCTAATTTAATGCAAACTAACACTAAATGACCTATGAAAGCAAATGAAATGAAACATAAAACTGGAGATAGGAAGGTGTGCACCTAGGAAACTAGAGATGGCTGAATGGATGTCTGAATCACTGGAAACTCTACTTTTACTACTAACTGGGACTCATTCACCAAGTTGGGAAAATCAGTCTAGTTTCTAGAAAACTATGCAGGAACAAAAATCTAGCAAAAGGGTATCCAAATATGCAAAGTCCTAAAAATTGACTAGAAATGGGACTCATTCCCCAAAAGTGGTGAAATAGTCCAGTTGGAATTTTTCGCAACTTCAAAGGTTGATCCTACTCTTCTCTATCTACTCTACTCTTCTTGATTGGTTTTCAAATCTAAATATCTGATTTGCAACCTATAGGTCTTCTCCAAGGTTCTCTAAGGCTTGATGACAACTTTTACAACTTTGAATGATTTGCAACTTTTCTCCAATCTTGCTACTTAGGAAATCTACAACCTAGACCTACAAACCACACACAAAGGAGAGGGAAAAATGTTGTGGGGTTAGTGGATAGAGGTTTTCCTTCGTCAAACCCCTTATTGGAAATCAATCCTTGAAATGAAGTCAAATAAGAATAGAGAATCATGAATGAACAAATGACAATGTTGAAACTCACCAAACCCTAGCAATAAGGTGTTGTAAATATGTTTGAAATGGCTGCAATGGATGTATACTTTGGCTCTTTCTTGAATCCCAAAATCCTACACCACAACTGTTAGCACAAGAACAAACATGATGCATGAAATCTTTGACATGATGATTGATTCTTGAATGGTGCTCCAAAATGCTTGATAATCTATCGTTGAATGCTCTTGAATGCTCTTGAATTTTCTTGTGAACTCAAACTTGTTAGAAGAATTCTCATTCAACTTGCTAGGTCTAAAATGAATGAAAGGAGCTTGTATTTATACTCAATTATGCAAAAATTCCCAAAATTACAAGACTACAAGCTGACATTAGATAGATAGGACAATAAAATCCTACCAAAGATTTAAATTAATTTTTATTTTGAGTTAAATGGGACTCATTCACCACCCCAAGTGAATGGGTCCCACCTAAGGGACTCATTCGTCCAAAATGGTGAATGAGTCCCACCTTATCTTTTTGAGGTGGGTTTTCAATATTTGGATGTTTTAAATGGTTTTGTCAGGATTATCCATGAAAATACACATAAATGAGGCTTGTGGATGTAAAATAGGGACAATTAAAGCATAACATAGCCCAATTATTAATGAAAAGCCTAGAAAAGTGTGAAAGTGTGTTATAACACTATAAAACTTTAAAATAAGACAAGATTAATGTACAAAAGAGGTTTATTAGGTGTATTTCATTAATAAGACTTTAAAAAAGTGTGAAAGTGTATTAAAACACTTCACAACACTTAAGAAAGGTACCATTGATGTTCATTTAGTTCATAAGGGCCCAAGATCTAATGTCAATATGTTAGGCATATTACAACATTAAACAGAGGCAAAGTTAAGGGGACCTTTTTCCATCATTATAGCTGAATTTGGTTTTTTTTAAAACTTAACCATTAACTATCCAATACAATCTAACAAAATACAAATATAAAATGAAATATTATGATTAACACAATGATAATTTTAATGGTTATCTTAAGGTAGACAAAAAAATTTTGTGCAACACTTGAAAAATAACACCCTTAGATTATTTTGAAGAAATAACATTTTCATTTACATCATTTTCAAGTGACATTTTTTTAGATCTGTCGAGCTATACAAAAATGAAATCAAATTTGCAATGATCTCAAAGATCTGAAGGTTTAAAAATATGATATTTTTAGATCTATTCTTGGGTGTATCTTGCATCTCACTATAAAAAAGATCAAATATTTTTCTCCAATAGGGTAAACACATAGATCATTATGATATAATTTTTTGACTGTAAAGCTTATTTTTCATAGATTACAGGATTGATAAGAAATTTTGTTTTGTTTTGCAAAGTTATCTCCCTTGTGAGACTCCTCCATCTCTATTAAAGTGGTGGAATGAGGAGCTATTAGGCCTGATAG
>VDFB02353493.1:246116561-246234005 GCA_007258455.2 Sequoia sempervirens | reverse complement strand
AAAACTATATGGATAGTATAAAAAATTGCAAACCCTAGATAATACCTCACAGGCTCCTAGATGATATGTCTCCGATTTTGACAAATGAGCAGGCGATCTATGGGTTTTGA
The DNA here is from genome assembly GCA_007258455.2 of Sequoia sempervirens. Taxonomy (NCBI): domain Eukaryota; kingdom Viridiplantae; phylum Streptophyta; class Pinopsida; order Cupressales; family Cupressaceae; genus Sequoia; species Sequoia sempervirens. The sequence continues at coordinate 246,233,895 of VDFB02353493.1, read as the reverse complement.
GGCCTTCTGGACGCAATGGAGAGGTCGGAGAGAGCCTGATCTGCACCAGAACTCAGCTTGGCTCCCGGGTAGAGCCAACTAGCCTGCAAAATAAAACCCTAAGCCTGCAAAGAATCTTGCATTCCAACTTCCTGGATCTAGGGTTGATGTTTCAATGGACTAGCTCTGATACCATGTTGGGATGATGAATTGCACAGCCCCTGAAGCTCTGGAATCTTCAATGCGGGACTTTAGCCATGAAAGATAATCAACCACAAAGAGAAGTGTTGCAACAATGGAATGCTGATTGAAGATTCTATTGATATGATTGATATGATATCTTGATTGATATCTTGATATATTACAAATGTACAAGATGCCTTGAATATATAGGCATGAGCTAAACCCTAATATGCATGAGATGTTGCCATGTGTCAAGATCAAACAACATGTGACAACATGTGAACCCTAATGGTGATGATCATTAAATGATGAGATAAGTTCTAGAAGGAATCTTATCCCACAAACTAGGAAAGTGAATATTTCCCTATTTATTAAATGATTTATCTAATAATGCAACCTAGGACTTAATGATTAAATGCAAGACCTAAGTTAACTTATGCTAGTGTAATAATTAATTAATTAATTACACCAACATTGTATTCATGGGACCACATTGTTACGGCCATTGAAAGTACCACTACTATCTTTAAGATGGATGAACTAGTTGTGTCATTGCTATCTAAATAGATGTAGAGAAAAATATTTTGGGTCAACATGGAAGAAACATGAATGTCTCAACACCTTACATCATCCCCGAAAGGAAAATACAAGAAAAATGAAAAGAGAAAATGAAAAGAAAAGCTTTTGGGTCAATGTGGAAGAGACATAAATGTCTCAATGCCTTGCAGCATCCCCAAAAGGAAAACTAAAGATAAATGAAAAATGATTATGACATAGAGAAGAATGAAGGTACAAATAGAGGAATGTCACAAAGAGAGAGAGAACATGAATCAGAACATCACAGGGGATCACATTACGTACATGCAATCACACAAAATAAAATGAAAAAGAGATAATGCAAAAAACTAGTAAGGCACATGCAAGTCAAACTATTAGTAGGTGGTCCTCCCAATCTCGGTCATTATAAATGAAAGGAAGAAAACTAGAAAAAGGGACAAGAAAAAGTGTCGAACTAGGGGGGAAGGCTATCAAATTATTTCCCTTGCTAAGTGTGAGACAAAAATGAGCCGATATATTCTACAACTATTACGTGACAAGGGGATGGAAGAGGATGTTGCGCAATCACTCGATGGAAAATGTTGCTATCGAAGTGAAATTTTTTCAATACTAATTTGAATGCATGAAACTCATCAGTACTATGTCCAAGAGTCATGTGGTATTAACAATGTGGAACTTTTGCAACTTTAGGATATAGTATTAGTTTGTCTTTCATTGGTGGCAATGTTATTAGTTCTTTGTTTAGAATCAGTTGCAGTTTCCTCTCACTTTTAGGTGGCAGACAAGGAAACTTTAGTTTTTGTAACTTGTAGGGCCTCTTGCACTTGCTAGATTCACCAAATTCTCAAATTGAATGTTGAGGTGGAGGACCTAAGGTGATCCTCTCATCCTTGTCATTGTTATGAATCATTGGTTGTTCTTTAGGAAGAAGTACATTCATATTGGGAGGAGATACTAAGATCATTGTACCATCACTACAAAACCTTAGGTATTCTCTAGGAGAACTTATGTTGGGAGGGGGATCTCGATATATCCTAAACCCTTTGTGTTTACATTAGGTGGTATTTTCTCTTGGACTTGATGAATGTTATGTTTACTCATTGTATCACATCCTTGTTTACTTAAGATTGTGAATCCTTTTCTATATGTCTCTTCTAGGTTGATGGGAGTGTTTGTTACTTTGTTATCATAAAATGGTTGAGTATTTTCTTTTCTAGAGGAACTAGGTCCACCTATTGTAGGGAACTTAGGATCAAGTTTTGTTTTAGTATGTAACTAACCAAACATCTCAAGAAGTGGTATCTTGGGGAGATTTGGTTGTTCCATTAACATAGAAAGGGATGCATTTGCTTCAAGTTTGTCAAGGAAAACATTTAGGAACTTATTCATGTTGTCATCAATCTTCTCTAATGATCTCAACATCATCAGGAGGAAATGCATTAGGAGTTGAAGGAGCACAAGTGAGTTCAATTTTGTTAGGGTCATTTTCAAAAGTAAAACTTGGAAGATCCACTAAGGACTTTAAGGACATCCAAAGATTACTAAAGCACATATCCATGATGAAAATTTCAAATTCTAAAATATTCAACAATGTGAAATGAAATGCACAAAATGAAGTAATTGAAACTAGATGCAATGAATCAGATAGAACATAAAATCTGTAAACTAAAATTGAAAGGGAATAACAAAAAACAAAAATTTGGAAACTAAACTATAAGTGCTAGAAAATGCAATGAAAAATATGCAAAGGGACTGATTCAGCCAAGGTGGTGAATGAGTCCCAAGAGAGATTTTTTTCAAAATTTATAGAAATTTTTAATTGAATTTTATGCTTTTTATATTTTTTGATCTTTCTTTGAGATGAAAATGCAGATTTTAAATGATTTTCAATGAAATTATATGCAAAAATGCAAGCTACATGAGCTTTCACTAATGAAAAATTAAAAAACCATAGAATGCAAATTAACCAATGCAAGTCCTAATGCAAGCTAAATCTAGGATGCTAATGCACTCCAAATTAGAAAATGAAATGTTCTAAATGCAGGTTCACCAAAATGAAATAATGAATTTATGGGATGGTGCTATCATATGATTTTGGTCATAGAGCATATCCACACCTTCAATTTCATTCAAGGGTAACCTTAAAGATCTCAATGCAAGAGAGAAAGAAATCTTGTAATAGGGTTTTCCTAGGGGTTGAATGTAAGCTATTAAGGGGTTCACCACTAAGCTTAGACTTGCAAAAGATAATAAAATGCAAGATGCAATACTAAACCCTAATTTAATGCAAACTAACACTAAATGACCTATGAAAGCAAATGAAATGAAACATAAAACTGGAGATAGGAAGGTGTGCACCTAGGAAACTAGAGATGGCTGAATGGATGTCTGAATCACTGGAAACTCTACTTTTACTACTAACTGGGACTCATTCACCAAGTTGGGAAAATCAGTCTAGTTTCTAGAAAACTATGCAGGAACAAAAATCTAGCAAAAGGGTATCCAAATATGCAAAGTCCTAAAAATTGACTAGAAATGGGACTCATTCCCCAAAAGTGGTGAAATAGTCCAGTTGGAATTTTTCGCAACTTCAAAGGTTGATCCTACTCTTCTCTATCTACTCTACTCTTCTTGATTGGTTTTCAAATCTAAATATCTGATTTGCAACCTATAGGTCTTCTCCAAGGTTCTCTAAGGCTTGATGACAACTTTTACAACTTTGAATGATTTGCAACTTTTCTCCAATCTTGCTACTTAGGAAATCTACAACCTAGACCTACAAACCACACACAAAGGAGAGGGAAAAATGTTGTGGGGTTAGTGGATAGAGGTTTTCCTTCGTCAAACCCCTTATTGGAAATCAATCCTTGAAATGAAGTCAAATAAGAATAGAGAATCATGAATGAACAAATGACAATGTTGAAACTCACCAAACCCTAGCAATAAGGTGTTGTAAATATGTTTGAAATGGCTGCAATGGATGTATACTTTGGCTCTTTCTTGAATCCCAAAATCCTACACCACAACTGTTAGCACAAGAACAAACATGATGCATGAAATCTTTGACATGATGATTGATTCTTGAATGGTGCTCCAAAATGCTTGATAATCTATCGTTGAATGCTCTTGAATGCTCTTGAATTTTCTTGTGAACTCAAACTTGTTAGAAGAATTCTCATTCAACTTGCTAGGTCTAAAATGAATGAAAGGAGCTTGTATTTATACTCAATTATGCAAAAATTCCCAAAATTACAAGACTACAAGCTGACATTAGATAGATAGGACAATAAAATCCTACCAAAGATTTAAATTAATTTTTATTTTGAGTTAAATGGGACTCATTCACCACCCCAAGTGAATGGGTCCCACCTAAGGGACTCATTCGTCCAAAATGGTGAATGAGTCCCACCTTATCTTTTTGAGGTGGGTTTTCAATATTTGGATGTTTTAAATGGTTTTGTCAGGATTATCCATGAAAATACACATAAATGAGGCTTGTGGATGTAAAATAGGGACAATTAAAGCATAACATAGCCCAATTATTAATGAAAAGCCTAGAAAAGTGTGAAAGTGTGTTATAACACTATAAAACTTTAAAATAAGACAAGATTAATGTACAAAAGAGGTTTATTAGGTGTATTTCATTAATAAGACTTTAAAAAAGTGTGAAAGTGTATTAAAACACTTCACAACACTTAAGAAAGGTACCATTGATGTTCATTTAGTTCATAAGGGCCCAAGATCTAATGTCAATATGTTAGGCATATTACAACATTAAACAGAGGCAAAGTTAAGGGGACCTTTTTCCATCATTATAGCTGAATTTGGTTTTTTTTAAAACTTAACCATTAACTATCCAATACAATCTAACAAAATACAAATATAAAATGAAATATTATGATTAACACAATGATAATTTTAATGGTTATCTTAAGGTAGACAAAAAAATTTTGTGCAACACTTGAAAAATAACACCCTTAGATTATTTTGAAGAAATAACATTTTCATTTACATCATTTTCAAGTGACATTTTTTTAGATCTGTCGAGCTATACAAAAATGAAATCAAATTTGCAATGATCTCAAAGATCTGAAGGTTTAAAAATATGATATTTTTAGATCTATTCTTGGGTGTATCTTGCATCTCACTATAAAAAAGATCAAATATTTTTCTCCAATAGGGTAAACACATAGATCATTATGATATAATTTTTTGACTGTAAAGCTTATTTTTCATAGATTACAGGATTGATAAGAAATTTTGTTTTGTTTTGCAAAGTTATCTCCCTTGTGAGACTCCTCCATCTCTATTAAAGTGGTGGAATGAGGAGCTATTAGGCCTGATAGGCGATGGAATCTGGGAAGAGAGAAGAGTGGGATAGAGTGTATGATTACTATTTATACAATGATTTGGGAAACCCAAAAAAAGATGGAATAGGGAAGAGAGAAGAGTGGGATAGGTAGCATGGAGGTCTTAATGATTCATTCACATAACTGCAAAGGCCTACCAACAACCATGCGATGTTGTGGTGGTTGTGCATAAGTTTTTGTGAGAGCTTTGGTGATCTGAAGTGGAACTTGCAACTACAATATTTGATAAAAATCCACTTGGTGATCATTGCTAGAGAGTTGCAAGCTATAAATTGTCCTCTTCCCTATAGGACCGAGAAAAGAAGAACATTGTCAAATAGTGATTGAATCATAAAAAATATTCCAAAAATAATGAAAGTTGTAAAATGGTGACAAAGATCTATCCTCTAAGTCATTTGCACATGGTGATTGAGAACACAGTGAGTAAGAAGTAAAAGAGCATTAGATCATAGCACTACAAAATGGTCATGAGTTACACAATGAATTTCACTATTCTTTTGATCACAAAGGAGATCAATATAATAACTAGCATACTAATGTGCATAGAGAATGTTCATGGAGTCCAAACTTCCTTACAAAGAAATTACCATAGTAGAGTTTGAGGTGAATTGAACTTGCTATTTTATGTTGAGATGGATATTTTCTACCCTATAGTTAATTGTTGTATCATAACAAATAGGCTAGAAAGTTGTTCCTATACCATTGATTCAAATTCAAAGTTGTTATACCTTATTCTAGGAGCAAATCACAGGGGGGTCTATACATAAGACACCATTGTTTCAAATTCAAAATTACTAGCTCTTTCATAATTGTTTACTTCATTTATTTCATCTAAGAAATCCTACTGTATAGAAGATGCTCTCAAAATCACAGTAAAATCCTTTATTCCAGGATAATTGTTCAAAATCTTCCCATCATAACAATGAACAAAAGCCTCTGTCATTAACCTGAATTTTGCTAGAGTTTCATCAAATTCTACTTTTCCACTCCCTTTTCCATTCTGAATTTTATTCCCAATTTCATCCAAGAAGAACTTCCTCAACCTGTAGATCCTGTTGTTAGCCATAACTTTACTAGGTGTCAAGGATAGGTTCAAGTTTTTACCTAAGAAACAATTGAAAAAATTCAGCCTTACCAGACTAAAAAAGCGCCATGCTTGAGATGTTCGCATATGGCCTTGAGAGATCATTTTTGGCTACCTGTGTTGTCATTGATGGCAACTAGAGTCTACTATTTGGTCTAGAATATTAGTTGTGTTCATACTGGCAAAGAATCTAAGTCTATGTATTCTACCGACAGAGAAAGTGAAGAACAAAATATTTGGTTGGTAAGCTAATTTGATTACTTCACTGAATCATTATTTTGTGGTGTGGATCTCCAAGGAAGCTTTCATAGCATGTACAGTATCCTATTGAAGAGTTTTGTGGTGTTGTATTAATCATAGTTTGACTCAAGAGGTTCGATAGCATGATTCATGGTTTATTTTCTATTATGGCTAACACGCTTGGTATTGTGTATCACAGATGTATGTGAAGTAAGTGTTTTGCTATATCTTATGTTTTGAACCTTGGTGTGGGTCCCTACTATAAGTCTAGCTAACTTATGAAGGTACACTTCATTTCTAATTAGAGATTTGGGCTGACATAAGCAATAATATTGTATCTTGTTGTGAACCTGACATGTATTGAATTTTTGGATTAGCAGATATACAAAGAAGATCAAGAAATCACTTTGGTATGTATGAATGAAATTTTTGGTAAGGGTGTGTGAGATGTAGTATGTGTGAAAGTGAAAGAGTGTTGATTAGTTATTTGAGGGAAAAAGAATTTTGGTATATAGAGCAAAGTAGGGGAGAAGTGTGACCCAGTCAAGAAGATCTAGAATCTGATCATGAGCTTCATTGGAACTGAATCCATGCATTTGTAGATGATATACTCTCATTTGAATGATTTTTTGTAATATACTATTATACTTGTAAGGTAGTGAAGCTCTTTCTTTTGAGCAGTGAGCTCTAGACAGTGCGCCTGAATGCAAGTGCATTCCCCTCTTTTATTTTAATTTTAACAAAGTAAACATTGTGTATTAATCTCCACTATGGTTTTTCCCCTAAGAGGGTTTCCACATAAAAATAACTAGTTTTATGGTGTTCTTTAATGTGACTACATGTTTTCATTTGTTATGTGCTACTAATGTTATATAAAGTTCAATTATTGTTGATGATTTTAGATCTATTTTAAAATCAAAATTTTTGAATAATGATTCCCCCCCTCTCAATGTTCCTAGTGTCCAACAATTGGTATCAAAGAAAGTTCCTCTTCTAAGGCTTAGTAGCTTGAGGTGAATCTTGAACTATAATGGATGTTGGTGGCCTTCAACAAGAGCTGATGGTGGCACTTGATGATCTTGATCAATTTACGACAGAGGTCATGGAACTTAAGGAAAATCTTGCAGATGCTAAAAAATTCATTCAATCACTGAAAGACAAGATAAACGACTCAAGGGAAAAGAGGAAGGAGCTATGTGATTAGTTGAAGGAAAAGGAAAACAAAGGTTCAAATGATGTACATTTGAATCAAACACTAAAAGTGATAACAAAAGAATGTGAAAATCTAGTGGAGGACAATGCAACTCTAAGACTTGAGATGGAATCTATGGAAATGAAGTTTACCAAAGAGATTGAGAAAAGGAAGAAGAATGAGGAGAATCTAGCCCAATCCTTGAGATAAAAGTTTGAAGAATGTAGCAGAATTAACAATAGATCCATTCAATTGGAAATTGAACTATAATAGGCCAAAAACTATGAACATGAGATTGAGAGATAGATAGTCATTCTTGGGAATGAGCTTGCTACTACAAATGAATTCAAGTAAAAGTTCAAGATAATTTCTACCAAGCTTAAAGAAATAACCAAAGGTTAGAAGGATATAAATGGTAAGCGAGGTCTTGGATATGAGAAGGGAGAATGCTTTGGATCTAAATAGAAGAATCCTGAAAAGAAGAACAAAGGCAGAAGACATCCGGTAAGGGAACCTAATTCTCAAAGATTTAATGGATATTGCTTTTCCTATAATAAATTTGGACATATGGCTTCTTAGTGTAGAAGGAAGATAAAATCTAGTACTCTATCATTTTTTGGTCAGTGTTTCAAATGAAAAAAAAATGAGCAGAAGGCATTAGAATGCAGAAGTATGTTTGTCAACACAAGTAACATTAAATGTTATACCTGTGGAAGATTTTGACATGTTGAACTAATCAATGCAGGTCAGGAGGAAATCAATGGAATGGCTAGTATAGACAAAAAAGTCTAGTATGTTTCAATTTTAACAATCTTGGTCACTTTGCAAAATTCTGCTAGAACAGAAACATGAATAAAAGAGGTCTGGTCTATCAAGGAAGAAAATCACATAAAGACAATAAAGGAAAGGAAAAAAAGCATTTGTGGAAGAGATAAGAGATCAGATGAAGAAGACATGGGTGAAGAAAAATGAAACGGATGAAGGAAATAAAGTTGTACCAGAAGCCCCCTTTGGTAGCTCCTCTAGTAATTGATATCATGCCAATGTCCTAAGGGGAGTTTTTCATGAAAATATCTCGCCCCCACCATTTTTTTTATAGTTGGCACCACATCGCTAAATGTCGTTATTCATTTTGCTATTCATTGATGATATGATGAATTGCATGAAATGGCATAGGTCTGCAGTTAAATTCATTGTTTGTTGTCCGAGTTTGCTGTGTAGCCTAAAATTCTAGGGAAACAAATTTAATGTGGAAAAAAACAAAGTTGAAAAGTTATAAAGGGAAATTTGAACCCTATTTCTACACCAAGCATTGAAGGAGAATAGTTCGAGAGCATTTTTCTGCAAAATTTCAAAAGTGTGAAAAGTCATCCTATTGGTGAATTGACAAGTACTTTCGTTGCTCATTGATTTCACATCTATTTGGTAATTGGTAGAACTCTGTTCGGAATGAAACATGAAGCAAATCAAAAGTATCATAACCCTAGATGAGTATATCAGCCAAAAGATTAGGGATATATGGAATGATTATCCTGATTTCGTTAATGCGGAAGTGATTCATTTTTTCTTGAATAAGTTGGACGGTGACATCCTCACTTTGGATAAACCATATCAAATTACCAAGGATGTGATTAGAAATTTAACGAGGCTATTCAATATTGGTGATGTACCGAAGAAGAAGTCAATTTGCAATGTTGAGGTTGAAGCCCTAACCGAAATAAAGGGTGACTAGAGGGCTCTGATAATTTCATCGATTAAAGATCCTTTGACAAGGTATGTGGCTTATGGAGTCTCATACAAGATTTACTTGAAAAACTGTGAAGGATCAACCTTGGCAGGTGCTACATATATCGCCCATAAAATGATAATTGAAAATAAATATTTTGATCTATGTAGTGTAATGAAGGATCAACTGATGGATAATGTTCAATTAACGAAGGATATTGACTACCCATTCAGGTTTGGTACTCTAGCAATATGTATTATGATGTACTTTCTAAACTATTTACCGATGAAGGACAATGTGGTGTGGAGAGAGAATATGTTAGTTTGTAAGCAAATCTTCAATCATTACAATTCATTTGAAAATTGTGAACAAGTGTATGAAAGTTTCTTTAGAAAGGTATTAGAGAGGTTTGGAGAAGGTGTTGTCCCTCTTCTGGTAAAAATAACTAAGGTTGGATCAACCTCCGAAAAAGGAGAGAAGAAGCAGGAGAGAGGAAGAGATACAACAGGTGTCACTCCTTCGGTACCCAAGTCTACAAATATTGATGAAAAAGGGAAAATTCAAGTGGTTGTGGATGTAAAAGATGAAGTTTTTGAAGAATATATTCCTAGAGATCAATCAAAACTAGATGAACCAAAAATAATAATAGCTAAAGATAGTGATGAAGAAAGTGTTATGTTTAAGACAAAGATAATGCAAATCATCCAGGATGCGGATGGTATGCAAAAGATATCCGGTATATGGTTGAATGGACCATCCTATGAGCAGGATTTCATTGAAAATACTTTGGCAAGGCACTTTATTGATAACAATATTGAGTTGGAGAGTCTACAAGATGTTCTCCCGGAAAAATTGATTGAATGTGTCAAGATATCTATGGAGTTTGTGCCCCTGGAAAGGAAGGAAGAAGAAATAATTTCTCATTTAAAAATGTAGTTTAGATTATCTCTTATGAGACTGAAGAAGAAAATGAATGAGCTGAGATAGTGCATTTATTTAGCAAATAAAATCTTTAACTATTGTCTTAGATGGCCTCATGTGGTAGGCAAGTACAAGGATAAGCTTGAAGAAATTGAAAGCGATCTTTTCAAGACTACACAAAATTACAATATGCTTTTGGACAAGAATGGAGATGTTAAGAAGAAGGTTCATAATTTACAGATTGAGCATGCAAAAGTTCATACTGCTAAGAATACTCTCATTGATTCTTTCTAAAAAGTTAAAGATATAATTGAAGGGATATTAGAACAAATGATTGAGATTCTTAAATCTGAAGAAAAGCTGGAAGAAGCAATAACTATTCCTGAGTCTCTTGTTCAAATAATCAATAGAACATCAGAGAACAACAGCCTGATCATAGCCATTAGGATTGCGGTGGATTCTTGGAAGAAATTCCTTCTGGAAATGAGAGCTAAGGGTAAACTGACAATAGTGGGTTACAATTTTTCAAATGAAGAAAAATTAGAAATTCCCATTAAAAAGTTTAAAATGCTTTACCCCTTCTAATGAAGGGGGTTCAAATGAACCACCCCCTTCTAATGAACCAATGAACCCCTCCCCTTCTAATGAAGCCCCCTTATAATGAACCCCCTCTTGCACCATATAGGGGGGTTCGAATGAACCCCCTTTTTTCACCTTCCCCTCCACCATTTCAAAATTTATGCAGTTTTTTTACTATCAAAGCTTGGGAAGGAGGTGCAAATGGAGTCAACTTGATAAACCAAGTTGGATGATTGTAGTGATCGAAACGTGCTTTCCAATAACTATAAATTTAATATATTTTGTTTTTATTTTATATTTTATTTTTTAGTTTTATTGTACATAGGTTTTTCACCGAACATCAAGTTTGATGAAAAATCATTGTGGAAAAATAGTAAATTTGAGGAATTTTTTTTTGAAAAATATATACACTATAGGTATTGATGTCCTCGTTCCAACAAAAAAAGAAAAAATGAATTTCAATACATACCAAAAAAATTATTCGAGCCGAAGTGCACCTATGTATAAATTATAAATGTTTTGACTTCAAAACTTAAATAAAAGAAAAATATTCAAGAAAATGCTATGAAACAAAATGAAAGAACTAGATACTTATGTTACCAATCTAAATTCAAAAGTATCATAATTTTATCCTTTGTAGAAAAAAAGTTATGTGAGCAAAAGTACACACCACTTTTTAAAAATGTCGTTTACTATTAAAAACTAGTTATCAAAGGAGATGCAAAAAAATTACAATTTAATTTCAATTTAAAAAAAAAAAATACATTTAAAATCTACAGACAAAATCTCACAAATCACTAGTTTACATCATTTTCAAATTCCTAATAGTTTACCTACTATAAGTGTCAGAAAGTGAAGTTTTCTCTGAAAATGTTGATTTCAATGTCAAGTTTGGCCAAAAAGTGTAACCCATTATTGTCGGATGACCCCTAAGTATAAAATAATTTTCTAAATTTTGTAGCAATTGTCAAATTTTGATCAATTTTTGCATTGGAGGAAAGAATAAAGTAAGAAAAAGTATAGTAAAATATCTAAGGGTGAGAATAAGAAAGGGAGTGTGAGCGAATGTTGTAGAGATTTGTCATTGATGTCTAAGGGGGAGAGAATGAAGTGAAAAAATTCCTGACATCCATAGGGGGAGTAGAAATTTTTTCCTTGATTAGTTTTTGGTTTTGACACTCAGTCAATTTTTCACTAAGTGTTGCCATCAATGCCAAAGGGGGAGATTTTTGGCATATGGCCTTGAGAGATCATTTTTGGCTACTTGTGTTGTCATTGATGGCAGCTAGAGTCTACAGTTTGGTTCGCAGTATCAGTTGTGTTCATACTAGCAAAGAATCTAAGTCTCTATATTCTACTGACAGAGAAAGTGAAGAACAAAACATTTAGTTGGTAAGCTAATCTGATTACTTCGCCGGATCACTATTTTGTATTTTGGATCTCCAAGGAAGTTTTCTTAGCATGTACACTATCCTATTGAAGAGTTTTGTGGCATTGTATTAATCATATTTCAACTAAACAGGTTCGACAACATGATTAATGGTTTATTTTCTATTATGGCCAGCATGCTTGACATTGTTTATTGCAGATGTATGTGGTGTAAGTTTTTTTCTATATCTTATGTTTTGAACCTTGGTGTGGGTCCCTACTATAAGTCTAGCTAACTTATGAAGGTACACTTCATTTCTAATTAGAGATTTGGGGTGACAAGCAATAATATTGTATCTTGTTGTGAAGCCGACATGTATTGAATTTTTGGATTAGCAGATATACAAAGAAGATCAAGAAATCACTTTGGTATGGATGAATGGAATTTTTGGTAAGGGTGTGTGAGATGTAGTATGTGTGAAAGTGAAAGAGTGTTGATCTGTTATTTGAGGGCATAAGAGTTTCAATATATAGAGCATAGCAGAGCAGAGGAGAAGTGTGAACCGGTCAAGAAGATCCAGAATCTAATCATGAGCTTCATTGGAACTGAATCCAAGCATTTGTAGATACTATACTCTCAGTTCAAAATTTTGTTGTAATATTCTATTATACTTGTAAGGCAGCGAGCCTTTTTCTTTTGAGCAGTGAGTTCTAGGCAGTGCACCTGTTCAATGCAAGTTCATTCCCCTCTTCTATTTTACTTTTAATGGAGTAAACATTGTAGATTAATCTCCACTATGGTTTTTCCCCTAACAAGGTTTCCACATAAAAATATTTGGTGTTATGGTGTTCTTTAATGTGACTGCATGTTTTCATATGTTGTGTGTTGCTAATGGTATATAAAGTTCAATTATTGTTGTTGATGGTTTTTGATCTGTTTTCAAATCAAAATTATTGAACACTAATTCACCCCCCCTCTTAGTGTTCCTAGTGTCCAACATTAGATGGATTTAAGAAATCCACAAAAAATCGATGGAGATAAAGTATAACAAAGCAAGAAAGGCCAACCCAAAGCACAAAGGTCCCTTCCTCTAGTGCCCAACACCATCTAGCCAAGTCTCTTTTCCATAAAAGACACAAGCAATGGATAACAACCATTTGCATCACCACTTGAGTCTATATTTTTCTCACCATCACCTTCAAGGATTTCAAACTCCCTCCCCTGCTCCACTTTTCATGAGAAGGCTTTAGGGGAATTAGTTGGTAAACACAAATCCAATTGAATTAGATTAATTGATTACAAGATAAATGTGTACTATGTACAAGTGGCCTAGAAATGTGGGGTTAACCTATAGAAATCAAAGACTCATAATTTTGAGATATTTATCAAGTAGAAAATATTCATGTTTAGTCTCAAGAAAACTAGATTTCAATGTAGCATTATATTTTGTTTCTCACCATTATATCTAAAGCTATTTATTTAATTTAATAACTTACATTTCAATTATTCAATTCACCTCATATTATTATTAGTGTAATTTATTAGTCTAATATTAAGGAAAGTGTTTTTTTCTTTTACAAAAACTTCTTTTTACAAATATGTTAAGCTCTCTTAAATTATTTAAATTTTGAAATGAAAATATTATAGATAAAATGAATATTGTGTGCACATTACACTTTTATCATCTATTTCATTATTTTTTCATTCATTTAAGAAGGATTTATATTATCTATTGTTTATTGGACCAATCTATTCAATTATTACATTTTTCAACTATTAAATAGTAAATAGTAATTTCACATTTTATCTTTATTAAAGAGTAAATAATAATTTTACACCTCATCTCTATCAAAATTTACTTTTAACCAATAAACTGGATGATATTTAAGAATAGTCTCATTGAATTCTCCACTGTTTACAATTTGAATTGAAAAGCTTGTTAAAATAAATAATTTTTTTGAAATGTCATTGAAAAGTGTGTGAATAATATTTGTTCTTATATCTTATGACATTGAATACCTTTTAATAGATTAGGATTTTTTAAAACATATTAATATTCACCTTAGATACCAAAATTGTTCTTTCAAATGAATAATACTCTAATTAAAAACATATTATATACTCTTATCCTTTATGACATTGAATACCTCTTAAAAAATTTAAGATATTTAAAACACATTAACATTCATTTTGGAGACCAAAGTTGTTATTTCACAAAGCAGTGTTATGAGTAAGACCCCGCTTAGAAAAATGTTGTAGTAGGTATTACCGTTCAGTATGGAAGCTAAAGTTGTTCTATCAAAATCAATGGACGAGTGAGACGAAAAAAAATCTTGCGGCAAGTATTGGAATTCAATTTGGAAGCCAACCTAATTAATGGTGGCAAGTATTAGCATTCACTAGACGAATGAAAACCGGAAAGAGGTGGCGCCTACCGCAAAGAGAGAGGAGTTAAATAGATAACTCCGCATGGAACTAAACCATCGAGAGCTCGCTCTTTTCTTCTTTATTCCATTCGACGAGTTAGTTTTCTAATGAAGATCAAATCAGCATGGCTGCAATCTCTGGAGGGCAAGCATGTCCTGATAACAGGCGGATCAAGTGGGATTGGACTTGCCATTGCCAAAGAGGCTCTCTCTCAAGGAGCTTTCGTTACACTTGTAGCCAGAAGCTCCACTAAATTGGAGAAGGCAGAACAAAATCTTGTCAAAGATGGCGCTACCAAACATAAAATATCGACCAAGGTTTATCTTATTCATTCGTTTTACGCTTATCTCAAGACTTGAAATCTTGATGTCTAATCTGATTTCTGTTTTTGAATAGGTTGCAGATGTGGGTGTGTATGAAACTTTGGCAAAGGCAATAAAGGAATCTTTTGAATGGAGGGCTATTCACGTGCTGGTGTGCAATGCAGCTGCGGGAAAAGTTGTAGTTCTGGATGAGGGCAGGATTGAAGATCTGCATGCCATCATTCAGACTAACTTGACAGGGGTTGTCAATACTCTGCATGTTGGGATTCCATTGATGAAGCAGAGGAGTGCCCAAACACCCGTGTCCATTGTTCTCATGAATTGTCTGTCAGGAATGGTATGTTTTTGGTAAAACTATTTGTATGCTTATTGCTCATAAGTTTATAAGTCTTCATCGTGGACTGATATGCACGCTCCAATTCATAAATTATAATTGTCAGTTCCAAGTCCCAGTAATGTGAAGTCAACCTATAGCTTACGATTATTATAATGTCATTTATTTTATCATTGTATTTTTAATCTTTCTTTCTGTGTTATCACATCCAAATAAGTCATCAGCTTTTCGCCCTTGTTAGTTTGTTGATTGTTTCTTTTGGTCTGTGTTATTCTTTTGGCAGTACCCTCATTATGGTACCTCTGTGTATAATGCAACCAAATATGCTCTAAAAGGACTTGGTGAAACTCTCAAGCTTGAATTGACGCCTTATAACATTCGAATAAGCATAGTCTTTCCAGGGTTTGTGGAAACCCCCATGCTCGATTACTGTAAGTAGTTTTAATTTCATCTTAATGAGAGTAACCCTAAATTTTATTACTATCTAAATCATGTACTAGATATAAATATAGAAGTCGTTTTGTATTAGTGTTTACGAAAGGGACGTTTGTATCATGGTTGAGTTATTACCTCTTATTTATTCATGTATATTATGCTTGATATCTTTCAAGATTTGTGTCTTTTTTAAGTTTATATTTGTGAATATAATGTTTGTTTCTAAATTTAATTGTGTAATATTTTTGAAATTAATACATGGATCACATTATATGATTTTAATTCTTCATTATGATAGATTATATGATGTAATAGATTCATATTTAGTCAAAATGCGTCTCTACAAATACATTAATACATTTTTGAACTACTATTTTTATTTGGGATAGTATTATTTATGTGTCATAAAAATAAGTATGTATTTTAGATTGCAAGATAAAATTTCATTGATCTACAATATAATCCTTGTCTAGATGATATAGCACAACAATATCTATGAAATTCTCAGCTAAACTTTTCTAAAAGAAATTTGTACTCTTGTATGTGTATATGTTTCTTTCATATTTTAGAAAAATACCTTAGGCATGCTAGCAATCAAACAAACCATTGATGTAAAAAATAGTATTCAAGATTTCTTTCTCTTTCATGGTTGTAATGTGTTCTTGAGTGAACCTAATCTAATTTTGTTCTTAAATTCCCTATTTATATAGGTGGATTGGAAGATGACAGAGATATCTTGCAAATTATGAAGGCCACATGTTTCTATAACCGAAGCCGAGTAGACACACCTAAGCATGTTGCAAAATATACATTAGAAGCAACAAAGAATGGAAGCTTTCTTGTCACAAGCCAATTCACTGGCCTTGCCCTATCGACATTATCACGTGGATCTATTCTTGCAGACTCATTTGGAAGGGCTTTAGTTGAATTGATATTATTTATTCCTATTAAACTATTTAGCTTCTTGGCTTCTTGTTATGTCTATTATGTTATAAAAAATAGAAATAATAAGAAATGTTAGAATGTTTTGTTTAGAAGAATAACCAAGTCTACAATATATGTTTTTATTATTGTAAAACAAAGTATTGCTACCTTTTATATTATTAATAATTATAGCTATGAAATTTACATATTATCTATTTTTCTTTTCATCTTAGACTCATTTTTATTGGGTTATTCTTAACACAATCATTAGTGTATAATAAGTGTATTATAGTGTAAAAATGAAAAATATTATGATCTTTATTTGACTATTTCTGAATATATTTATAGGGATTGATCTTGATGCTTTAATTATCCTAAGTTATTTCCATAGTTGTAGAACTAATCAAGGCAAGTTATGTGGGTATGAAAGTGACCCTTGAACTTCCTAAATTTAATTTTATATCTATACCCTTATTAGCTTCCTTAAACTAGCTATTATAAGCTAATTAAAACACAAAATCACTAACTTGTGTGCTAGGGTGTTGTATTTAAGAACACACCATAGTTTCATTTCTTTACCTAAACAATCAAATTATCATCAAGGAGAGAATTTTAATATGGAGACTCAAGATACATCCATAACATATATAAAGAATCGTCATTGCATCATCTCCTTACAACGTCTAAGACATTAGTTGAATGGTTTCTTCTTGTCTTTTATCCTTGTTCTAAAATTGTTAAATTGGATCTTAAAGGTTTGACCAAGGGAGAAGATATATGCATAGTAAACTCCACAAAGCTTTTCCTAAATACCAATAATAAGTTTTTGCATTTCATACAAATAATTATGAGATCACGTAACTCAAATTTACTGCAATTAAATATTTTGGGTTCAATTGAAATCTACACAATATATTTATATCTATAATTGTAGAGATTAGTTTTTCTTCTTTTCTTCTATCCTTGTTCCAAACCTTTAAATTTGGATCATAAGGTTTTAACTAAGGTATAATATCCTCACAAAGTAAACCCCCCAAAGTTGTCCCTAAACACCAATAATACTTGTTGTTGCATGCCATATACATAATGATGAGAAGATTATAGAGCTGAAATTTATTGTAGTTCAAATATCTAGGTTGAATTAAATTTCACATAGTAGATTTGGATCTATAATTGTAGAAATTGGTTTTACTTCTTGTCTTATATCCTTGTTCCCTTTTTTTGAATTGGATCATAAGTTTTTTGCCTAAGGGAGAATATCCTTGCATAGAAAACTCCCCAAAGGTGATCCTAAAAACCAACAATAAGTTGTTGCATGTCATATCCACACAATGATGAGATCATAGAATTCAAATTTAGTGCAATTCTTTTTGTTTTGTTAAAAATCACACACTAGATTTATGTCTACAATTGTAGAGATTAGTTTCATAGTTGTGGAAGTGAACCATAACATGAAATATAGAGCTTGTAGAGTCAAAAGTGTTCATCTAGAATTACAATATCTTCTAATAAATTAATGAATCAATTCTTAACACTTGACACAACAATATCTTCATCAAATTTTGAACTATGTATTTCAATTATTTAATTATTTTTCATGCATTTATTTTAGTACATTTATTAGTTCTAGCTCTCAAACTATCATTAATTTCTTGCTGGTGTTAATGTATTGCTTTTCTCTAGTTTATTTGTATTTAGGATGTGTTACTTTATTATATATTTATTCATGAACATATCTTATCTTACATCCCCTAGGGCTTTTTCCTTAACATTTTAGTGAATTTTTTAATTTATTATCTTTCATTTTAGATTTGATTAGGGTTTATTTATCCCATCTATTGTATTCTTTATCACATCTTAATTGGATTTTGATGTTATATCATGTGACCTCTCTTTGATCTTTACCCTACTCACCTCTAGGTCTTGCTTTAAGAGAGTCACCATTAATTACATTGTTGAAGGTAAGAGTACAAGTCCATCCATTAGATGTAATTTATTTTTATAGATTTAACAAATCAACACATATAATGAAAAAAATAAGCAATAATATTATAGTCTATAATTAATTATCTTATTTAATAGTTTTGAAAATTCTATTTATCTATATTCCTATTGGTTCCTATTGTGAATAGTTAATGCATAAATAAAATTATTATTTAAATTTTATTACATTTTAAATACATTAATTTCTCATGATAAAATTGTAACTATATCAATAATATGTCTTATTCAAGCATTAATTAAGTTCACAAATAGATATATTCTAACAAATCTATTTCCCTTGATGAAAAAAATTACTATTTCATAATATCTATCTCTACTAAATACACATCCTAACAAATAACAAGAATTAGACACAATGCATTTCCTATTGATTTCTATTTTCTCTTCAAACTTGAAGCCTTCTACTTTTATGATATAAACACCTTATGCTTGGCTTGTCCTTTCTATCATTTTGGGTTTGTGCATTGTGTTTATGTTGAAGTACCATTTTGTTGAGATTAAATTATCCTTTCTTGTTAATGGCTCATTGTAAATCATCTAAAATGTTCTATTTAAACATAAAAAGGATATCTATGAATGATTGCTACAAAGAGCTAGGTCTATGGTTTATGCTTCCTTGTCTCTTCTGATGGTGGTGGCTATTATGGTTTGTATTTGAGTGGGTTGAAGGGTTTTATAAGCTATCGGAGATGGTATTTCTAGTGATGGTAATTGAATATTATGTTACTCTATGATATGTTTGTATACCCTATTTGATGTTTATTATATTTCCTTTCTCCTTATTGTTTGTCTATGTGATCATTTTGATAGATAATTTTTGGCATGTTTTTTTCTTTAGCCAAGCTTTTTGTGAGGGTACCGTGGATTTTCATATAACTCTCATCTTTTTGATAAATATTTTATATGTGCATGATCCCCTACTTAGGGTTAATTTTAACAATATAAAATAACTAATTAATATATTGGTAGATGCAAAATATTTTATGAATTTTTGTAAATAAATAGTATTTATTAATTTTAATGTAAATTTACATAAAAAAAATGGTGACAAGGCTGACTTGGTAAAAAAATTATGAAGTTTAAATATTTTTAAACATATAGCCAATAAATTCTATAGTGTTGTGAATTCTTCATATTTGAACAATGAAAAACAATTTTTAAATATGAGTTTTCAAAAATATATTTATAAGTAATTTAGATATAATGTACATAAACAATAAATAATAATTAACTATTAAAGTTGTAAAGAAAAATAAATTAATTCCCCCTATAGTGCTCATAATATTGTGACTCATTATGTGGATAGTTAGAAGGGAAAGGGCCCCTACTAGGAAGTAAGAATCATGTCCAAAGAAGCTAATTTGAACATTACAAATTAATTAAGACTGCACTGCTCTTCAATGAATAAATTCAATAGTGAGGAGAAGGGGGCAAATGATATCATAAAATAAAATAAAAAAGCTCAAGAAACCATTAAGAAGAGGGGAATAGCTAAATAGAGTAGGGGAACGGAGGAGGATAGGAAGTTGAAAAATAAACACTCATTAAAATGTTTAAAAGAACATTTGTGAGACTTGTTGGTTGTGAATTATGTAAAATACTAAAAATGCAATAAAAATACCAAATTCACACTCAAAAATCACTTAGTAAAGCTCAAAATTTATGCATAATGAAATAATAAACATTTATACCACAACAAAAACCTTGTTTTTCTCTATTGTTTCTTTGATATTAGCTTGAATGCTTGATATGTTGGATTCTCTTCAAAATAGCATAACAATGATAGCATAATGATAGCATGTTAGCATGAAATTGTAACGATCAAAGATATATATCTAGGATAGCCAAGATGATAAATGATGGTTATATCAACTTTCTAATAAAGTGGTAATGTGTGATTTCTTGTGATCTTGATAATGTACTCTAGATGTTGTGATATGAAAATTATGCTCTCAAGACAATTATATCGAGGGGATATCAATGAATGAAGGCTTTATTTGTATGCTTCACTTGTAATTGATCAATGGTGGAGATTAATTGGAAAGATCAATTGATAAGAAAAATTGAGATAGGGTAGGAGCTAAAATTTAAATTAATAAGGTGGGATAGTTGAAATAATTAAACAAATTTATTTATTTAATACATAAGGATAGTTGGAGAAATAAATAAAATAATAATTTTATTTACTTATTTTAGATGGAAATAAATTTAAATTTAAATAATTCACTTATTTTTAAAGAATGGCGGAGTAGAGCGAGAGGTGTGAAGTTGTGTAGAATGGTGAGGCTCAGACGCAGAAGGCTCCAACAAACTGAGATGGTATCACTCTTCTTGATAGGAATGCAGTGGATGCTAAGTTCAACGGTAAAGAAGAAATTGCACAAATGGATGTATTGGAGCATGCCTGATCAGAGGCCTGGTGCATGTGACCTAGGGAATTCACTTCATAGTTTTGTTCGAGTAAGGGTTGGTCTAGGTAGCAGCAACAGGGATCTAACCAAAATTACAACAAGAACTTCAGGTGAGGTCTGCCCAGAGATTGATGGCAAGAAAATAAATAAAATTTTAGTACCCAAAGGAGCAATGGTTGTGGTAGGAATTCTAGCTCGAAGTTCACTCCTAGTTCTTCTAATGAGTTTAGGCATGTGGATCGGTGAGCTATGGTCCTAAAATCCAATTTTTTGGGTCCTTCGATCAAAAGGATGGATAGCCTAGGGCTTATCATGAAATGGTTTAGGTCAAATTTGAATTGGGATGCCCTGATTCATTGGTGGCAAGGGCATTGGGATTTTGAAATGAGTTTCAAGTATTTGGCAAATGGATTCTTCTTGGTCATCTGTCCTTCCCCTCAGTTCATGTAAAAATCTTGGAAGGAGCGCTAATGGATGGTTTTGGTTTTTACATGTGAAAATTGGAAGTAGGTTTTGATCAGAATCAACACCAAATGACTTATATCCAAGATTGGTATAAAATCCTAAACCTTCCTTTTGAGTTTTGGAAAGCTAATATTTTGGTGGAGATAGCTAACTGTCTTGGAAAATACATTGGTGTGGATGAATGGACATATGAGGATGGTATCAATACATATGTGGGCCTCTGTGTAGAATATTCTCCCAATAGCCCTAGATGGAAGGAGGTGGTGATCTAGATGGATTGGGTCATTTTGTCACAACCTCTTGTCTTTGAACATAGACCATGTGGGAGTTGGATTGACACTTTAGGTTGGTTATCTTGGCAGGTCCCCTCTGATCACATCAAAGAGACAACTCTAGATTCAAAGAGTAAAGGCCTTATTTTTGGTGGATTTGGGGACTTGGTTGGTTCTTTGAAGACTGGTGTTGGCTTGACTTGTCATGAGGCCAATGGGGAGGGCGTAGTTGAGAATGTGATGTTAAGGTTCCACAAGAGCCAATTAAAGACCTTAACTATGCCCTTAACAACAAAGTGTGATGTGTTGGATATCATAGACTAACTTTAGGAAGGAGAATCTCAACTCCTTAATTGAGGTCAATAAATAGTTGGCAGAATTATCCCAAGAAGCAAAGGATGCCCCAAATGATCCTTTCAATGTTTTCCCAGATCTGGAGGATGAGTCGTTAGACATGATTAGTGAGGGTGATGTTGTTTTCACCTCAAAGGAAGAGGGAGGTGATGTTTCTCTGCCTAGCCAAGATGGTATTGGGATTCTACAAAAGAGGTGGAAAAGACAACCTCTGACTATGGGGAACACAAAAAGAGGGGGAGAATTCCCAATGTGGAAAAAACGAAGATTGATGGAGAGGCTATCAGGAATAAGATCATGGAAATGCTTAAACTAGGGAAGGGATACACCCTGCTTGAAGAGAAATGAAAATATTAACTTGGAATGTTAGGGGAATGAATGCTCCTAATAAACGACGTCTTGTGAAACACTAGATTTTTATTTCATAGGTAGAGATCTATATGCTTCAAGAAACAAAGCTTGATAGTTGGGGGGTGGATACTTTTGGAAAGAGGATGGGTTCTTTGAAGCTCTTGGAGGTGGATGCAGTGGGTGTATTAGGTGGTTTGCTGACTCTTTGGAATCCTAATAAGGTGTCCTTGGATAGGGTGGTGGCAGGGAATAGATGGTTGGCTTGCTCTATTAGAAGCTTTTCTTCTAATTTTCACTTTATTTTGGTAAATGTATATGGCCCCACATCGTGCGTGGAGAAGTGATAAGTTTGGTCTAAAATTGAGGCTCTCTACTTAGAGCTGGGAATTGAATCTTTTATAATTGGGGGATATTTTAATGCAATTCTACACTTGGAGGAAAAGTGGGGTGGTCTGGTTCATAGATTCCAATCCCAAATTAATTTTGAAGCTTTTGTGGGTTAGAATCAGCTAGTTGAGATCCCAATGGCTAATGGTAGGTTTGCTTGGACCAACAAGTGACTCAATTTTTGTTCTATAGCCAAGAAACTAGATAGGTTCTTCTTCAAGGGAAATTCGGTTGCCTTCTCCTTCCCATTGGAGTGTAGCATTCTACCATCCTCTTGTTTGGTCCATTTCCCTATGCTTTTGGATGTCATGGGCGAGTTTCGTCCAATCAGCTGTCCATTTAAATTTGAGTGCATGTGATTGAAAGATCCTAATTTTTTGTCCCTCATTGCTCACTGGTGTGGGGAGGTCAAGGTGGTGGGGTAAATTTTTTTTTCTTGGAAACAAAGTTGAAACATGTGAAAATGAGATTGGAGGAGTGGAACAAGTTAAGTTTCAAGAACATCTTTGAGGAGAAGAAGCATATTGAAGGGGAACTAGAAGCCGAAAAGAAAGAGGTGATTTGTTGGGGTATGGACAACTAAAGATATTAGCAAGAGAATGATCTCTTGAAAAGCTAGAATGATGTTCTATCAAAACAAGAAATTTTCTAGCATCAAAGGTCACGAGAGCTCTCGCTTGGTGAAGGGGACAAAAATACATTTTTTTTCATAACTCCACTAAAATAAGGCATGAAATCAAAATAATTTCTAGAATAAAGTTGTTTGATGGGAGGAATTTGGATCAACCAGAGGAAATTGTGGAGGTAGTTGTTTCCTTTTTCCAGAATCTCTTGAATTATTTGGGTGGTTCGAGGTTGCTGGCTTGGCAAGGTTTTTTGAGTTGCATTCCAAAATTGGTCACAATAGAGAAAAATAGGCTACTGAACAAAGACTTTTATGAGGATGAGATTAAGTTTTCTCTTTTTCAATTCCACTAGGATGAGTCTCCTGGCCCTGACGGTTTCCCTCCCACTTTCTATCAGCATTGTTGGGAGATTGTTGGCTTAGATGTCATGGTTGCCATTGAAGACTCTAGGGCATCTGGCCGGGTTCTCAAAGAGTTAAACAACACTTTCATCGCTCTCATTCCAAAAAAGGAGAAGCCAAATAGACTGGAAGAGTTTTTCCCCATTTCTTTGTGTAACACCATTTATAAAATTCTAACTAAATTGGTCACCAATCGGCTCAAATTGATCCTCCTTAGTTTGATTTCTAATGAATAGACTAGTTTTTTTCTAGGGCGTTCAATTTTTTATGGAGTAATTATTGCCCAGGAAGCTATTCAGTCGATTCTCAATACTCATTGCCCATCTATGTTGCTGAAATTTGACATAAATAAATCCTATGAAAAGGTAAATTGGCATTTTTGGTTCAAATTTCTAGAGGCATTTGGATTCTCCTCCTCCTGGGTGGGTTGGATTTTTAGTTGGATTGCTTTTCCAAGATTTTTGGTCTTAGTGAATGGCACCCCTCAAGGCTTCTTTGGTGCCTCTCGGGGTCTTAGGCAAGGTGTTCCTTTGTCACCCTTCTTGTTCATTCTCATGGTTGAGGCATTAGGTTAGGCTCTCTCCTAGGTGGCAGATGTGGGGAAGCTAAGAGGGGTACAAATTACAAGCGGTATGCCAATAGTGTCCCATCAATAATTTGTGGATGATAATTTTCTCATTGGAAATTGTTGGGGTGGTGAAGGAAAGGGATTTTAAGAGGATTGTTTTAGAGTACTCCCTAGCATCTAGTCAAGAGGTAAGCTAGATAAATCCAAAAATTTTCTTCTTCACTAATCCAAATTTGGAAAAAAAATTATTGCAAGTCCTTTGGTTTAGGAAAGGTAAGCTGCCCTATAAATATCTTGGCCTAGAACTTGTGTCGAGAGTGCAGTTTGGGAAAATTTGGGATCCTCTAGTTACGAAGTTAGAGCACAGGTTGTCTTCTTGGAAAGGGAAATGACTTTTTTGGGCGGGAAGGCTCACTCTCATCAAGTTGGTTGTGGTGGCTCTTCCAATTTACATGATCTCATGTCTTCCTCTTCCTAGGGGAACTTGTGAAAGCATCAATTAGAAGATGAGACAATTTTTTCTTATAGGGAAGCTTAGACCAAAAGAAGTTACCTTTATTCAATTGGGAAAGAATTTGCAAATCGTGTGAAGATTCTGGGGCTAGGGTCAAAAATTTGGCTCTTCAAAATCAAGTTTTAGGAGAAAAATTGACCTAGTTAATGTATGTGCAGCAAAACTTGAAGTGGGTAAGGATTCAAAAACAAAAGTATCTCAAAGATGGTTCAACAGGTTTTTTCACAACTTGTTCTCTTCCTAAAGGTTCACGCATTTGAAATTTTATTTGTAGTTGTAGGGACCTTATCACTAACTTCCTCTCATGGGATATCAAAGATGTTAGCCAAGCATTATTTTGGGAAGAATCTTGGGGTGGTTACAACAAGTTGGTGGATATTGAAGCATTGAGGAATTTCAGGGAAGTTATGAAGCTAGCCTGGGGTTGCCAGGTCAAAGATTACCTAGTCATTGATGAGTTTGATGGGACTTTGTCTTGGTAGTGGCAGAGTCCTAGTCAGCTGGGTCTAAGTGTCAATGAGGTCAAATCTTTTGAAGATATCCTTAAGCAGCATTCTCTTTGCTCAAGGGGTGAGTAGGACATTTTGATATGGTGCAGATTTTCCACAGGTTCTTATTGTGCCAAGGATGGCTACAATATCCTGATTAACGAATAGGATCCAGTGAATGTGATTCACAGTGATCTGTGTTGAAATAGATTTTGTCTCCCCAAGGCTGGAATATTTTCTTGGGCTACAATTGAGGGAAAAGTGATAACTACAAATAGGATGAAGAAGTTTTTCTTTTGTAGTCCTTCAAGGTATGTGCTTTACAAATCAACGAAAGAGATGGGAGATCACCACTTCCTTAATTTCCCATTCACCGCCAAATGTTCGAATTGGTTATGTGCAAATTTAAGTCTCTCCATTACTTCTTTGGTCATTTTGTTGAGTTGGTTCAGTGGTTGGTGAGAGCTGGGTGGAAACTCAATTTTTATAGGACTCTAGTAGTCTTTCCCTTCACTTCTCTTATGGGAGGTGTGGAAAGAAAGAAACCACATAATTTTTATGGATAAAGAAATGTCTCTCCTATCCTTTTTGAATAAATTTGAGGCTTTTGTGGTTGAGGTGATAAATTCAAGGGTTGTGCAATCTTCCAGGTCAAAAAATTTGTTCTCCTATTAGGATGCAAAGCTGATGAATTTGTGGAATGGCTTGAAAGTCCCTCACCAATACGGATCAGGTGACAACATGGATAAGGATGAATGTAAAATGTCAAATGGCATCCACCGGATCATTGTTTGTACAAAATAAATTTTGATGGGGTGACAAGAGGTAATCCAAGGAAATTAGGGGTTGGGTATATTATCAGAGATTGGAATGGTGTTACAGTGGGCCAGTTGGCTATGCCTCTCATGAAAGGCACAAATAATTTGGTAGAGCTTCAGGTAGCCTTTCATGGGATTAAAATTTGTGTGGAACTGAATTTGAGGAATGTTATCATCGAGGAAGATTCACTCTTGGTGATTAATTCCTTGTGTTCTGGGAGGTTCCAAAACTGGAAACTTGGTGCTCTCCTTGAAGTTACTTTAGCCTTGCTTAGTAATTTCAAAAACTACGAAGTCACTCATATTCTATGGGAAAGGAATCAAGAAGTTGATGGCCTTTCAAATATTGGGGTAGATGGGATATCCTTGAAAGAAATTTTTAGCAGCTGCTACAAGACTTGAATATCTAATGTGGGAGATTGGGTGGATGCCACCACACAAGTGAAACATGGTCATGGTAGACACAACAATGAGTGATGTGGTTTGGGGAAGTGTTGGCATGTGGTTTTCGATAGCGGGTTCTGGAGGCTTCTTCAGGAGGGTGATATCATTATTCCCTCTCGACTTGTGAGCAGTCTTGTCAAGTCTTGTTGGCTTTTCTTATTGCTACAACTCACCACCCAAGTCATCATTTATGGTTACAGGTTGGTTTTCCTAGGTCCCTAAGTGATATTTTATCACCATTTTCTCTAGCTTTCTCGAGGAAAGTTTTGTGTTGGTATGGGATGCTTCACTCTTCTCATCTCATATACATAATTGGAGATGGGAGAAATGGTGACTCCTATTCAGCTAAGGAGCTCAAAGTGGCCGATGGTATTTCTTGGTCCAATTATCTCACTTCATCTGAGTTAGATAATTCACCACCTAGATTACTTAACCTTTGTAGTAGTGAAATGCATGGTTGTTAAGGGTTTCATGGAAAAATTGAAAGGCTATCAACTAGACTCATGCATTTCCTCCCGCATTTTGTCCGGTCTCCTAGATGTTGGGGTCTCGAAGGTGGATGTTATTGTGATTATGAAGCATCTTTTCAGGATGGATTTTTTGGTGGGCTTGGAGAAAACACTAGCAACATCCTCGTTGGGAAAAGGTATCCCTCAGCCTCATGATCTCACGTTGTTGGAAGATCCGAATGCTTTGGTAAAATTCTATCCCTTCCTTCTAGACTTAAGCGGTTTGGATTTGGAGGAACTTCATAGATTAGCTGATGTGGGTGCCAAATATTTGAAGAATAAACACTGCTTGGTTGTTGTGTCAAACTCAACTTGGAACCATGAATTTCGTGTGTTCACCCAGAAGAATGTCTAGTAATGAGGCAAAGGGATTTGGTTTTGGTGTTTCAGTGGTTATGGTATATGTCTAGTTTGGGGCTATGTATGGGTATATGTTTTTTGTTCAGTTTAATGGTAATGAATTTTAGGTTTCTATTTTGGGGGGTGAACAATAGATTTTAGGAAGGTGTGAAATGCTATGTCTCTTTTGGTCAATTAGAGATTTTCACCTAAAGGAAAGAGATAGATCAGGCACACTTGAAATCTACGTGGTTCACTTAAAATAATGCAAGTACAATGATATCATGCCTAAATGTAATGATCTAAGTGAAAAGAACTTATAAAATTGATTATTTATGCAAAACCTAAGAAATATGAAGTGCTTGAAAACATAGTGTGATCTACAGAAATGAACTAGAAACATGCACAAATGAAATTTGAACTTAATGAAACTAAACAAAGTGCACCTGGAGGTTGAATGTTGATGCTGGAAGATTCTAGAAGGCTATAGAAATCACTATTGATGACCAGTGGGACTCATTCACCACTGATGACGAATCATTCCTTCTTTTGGTAAACTTTGTTGAAACTAGTTTCTAATTGTTGGGAACTAAAATATGATGAAATCACCTTTTCTAGCCTAGCAGTGGGACTCATTTTCCATTGATGGTGAATTAGCCCTCCTAGAAATAATTGCAAATTCTGAAGTCAACTCTATGGGTCCAGATCTATACTTGTCTTCTTGTCAGTTTGACAAAACAAAATCTATAGAAAACAAGTTGAATGTTGTCTCCAAGATTGAATTAGGGTTTGTTGACTTGAATAGCTTTGATGAATTATTGACCACTTTTCAACACCTATTTCTTTGAAAAATCTACCTACAAGACCTACAAACACACATGTAAAGAGGGAAAAAATGGTTAAGTGTTAGAGTATAGGAATTTACCTTGGTCAAATCCCACTTTGGTAATTAAACCCTTCATAAAGAAATGAAATGAAATAAGAAAGGAATGATGAATTAACAACATGCAAATGTCCTAAATTCATTGAATCCTTGTTATTGAAGTTTGAAGATATGTCAATGGCTTCTCCATGATGCTTGATTCAATGATGCTATGATGCTCAAGTAATTATATGGATGATTGAATGGATGAATGAATGCTTGAATGAATGGGGGTTAAAATGAATAGAAAATCATGTATTTATACACAATTATGCCCTAATTTCCTAAAAATACAACACCATAGGTTGACATAAGGTCTTAATGAATAAGAACCTAAAAGAAATTTGAAATTATTTTGAATTTTGTGCCAAGAGGGACTCATTCACCACCCATGAGGAATGGGTCCCACTCAAGGCATGCAAGTGGGTGTCAAAAATTATATTGTCTTTAATGATGTTTGTTGGGTTTGTATTCAAAAACACACTTAATTAAGGCCTATAAGTGCATAAAGGGGCCAAATAAAGCATAAGAAAGGTGTAATTAGCAATGAAAAGCCTAGAAAAGCATGAAATATTGTTACAAAACTTTACAAAACTTTGAAATAGGACTTGATAAGGGATAAAAATATGATATTTAGATGAATTACAATAAGAAGAGTCTATAAAAGTGTATAAATGTATTACAACACTTCACAACACCTTCACAAGACATCATAATGAAGATCCCATGGTAAACTAAATAGAAGAAAAAAGGAACACACGTGAAGGAGAAAAATAGAAGGAAGAGGAAAAGGAAAAGTTAGATCAAGCTTTGATCATTTGTCCAACCAGTTGTGGATTAGATCTAGGTTGTTTGTCTAAAAAAGAAAATGCATACTCACTCTAGGGTGATGAAACTCATGGTTGTCTACCAGGTGGGAAGGCCCAAAAGGTGAGAAACATACGCTTGGCTAGTATGTACTCACAAACACATAGGTGGCTATGGGGAAAGTCATGCCTCAGAATGGGCTTCCTACTCAACCATATCAAAGTTATACCTCTTGATAACTTTAAAAAAGCACCACAAAGGAAAATGTTAGTTCATGCTTCATGATTCAAGCAAAGCTTCATATGCTTAGAACTCATGAACAAGTAGGATGGCACCATAAGAATGCAAGTTATGTTATGCAAGGTGGCCGTGTAAACACAAAAATGTAAAATGTAAAAGAAATGTTCAAATGAGTCTTGTTAAGTTCATACAAGGTTTATAACTTAGGGAACATTGTGTCTAATGTATCCAAGAGAGGAACAATAAAACAATAGAATATTCACAACTTAGGGGATGCAGTGTGTCGCATCAGGCCACTAAGAGGAATGTAATATGCTAAGATAGATCACACTTATGAAAGACATCACACCCAATGTCATCCACAAAGTGACAAACACATTGTATGAAGTAACAAGGCTACACTAAGAAGCAAGAAAAAGGAAAAATGCAAATGAATAATGCTAATGTATGTTCCCATTTTAAAGGAATTTATACACACCGTTTTGTGAGAAATTACTTTAAAGTAGCAAATGAAAAATGCAAAAAGAAAACAAGACATGAGAGCCAACTTGGAAAGCCGCTATGCCAAGTCATATGTTTTTGAGTAAGGCTTCATCATGCAAATGAAAAAAGAACAAAAGAAAGAGGATTTTCCCCCAGAAAGGAACACACCAAACACATAAGGGATCTATGGATTTGGGGTCACTATGTTTGTTGCTGCAATGTTTTTATTAAAGAACTCAAAACTATCATCATTCCCCAAATACACAAAACTTGAAGAATGAAACAAAGAGAGAAAAAACAAAAGGAAAATAAATTCCATTTGGGTCAACATGGAAGAGACATTGTGGCCTCAATGCTTTGCATCATCCCCAAATGGAGAAACACAAGAGAAAAGAAAATGAGAAAAGGTGAAAGAAAAGGAAAAGCTTTTGGGTCAACATGAAGGAGACATTTCGGTCTCAATTCCTTGCATCATTCCCAAAAGGAAAACACAAGAAAAAGGAAAAGTAAAAAGGAAAAAGGGACCCATGGATTGAAGGAGGAAGAGGACCCATGGGGATCGTAGCATCCTTGTAAGTGGAATCATGTAAGGGTTGTTCATGTGGAAGGACATTCAAGTCAAGAGGGGAATAAAAGATCACCATGCCATCATCCCAAAGTCTCCAATATTCAAATGGAGGCTTGTTGTCATGAGGGGGATCTTGATATCCTAAGCCTATTGTGTTTTTATTTGTTTTTATTTGTTCTAAAAGTTGGTGAATGTCATGTTCAGTGGTTGTATCATATCCTTGTTTTCTTAAGATAGTAAAACCTTTTCAATAAGTTTCTTCACGGTTGATTGGTGTGTTTGTAACTTTTTTATCATAAAATGGTCGAGGAGGTAGTTTTGTAGAAGAACTAGGTCCACCTGTTGTAGGGAACTTAGGTCCTTCATTCATTTTAGGATGTAAGTAATCAAACATGTAAAGAGGTGAGAGAATAGGGAGATCTTGTGACTTCATGGATGGGTAAAAGGTTGTATTGGCTTTAAGGTTGTCAAGGAATTCATGTAAGAATGTATTCATGCTATCAACATCTTCTCCAATGATTTCAATAGCACGAGGAGGACATTCATGAGGATTTGAAGGAGCATGAGGAAGCTCAAGGTCATTAGGATCATAGCCAAAGGCACAGTTTGACATGTCAAGTAATGATTTCAAAGACATCCAAAACTTATAAAAGAAAAAGGCCATGATGAAAATGAGTTAAAGTAAACTAATATGCAAGAAAGAAAATAAAATAGAAAATCTAGAAAGTATGACAGAAATTAATTGTAGAAAGCTGTAATGTAGAAAATACCCTGAAAATGCTTGAAAATGTAGTTCAGAATGTCCAACTAGACTGATTCACCCAGGGTGGCGAATAAGTCCAGAAGTGAATTTTTTTGTGTTTTTTCAGAAAATTTAAAGTGATTTTGGGTATGTGTAGGATCATCATGGAAAAAATAGGCCCTTAAGTGGCAAAAATTTTAGAAAAATCAAAGTTAGGAAACTTGACGTAAAAATTTGAATAAGTTATATATATTATTTCAAAAATATGTAAGAATAGAATCTATAGAAAATTGAATGTAGTTTATAAACTACTAAGTTTTGTTTTTAAAATCTATTTTGTGAAAATTTGAAATTTCAATACAATAGCAGTTAAATTTTGGGAGGAAAAATAAGAAGTAGGTGTTTGACCACACTAACCACAATAAAATGATAATATTTTTTATAAGATTTTAGATATAAGTAGAGGACTCATGTCTCGATGTGATGCATATTTTTTGTAATTTTTTCCAAGTAAATAATTAATTATGAATTTTTTATTACAAATTTTAAAAATATAAAAACTTGTATGTCTGGCCACCTTAACTTGGTCAAAACTTCATGAAATTCATTTTTTTTTAATCCTATAGTATGTGAAGCATAGAATGTGACACTTGTTTCAGATTCAAAAAATGTGACATCGTTTGAAAGCTATAGATGTTTTTCAATTAGCCTATCAATCGGGACTTTCATCATAATGCAAATAGAAAATTAATAATAATTATTTATTAAATTCAAAGTAAAGTATAATTTATATTGGTTGGAAGCTGAGAATATCCTTTAAAAACCCTTTTTGTTTCATCAATTTTGGGTAAAAAAATGTCTTTAGCCACATACACTACACATACCCATCATATCATTGCTTTTTGGCCCATCATGATCCTGCACATACCCTTTGATGCTTTACAAATGAAAAACTAGGATGCAGATGTAGAATTTTAGTTTTTGTAATATTTTGAAATGCAAAAATGAAATCTATATGAGATATTCACTAATGCAATGTTGTAAATGCTAGGATGTAAAACAATGCAAAGGCTAATGCATAGGCTAATGCTATAAGTCCTAGGCTATAAAAGTAGATGCAAATTATAAAGATGATGTTCAATATGTAGGTTCACCTAAATGAACCATATATTTTAGGAAGGATGTGAAATGCTATGTCTCTTTTGATCAATTAGGGTTTTTCACCTAAAGGAAAGAGATAGATCCCACACCCAAAATCTAGGTGGTTCACTCAAACTAATGCAAGTACCATGAGATTATGCATAAATGAAATGATCTAAGTGTAAAAAATTGATAAAATTGATTGATTATTTATGAAAAACCTAAGAGATATGATGTGTTTGAAAACATAGTGTGATATGCAGAAATGAACTAGAAACATGCACAAATGAAATATGAACTTAATGAAACTGAACAGAGTACACCTGGAGGTAGAATGCTTATGTTGGAAGATTCTAGAAGGCTGTAGAAATCACTATTGATGACCAATGGGACCCTTTCGCCACTGATGGCGAATTAGTCCTTCTTCTGGTAAACTTTGTTGAAACTAGTTTCTGACTATTGGGAACACAAATTTGATGAAATCACCTTTTCTAGCCTGGAAGTGGGACTCATTCACCATTGATGGTGAATAATTCCTTCAACTAAAATCTTAAAATTATGAAGTCAACTTTGTGGGTCCAGATCTGTACTTG
Source organism: Sequoia sempervirens (assembly GCA_007258455.2). NCBI lineage: Eukaryota > Viridiplantae > Streptophyta > Pinopsida > Cupressales > Cupressaceae > Sequoia > Sequoia sempervirens. The sequence continues at coordinate 246,200,805 of VDFB02353493.1, read as the reverse complement.
TCTTCTTGTCGAGTTGACGGTACCAAATCTAGAGAAAACTGGTTGAATGTTATCTCCAAGCTTGAATTAGGGTTTGGTTGAATTGAATAGATTTGATGACTTGTTGAACACTTTTTAATGACTTTTTGACCACTTTTTAACACCTATTTCTTTGAAAAATCTGCCTACAAGATGTGCAAACACACATGCAAAGAGGGGGGAAATGGTTAACGATTAGAGTATAGGGACTTTCCCTTAGTCAAATCCCACTTTGGTAATCAAACCCTTGCTAAATAAATGAAATGAAATAAGAAAGGAATGATGAATTAACCACATGCAAATGTCCTAACCTCACCAAATCCTTGTTATTGAAGTCTAAAGATATGTCATTGGCTACTCCAAGATGCTTGATTCAATGATGCTATGATGCTCAAGTGCTTATATGGATGATTGAATGGATGAATGAATGCTTGAATGAATGGGGGTTAAAATCAATAGAAAACCATGTATTTATACAAAATTATGCCCTAATTTCCTAAAAAGACATCACAAGCCAACATAAGGTCTTAATGAATAAAAACCTAAAAGAAATTTGAAATTATTTTGAATTTTATGCTAAGAGGAACTGATTCCCCACCCATGGAAAATGGATCCCACTCAAGGCATGCAAGTGCATGCCATAAATTATATTGTCTCTAATGATGTTTATCAAGTTTATATTCGAAATACACTTAATTAATCCCTGTAAGTCCATAAAGGGGCCAAAGAAAGCATAAGAAAGGTGTAATTAGTGATGAAAAGCCTAGAAAAATGTGAAAGCTTGTTACAAGACTTTATAACACTTTGAAATAGGACTTGATAAGGGATCAAAATATGATATTTAGATGAATTACAATAAGAAGAGTCTAGAAAAGTGTAGAAATGTGTTACAACACTTCACAACACCTTCACAAGACATCATAATTTGAATATTCGGGACCTAATGTGAATGCATAAGTTACATTACAATATTAAATCTAAGAAAAATAAGCCAAGAATCATAGGAAAAAGACCTAAATGACCATGAAAATGTCAAAGATCTATTTTTCTATGGTATATGGGGTTGGTGGGTTTCGACCCAATATGGCCTATATGGTGGACTATTTGGTCTCTGGAGTTGTAATGCAAGATGTGTCTAGTGTAGCAGTGCAGGAATTTGTTTTATGCTTCCTGCAGTTAGGGGCTTGGACTATGTAAACCTTTTCTTGCAAATCAATATAAATCTTATCTTACCCATAAAAAAAAATTATTTATTTAATTATTAAGAGATACATGTTTCTAATTAAGCATGATATCAATACACTTTTACATTGGGCATTAATTGAGTTACCTCCTAAACCTGAATAATTAACAAAGAAACAAAGTGATAAAAATGGACCATATTGTGCATATCATAGAATATTTCGACATCACACTAATGATTGTCATGGTTTATAGGAGCTATTAAGAAAATTTGAATTCTCTAAGGATCCAACTTGATTAGAACAAAAAAATTTTGCTCCTCGCTATGTGATAGTTATAGAATCATAGTATTCTCACTATTACTTGTATTACATTTAACACAAATCATTTCCATATTGCAAGGAGCACATTCTCATCACCTATCTTAGCTCACCCTTGTCCTACATTTGGGGGGGGAGGGGTAAGATATCCTTGTCTAGGTTTGAAACTCATTTTTGCCCCTTTGGCTAGTCATCCACCTTCTGCATATGATGGACAAGATTATGATGTAGATTGTAAGGAAGCTAAGTTAGCGAAAAAACTTCCTATACTAATCTTAAGAGGAGAATAATGCAAAAATTTTATAGATCTTTAACAGTTATAGAAACTTAAACATAAATAAACATAAATACCATGCATACCACAACATAGTGATTTACATGGGGAAAATACTTTTAGGATAAAAACCCCCACACTCCAAAATTCACTCAATATATTATTTAGAAATCACAAAGATTACAATATACTTGCAGAGCAAGCTTCTCATAGAAGTATCACCAACCAAAGATCTAGAGGAAACATGAATGCTACTAGAATCTCAAAATACATTACAATACATAGCCACAATACAACACCATCATAAAAAAGGGTTTCCTTCTAGGGAAATTCAAGCTAATAAAATATTGGTGATCATATATGAGACATAATGATGAATGGTCCAGATTTACAACAATAAAATATAAATAAAATTTTCCTTTTAGGGGCATTGTCCCTGAGCACCCGCTAGGTGACACTACCCATAGACTCCAACTAGGGGGGTGATCCTCTTGGACCCCTTGTGATGGGAGACACTCCATCACCCCCCCATCATCATAAGATGAATAGTACCTTGTGTATCAATAATAACTTATGGCATTGCAAGGTTGAGACACAATTTCTCAACATGAACAACTTGCTTTAGATTGGATCACATGTGTCATACTAGTCTTTTGTTTTTCCTATTTTTTATGTTCTTTGTGTGATTGCACATGTGCATAATGTGATACCCCTGTAGTGTTGAAAAAAGTAATCCTTTTTCAAACTTAATTTGGATAATTGACATAAAATTGAATTAAGTATGTCATGGATTGGTGGTGTAATGTGTTGTACACATTCACATCATTCTAGGGTCTTTATTTGACTAAAATGTAAATTAAATTGTCCTTTGCAAGAGCACTGTGAAGTTTTACAACACTTTCATACTTTTCTAGGGTTTATTTAATGAATTATGACTAATGGGATCCTTTTAAGGAAATGTACCTAATGTGTACCCTATTTAGGTGTTGTAAAGTGTTGTAACACACTTTCACACTTTTCTAGGGTCTCCTTAATTAATTGTGGTTAAATGGATTCAATTAACCCCTTTAAATCACATTAAAGCCTTCATTACGACACCTCCTAAAGATCTATCATGAAACCCATGATTTAAATAATAAAACATTTAATTGGGAAAATTTAGGCCCTAGAAAATGGTGTAATGACCTGTTCTCCCTAGGTGGTGAATGGGTCCTCCCTTAATAGGACCCACCCTTTATTAGTTGATTCTAAATGGGTTTTTAGTGTTCTTTCCATCCCCCAGGGTTAGGTCTTGAAAAACTAAGCCATGACCCATTCTCCCTAGGTCGTGAATGGGTCTTCCCTTAATGCCGACCCCCTTTTTGAATTTCATTTTGGCCAAATTTTAATAATCTATATTCCCATATATAGTGGAATCCTTAATTGTTTGAATTTCATTGTTAATCTCTTAATTTAGTATAAATAAGGGGTTAGTTCACATTGTTTCTGATGGAACCCTAAAAAAAAAATTGTTCCATGTTAAAACCCTCATTGCATTTGGACATGGGGCTACTATCCATAAAAGCTTAAAATATTATATTAAGCCATTGACTCCCTATTACCCGTTACTAGTTATTTTAATGTATTTTTAGTCATTCACTATCATTGGGTAACCGACCCTTCTAGCCTAAGTTTGGACCATTCTATTTTATAAAATTAGGTAAGGATTTTTTAGCCCCTACAACTTTTCATATTTTACAACTTGGAGGCTTTCAAATTAATCTTTTTCCTAGGAAGTCCCCTACATAAAAACAACTTGTGAGCACATGCCTAAAACTTTCACTTAAGTCCCGATGACTCTTGTAACTATATCACTCATCACTAATTTATTCATAGGTTTACATATGTAATAGTTGTTGAGATTGTGGATGCAAAATCCCTGAAGCTCTAAAATCTTCAATGGAGGACCCTTTCTAGGAAAGATAATCAACCACACAGAAAGTGTTGCAACTAGGCATGCACAATGGAGATTCTATTATGATGATGTGATATATTACAAATGAAACAAACGTCTGATTATATAGGCAAAAGTAAAAACCTAAGATGCATGAGATGTTTCCATGTGTCATGATCTAACAACATGTGACATGTGAACCCTATCTAGGAAATGATAAAAGATAGAGATAAGTTCTAGAAGGAAAACTCATCTTCTAGAAGAAATCTTATCCCTACAAACATGGAAGGGGACATTACCCCATTATTAAATGATTTATTAAAAAGAAACCTAGGACTAAATGATGTATGACCTAAGTTAACTTATGCTAGTGTAATAAATAATTAATTACACTAACACCCCGCATAAGTAAAACTTAGGGTGGAAATGCGATGATTATGCAAAGATGATCAATGATGGGTCCCAAATACGAGGCCATCACAGGTACCCATTTACATGAAGAAGCAAAAAATCTCCCACAATTTTAGAAAAGGGGAAAACCCAGTGGGAACAAAACCCCTCTCCAAAAAGGAGATGAAAATGCAAAAATGTGAGATATGATGGGAAGGATGGAGGACTCCCAAATACCCCCCAAGTACACCATCTATCACATGGACACATTATAATATCCCCCTATCGAAGGGAAAGAGAGAGACTATATAGCCCCCCCAGAAGATGTAAACACCTACAAAAATGGTAAGTGTCTGAAGATAGAACATGATCCCTTTTGGAATAAACAAAACCAAGTGCAAGTGTAGAGATGCTTCCCATTCCAGATAGGAATTGAAGGAAGGAAGGATGAAAGTGGACGTCCATGGTGTCTCTGAACTCTACTCAAATGTATCCTTTCCTGAAGATGAAGATACCATAATCAATGAAGAGGGTGACAAATGAGGACTATGTGGAAACTAATGTTGAAAAATATCCAAAGATGGTGATGCAATGAATATGATGGAGACATGATATCCCCTCCTAAATGAAGTGTCCTCAAAACCACTGAAAGAAGTCTAAAGCAAAAAGTGTGTCCAAACCACAAGTCTCCAACTAGGAAGAAACAAATCCAATGATGGATGCTGAAGTAACCTCAAATCCCGAATGGAATGAAAAGGAAGAAGTCTTGGATATGGAATCTCTGAAGAGAAATCAAGTGTCTCCAAGATAGTCTTAGGATCCCTAATCAAGGTTGAGAAAAAGGGATGAGGAGACTCAAGACAACTCTCCAAGGTATGATATGAATAGAGGAGTGATATCCCCTGAAGAATTTCCTCCAAACCTGTAGAAGTAGCCAAGTAAGTCATACTTGAAACGAAGCCATCATGTGATGTCAAGTCTGGAAAATTGAATGTGTCCTAATGAATGATGATGGTGGAAGCCTCAATTAATGATTCTGGACAACAAATCACTGAATGTGAAGGGATACCAATAGTCTCTGATAGAGAAGAAGCACCTGAAGCAACCTTGTCAACCTATTTGGAAGATTCAAGGCAATCAAGCTCTTGTACAACAATATCATCATGGGTTACCTGATCTAAAGAGTAACATTTTGAATCATGATCATCAGGGAATGGTGGAGTAAGGCTGCCGATGGTGAATTACCAACGATGAATGGGGCCTGTGCTCGGTGGGATGGAGAACACCAATGATGCAACAAGCTTCCTCAAGTGGGTTGACAGTGGTACGATGATGTCAACGGGCCCTCCGAATGTACCTCCCCCTATCAGATGATTAAATCGGTTGACAAAGAATAAGAATTCTATAGACTTAAAGATATACAAGCTGATAAAAAAGGTTTATTTGATTTTTGAAGGAAATAAAAAATCAAAAGATATATGTTGACAATTAAATAAAATCTGAAAATAATAATAATAGGGATATATGCTGACCAATGTACATCAAACCCTATGCTGATAGAAAATTATTTATGTCGATTGCTAATTAAATTGCAAGTCGCTTTGCAGATTTTTCATTTTTTCCAAAACTATAGAAAAAATGCCCAAAAATAGCCAATTTTTTTTTTTTTCTAAAAAAAGAAATCCTTTTCAGAAGAGGACTGAGAGGGGAGATTTATTTCCAACAAATTTATATGGATACCATGTTATAATTCAACATGCTTTGATACCATGTTGAGATTGTGGATGCATAGTCCCAGAAGCTCCGAAATCTTCAATGGAGGACCCTTTCTAGGAAAGATAATCAACCACACAGAAAGTGTTACAACTAGGCATCCACAATGAAGATTCTATTATGATGATGTGATCTATTACAAATGAACAAAATTCCTGATTATATAGGAAAAAGTAAAAACCTAAGATGCATGAGATGTTTCCATGTGTCATGATATAACAATATGTGACAACATGTGAACCCTATCTAGGAAATGATAAAAGATAGAGATAAGTTCTAGAAGGAAAACTCATCTTCTAGAAAGAATCTTATCCCTACAAACATGGAAGGGGACATTACCCCATTATTAAATGATTTATTAACAAGCAACCTAGGACTAAATGGCGTATGACTAAAAGGTTGTTCTCACATTAGCGATGTGTGATGAACCCTATAAACAATGTAAATTGTTCATTGTTGATTGCTTGCAAAGTATATTAGGAGAATTAGTGATGAATAGAGGCCTTATCTCTCATCTTGGATTTACCTCAGAAGTTAAGTTCTAAAGTAGCGATGGGCGAGGTGCTTCATTTCCATTACGAATGGAAACCTCCATTTCCAAATGCATCTACGGTCAGCAATGGGTTATATAGTTTTATCGGGCATCACTAATTTATTTTAGTTTCTCAATTTTATGAGTGATGTGTGATGAAAAGGGATGGAGTAAAGAGCATGGTGGGCCTAGGTAAAAACATTTTAAATTTTGCTAAACTTTTAAAATGCGCAGGTCAGTAAGTTAATTACCAGATATGACAAAGATGAAACTTTTATGATGGGCATTAAAATTTTAATAATGTGTAGAAATAAAAGTAAAGGTGAAAAGAGGGACTTGGGTAAATATTTATTTTCCCAAGTTGTATAAAATATTTGTAGCTTTTATATTTTTATAAAGTGGTAAATATTTTAAATACGTGGACATAGGTAAATAATTTTATAAAGTGAATATTTTATTCACTGTGTAAAGTGTTTTGCTGGAGATGATTTTTTTTTCAAAGAGGACCATTTTCACTCAGCTAGGTGAAAGATGAATAGGTAAAGGGGAGATTTTTTACAATGAATGGTTTTTACAAGCCAACAGAATATTCTCTACAACAAGGTATTTTTTCAATGTGGTTAAAAGAGAAAACAAAGAGAATGATGGATTTTCACAAGGAAGAATATTTTTCTGTTGCAGGGTAGTGGAGTGAGGAGCAAGAAAATAGAGAGCAGATTGAAGATTCTTTAGCAAGTAAAGGTAGTTGAAGATTAGTGAACCTAAATGTGCCAAGTGCTTTCTTCAGATGAACATTTAGGGTTTTTGTGTTTCCTTAAATGTTGTTTTTCTACCTCATTCTGAGAAAGGTTGTTTTTGTAATTTATCACAAAGGGACATTGTAATAGGAATAGAGAACATTTATCAGTCATTTTTTTTTAGGTTGGATTTTATGATATGTTTGTAGTTTTGATTGCAAACTGGCATGATAATACTGAGTAGTGCAATTTTAAGACTACTTTCTCTCCTATGTGCTTGTTTTATGAGTTTTGGATATATATAATCAAGGATTATTTTATTCATCTCCACTAGTTTTCAGTGGATGTGTGGTTTATTTTTTTCCCATTAATTCAAAGAAACAATATAAGTGCTTGAAGGAAGCTATAGATTCGTGTGAATTAAGTGTTAGAATTCTAATAAGAAGTAGTGGTTAGGATATTATGTTGAAACATTGTAATGCAACACTTCAGAGCTTCATGTAATGTCAGTTTAAAGATTGTTACCAGATTATGTGGATGTTTAAGATGACTCCATTCCAATAAATGAAGCACTGATCTAAGTGGTTTATTCATGTTATGTTTTGTTGGTTGATTCAACAACTGATCACAAATTTAAATCAAATCAAATATTATTCTTAGTTTGTTTGTGTGTAGAATTTAATGAATCATATATCTCATTTTTAAATGAGGAATTACTGTAGAGGTTAGCCAAGTATTTAGGTTATTGTGTTATTCAAACAACTAAAGGAGAAACATTTGTTTACTTTGTTTGGTGCTTTGGGACACAAGTATTTGAAAGCACACTATTGGGATCACCCTCTGAGGTTTAACAAAGCCTAAAGTGTAGGGGAGAAAGGTGCATTTTATTCACTCTCTCGTTCATTGGCCATATCAACCCGTTGAGTCTGAATATGAGAGAGTGGCTACTCTTTAGGACTCGTTGCATCTGTTGATTTGGGAACCAACAAATTAGTCACTCTGCTAGGGATAACTTTGAATCTCTAGTTGTAGAATTTTAGAGTCAAGAAATTGGTGAATCTGAACATCTAATTCAGATACTGAGGAATTACTAAACTTGGAAATGTTCATGCTAAGCAAGCTTTAAAAGATATATGTGAGTCTATTGTGGGAGAGAACCATAAGGATATTCATCTTTGAAGTAGCTTCATACTGCTTGAAGTTCAGTCCTATGAAAAGAGGTGGCGACTTTGTCCAAGAACCTATTGAAGATTTTAAGAAAATCTAAGATCTACACAAAATTCTCAATCAAGATGAAAGGTTAGCAGTTGCTCTTAATTTCTAGGTATTCTTTAGTTTTGGTTTTTCAAGAAAGTCAAATTTGTATATTAAAATCATACATGTAAGTCTTGTAAAAATTTGATTCCCTATTCAGTGATTAAGCACTAAGGAAGGGAATGATAGTGAATTTTTTATGCATACTTCTGTGTTACCAGATTGTAGTATCTATTAGGAAGAGAAGTATTAAATGTTATTTTTTCTTCAAAGGAACCCATTTAGAAGATCTTGAGCAAGTTGAGATAGAATTTTGAATTGTAAAAGCTTAAGGTCATATTGTAAAATAAGTTTGAGTTTCTCAGTGTAGCTACAGAACTAATATAAAAAGAATTGTAGAGTTATAAGAAAATGTATCATCAACCTATTCGTCCCTGTGTGGACCTGAATGTAACAATGCATAGTGCTAAGCCATTGCCATGTAATAAAAGAAATTTCAGCATTAAAAGGTACAAGGCCATATGTTTTGATGGAATTTATGGCTACCCCAATGCTATTCCATCTAACATTAGGCAATACTTACCAAAATTCAATGGTGAGAAGTGTGAATCAGCTAGGAAGCATTTGCAACAATTCAACAATTTAATGGACAACTTTGAAGTAGATCATGAGGATGTGATCATGAGATTATTTTTTCAGTCCATACAAAGAGATTCAAGAGATTGGTTCTTTGATCTACCAACATGTTTAGTCTACTCTCTAGAGGAATTCAAAGCAGTGTTCATGGAGCAGTTTGGTGAAAAAAATAGTGCTAGTTCTTTGCTCAATAAATTTATGAACATTGAGAAAGAAGATGATGAGATAGTCCTAGAATTCAACTGAAGATTTGCTAAAAAATTAAGGGATATTGCTGATGTTTTGGATCTTAGTGATGTAGTATGTTTGGTTGTTTATTTGGGGGCTTTTGATAAAAGGATGAGCTATGTACTGAAAGATTAAAAAACCCAAAACCTTACATCAGGCTTATGGGATAGCCATGAACATTGAAAAAAACTTGAAATATGGGATGCAAAGGAATCACTTGGATACAAGTATTCACTTCCATAGAATGCCTAATGTTGATAAATGGTGTAAACCAGGAGTCAAAAATGAATATAGGAAAATTTTCACCCCTATTGTTTTAGCCGGCACAACATTCTATGATACTGATCTCATAAAGTCCCAAACATATTATCAAGAAACCATCATGTCTTCAAATCACAATGATAATAATTTTACTACTCTATATGAATCAAGTAGTGAAATATCACATAAAGAGGTAGATAGCAAAGTAAAGACTGAATAAATGTACTTCAATGAGGTAGATGAGGGATGTGGTTCCAGTTTTGTTGAAGATTCCACTACCTATGCTCCTATGGAAGACATGAGATTGAGCATTCAATCTGAAAATTCTGAACAGAGTTGCAATGTTGATGAAACCTCCTATTGCAGTGATAATGACAACATCGAGTATGCTCAAATCTCTATTGAAGGTGATTGTCCCCATGAAGAAGAGATGGAATCATTTGCTACAGATGAGAAATGTGATAATGGTGCTAAAAGTGCATTTGAAAATGTGTTTATCTGCTCTTCTAGTGATTATAGTGAATTAGAGTGCAATGATGACTCAAAGGATTTGGAATTTCATGTTGAAGAGGCTCTTATATAAAAAAATAAGTGTAATAGAAAATACATTATATGATGAGCCTCCATATTCACCTGAGATAAGAAATAATGATTCTTATTGATATAGATATAATCCACTCTTTGCTGAGGATTTTGATGATGCCTCTAACATAGGATCAAAATATGATCTTGAGCTAACAAAGCAACATGTTGATATGCTACTTGAGGGAACTATTTATGAATGTTTTATATTTGATACAACTATTGCAGATAAGCTTGAGTATCAAGATGCCAACTACTTGGGGATGTATGAATGTCTTCAGTTTCCAATTCAGTTCGCTAGAATTTTGACAAAGCATGACAATGAGATGAATAGAAAGGAATGTTATTTTTATAATAAAGATATTTCATGTTATGAATATAACACATATGTGTTATGTGATGATGGAAATTTTCATTTTATCCCTAACTCTACTCTGCAGGATGATGAAAGTTACACTAGTAGTTTTATACTCAGAGAGATTGTGAGAATGTTGATGCCATAGATTATGATCAGACAGACTCTCACTTGTTAAAAAGAGGCCTAACATTTGTTCTGGCAAGACTGAAATTACTCTTACTTCAATGGTGCAATAAGGACAAATGCAAATGGAAAAACATCAGCTCTTTTAGAAGGCTAGTTTTTTATAGAGGCATAAACTTATTTAATGTTTTGTGGCTTAGTGCCACTGATCAAGAGGGAAGAGCCTGGTTGAACTAAGAGATGCATGGCAATGTTTGTATCTTTGATTTTTTTCATATAGGGTTGGATGGAGATTGGATCTCCCTTTTTAGCTCTCTTTTGTTTGTGTAAAATTTTGTACATATGTTGTTCTTTTGTTTTGTTTTTGTGCCTGGTCTGCTTCACTTGAAATTGTGAGATCTCATCATACCTACAAGAGGCATGTGTTCCCAGTCAGAGGCACTAATGGAACCCTAAAAAAAAAATTTCCATGTTAAAAAACTTATTGCATTTGGACATGGGGTTACTATTCATAAAAGCTTAAAATATTATATTAAGCCATTGACTCCCTTTTACTCGTTGCCAATTATTTTAATGTATTTGTAGTCATTCACTGTCACCAATGAACCGACCCTTCTAGCCTAAGTTTGGACCATTCTATTTTATAAAATCGGGTAAGGATTTTTGAGCCCTTATAAATTTTCATATTTTACAACTTGGAGGCTTTCAAATTAATCTTTTTCCTAGGAAGTCCCCTTCATAAAAACAACTTGTGAGCACATGCCGAAAACTTTCACTTAAGTCCCAATGACCCTTGTAACTATATCGCTCATCCCTAATTTATTCATAGGTTTACATATGTAATAGCAATGAGCGATTAGCGGTACTTTGATTTGATATTACTCATCACTAATGGCATATAATCATTCACTTTGTAATAGTGATGAGTGATGTTCTTAGCCTTATGCTCATATCCCTCATCGTGGATGGCCATTAAGAAGAACATTTGCAATAGCGATGAGCGATATGTTTTCACACCATATGATCACGGATATGTTGTAAAAGGTTGTTCTCACATTAGTGATGTGTGATGAACCCTATAAACAATGTAAACCATTCATCGCTAATTTCTTGCACAGTATATGAGGAGAATTAATGATGAATGGAGGCCTTATCGCTCATCGTGGATTTACCTCATAATTTAAGTTCTAAATTAGTGACGGGCGAGGTGCTTAGTTTCCATCATGAATGGAAACCTCCATTTCCAATTGTATCTACGTTCAGCGATGGGTTGTATAGTTTTATCGGGCATCACTAATTTATTTTAGCTTTCCCAATTTTATGAGCGATGTGCGATGAAAAGTGTTGGTGTACAAAGAGTATGGTGGGCCTAGGTGAAAATATTTTAAAGTTTTCTAAACTTTTAAAATGCATAGATCAATAAGTTAATTACTTGATATGAAAAAGATGAAACTTTTATGATGGGCATTAAAATTTTAATAATGTGCAGAAATAAAAGTAAAGGTGAAAAGAGGGACTTGTGTAAAAGTTTATTTGCTCAAGTTGTATAAAATATTTGCAGCTTTAATATTTTTTATAAATTGGTAAATATTTTAAATACGTGGACATGGGTAAATAATTTTATAAAGTGAATATTTTATTGACTATGAAAAGTGTTTTGTTGGAGATGAGTTTTCTTTCAAAGAGGACCATTTTCATGTAGTTGGGTGAAAGATGAATAGGTAAAGGGGAGATTTTTTACAATGAAGGTTTTTTCCAAGCCATCCGAATATTCTCTACAATAGGGCATTTTTTCAATGTGGTTAAAGGAGCAAACAAAGAGAATGATGAATTTTCACAAGAATATTTTTTTTTTGTAGGGTAGTGGAGTGAGGAGCAAGAAAACAAAGAGAAGATTGAAGATTCTTCAGCAAGTAAAGACAGTTGAAGATCAACAAACCTAAATGTGCCAAGTGTCTTCTTCAGATGAACATTTAGGGTTTTTTTGTTTCCTTAAATGTTGTCTTTCTGCCTCATTCTAAGAGAGGCTATTTTTGTAATTCATCACAGAGGAACACTGTAATAGGAATAGAGAACATTTATTAGTGGTTTTTTTTAGGTTGGAGTTTATGATATCTTTGTAATTTTGATTGTAAATTGGCATGATAATATGGAGTAGTGCAATTTCAAGACTACTTTCTCTCCTATGTGCTTGTTTTATGAGTTCTGGATATATATAATCAAGGATTATTTTTTTCATCTCCACTGGTTTTGAGTAGGTGTGTGGTCTATTTCTTTCCCAATAATTCAAATAATTAATATAAGTGCTTGAAGGAAGCTATAGATTCATGTGAATTAAGTTCTAGGATGCTAATAAGAAGTAGTGGTCAGGGTATTATTCTGAAACATTATAATGCAAGATTTCGAAGCTTCATGTAATGTCAGTTTAAAGATTGTTATCAGATTATGTGGATGTTTAAGATGACTGTGTTTGAATAAATGAAGCACTGATCTAAGTGGTTTATTCAGGTTATGCTCTGTTGGTTGATTCAACAGCTGATCACAAATTTAAATCAAATCAAATATTATTCACTTTTTTTTGGTGTAGAATTTAATGAATCATATATCTCATTTTTAAATGAGGCATTACTGTAGAGGTTAGCCAAGCCTTTAGGATATTGTGTTATTCAAACAACTAAAGGAGAAACATTTGTTCACTGTGTTTGATACTTTGACACACAAGTATCTAAAAGCACATTGTTGGGATCACCCTCCCAGGTTAAACAGAGGTTGAAGTGTAGGGGAGAAAGGTGTAGTTTATTCACTCTCCCATTTGTTGGCCATATCAACCCATTGAGTCTAAATATGAGAGAGTGGCTACTCTTTAGGACTGATTGCATCTATTGATTTGGGAACCAATAGTTTCTCCTAGCAATTTTATCTAAGAAAACTAGCCTTTTATGAGAAATCCTAGCAACTTCAAGAGAGAGTTATAGAGCACTTCAAGAGCATTCATAAGACATTTCAAGGTAGATTATCAAGTTTTTACTATAGCAATTCAAGATCCTATCATCATTTCAAGGGTTTGATGCATCATGCATGTTGTTGAGCTAAGAAAGTGGATGTAGCATTTGGTGTAAGAGCACCTACACCTCATCCTCCATTTTTGCTCATTTGATGAAAACAGGTGGTTAGGAGGTTAGAATGAGTATTTTTGAGTCTTTTTGTCATTAATAAGGTCAATCAAGATCATTGAGCAAGATCTAGGGTGAGTTTTTGAGGGGGTCAAAATGTAGAAAATTGCAAACTTGCAACGATTGTTGTCTTTGTAGCCTTGGGAAGGAAAATTTTTGAATTTGTATGTAAATGTGCAAGGTATGTAAATTTGAATTTGTCCGAAAAGCTAGAAAAAACACAACAAGGTTCACTAGTTGTTGACCTGGAAGTGAAAAAGGAAAGCAAGAGTGAGGACCAAGGTATTTCTAAAAGGACCTGAGCTAGCCTCAAAAGGAAAGAGCCTCCCACTACACAGATGGTTCAAATCTTAAAGAGTGGGGTTCAGGATATGAATGAGCTGGAAGCTGAGACTGCTGATCTTTTAAAGACACAAATTTAGTTATTGTTGGCTTTTCGGCTGGTTTTTGGTTATGTGGCCTTCGCTGGCCTTTTTGATGGCTGTGGTCATTTACTGTTGTTTTTTAACAGCCTTTTTGTCTATACTGTCTTTACTGGCTTTCTCTTTATTTTGTAAACTTTTTGGTTTCGGGTCCCTATAAAACCCATTTTTTCCTCTTTCAAAACCATGTAATAAGGCTATTTTGGAGCCATTTGAATGGTTTTTAAGGTCTTAGTTCTTTAGGATTTCAAAGTTGCTTCAAAATGCAAAGTTGTCATAATGAAATTTTGTGTAAAATCAGCATTAATGATGTAATCTCATTAACCAACAGTTCCCTCCCTCAAAAATCAGTTGAGGGCCATTGTAAATGATGGGAAACAAGTTTAAATATCCTCTGTTGGTTGAGGCATGAAGTTTTTGAAGCATTAATATAAAGAAAAACTCTATTTTTCTGATTTTTACAACATTTTTTACTATTCTTTTCATTGGTACAACCTGTAGCTGCATTATATGGACCTCTAATGCATATGGTTTGATATAGGGGAGAGTATTCTTTCTTTTGGTGGTTATTTGAGTTAATTTCATTACGTATTGAGTAAGTTACATCAATTTTAGTGAAAGTGGGTTTGAAACCTTGCAAAACAAGGGTTTGGTCACCAAAATGGATGTAATTCCCATTTCCACTGTGGGAAAATCTGAAACTTGGTGGATTGGTAGATTTAGGACTCCTTTACATGCTGCAATTTGTTTCAGATTGAAAAATGGAGGTTTGCAAAAGTTATGTGATGCCCTAGGTCTAGTTTTTGTCTTGTACAATCCAAAATGTGATCATTTGAATACATTATTTGTTGATTTTTGAGTATTTGAGTATTTATAATGGATGGAAAGCATGGAAATAGTCTTGGGGAACCTATTGAAGTATTTTAAAGGCATTAGGGGTGTTGGGTTGTTCCTTGACAAGTTGATTCCTTCTTTGCACAAGCCAAATGAAGCCTTTTGGTGGCTTGTAAATTAGTTATTTGATACACCTTCTCTTGGTGTTTGATTCTATGCTTTTGGGGATCTGTAAGGGTCTATGTAAGAAGTATAAAACATGGTTTATTTCTTTTTTATTTTCATTTAACAAAGTTTTATCACGACTGTCCTGTTGGTGAGTGCTAGAAGGAATGCATGGATAGTATGGCAACAATGGAGTCTGAGAGTTTCTATGAGAAAAGTCTGGTTGTCTATTCATGTTTTGTCATATTAAAAGTTTCCAAATCATCCCCAAGTATTTTGGTAATGTCTAGTTGTGTGAGTCAAGTTGTATGATCAGATTGTCTTATTGAAGGGTATAGTTGAACAAGTGTGTCAAGTTGGGTGCTTCCCCTGCCACTCTGCCTCAACATTGAAGATCTATTACAAGAATTGTTAAAATATATTCAAGGATAAAGATCTATCTTCTTCATGGCCACTACATGTTATATTGTAGACTTGCATTACAGGACAACATCCAAGGTATCTACATTACATCATTTCATGTTTCATGCTTCAATTTCCTTATTTCATCAACTAGTTTAATACCTACAAGGAGTTTGACCGAGGAAAACCCCTCTTCACTAATGATCAACAAGTTTTTCTTCCCTTGAGTGGGTGTTTGTAGATTTATAGGTTGAAGATCAAGTGGTGGAAAAATTTGGAGTAAAATTTTCAAAGTTGTCAAGTTGCAAAGTTGTCATTCAAAGTGAAGAATGAAGAATTGAAGCTACAAAATTTGTTGGGGAAAAGGGAGGAGGACGGATGCACCCACCAACTATGCTATAAAGCAGAAACATGAACAATTCAATTCCCACTTTGATCCTTAGAGATAAAGTCATGCAAATCAATTTCAACAACACCATTAACAGATTAAAAATGGAGAACCAACAACCATGAAAAATGAAATAGAAGACATGAACACATTGTATCTAAGGGTAAATTTCAGGCTAGATTATCAAATCAATAAAGCATATAAACCCAAAGAAAACTATCAAGCACAATGGAAACTAAATAAAATGATTATACCTATCATCAAAGCTTCCTTGATTTACCTTCATAACACGTTCTAACTTACTGATTGTTGTGTTACCCTCAGATTGAATGTACGAGCAATGACTATGACGAAGTCCTAAACAAGATTTGAAGGATTTTAGACATATGTCTATGCCTATGAGAAAATGACTAAAATGCCTATGCTAAGAAATATCTAAAGGGTATATGCAGGTTCATCATGCAAAAAACAGGCCCTTAAGTGGCAAAAAATTCAGAAGAATCAGTGTTAGGCAATTTGACGTAAATATTTGAATAAGTTATCTATAATATTTCAAAAATATGTAAGAATAGAATTTGTAGAAAATTGAATGTAGTTTCTAAAATACTAGGTTTATTTAAAAATAAATAAAATCTATTTGGTGAACATTTGAAATTTCAATGTAGTAGTACTTAAATTTCAAGGAAAAATAAGAAGTAGGTGTCTATCTCACCACCCTAACCATAATAAAATGATAATATTTTTTTGTAATATTTTATATATAAGTAGAGGACTCGTGTCCGGATGTGATGTATATTTTTTGTAATTTTTTTCCAAGTAAATAATTAATTATGAATTTTTTATTACAACTTTTAGAAAATATAAAAACTCTTACGTAGACCACCTTAACTTGGTCAAAACTTCATGAAATTTATTTTTTTTTTAATCCTATAGTATGTGAGCATAGAATGTGACTCATGTTTAGTATAAAAATATGATACCGTTTGAAAGTTATAGATGTTTTCAATTAGCCTATCGACGGACTTTAGTCATAATTCTAATAGAAAATGAATAATAATTATTTATTAAATTCAAATTAAATCATAATTTATATTTTTGGAATGCTGAGAATCTCCTCTAAAAACCCTTTTTGTTTCATTAATTTTGGGTGAAAAATGGAGGGAAGTGCTATGCAATGGATAATAGACCTATTCATGTGGTGGGTATAATGAAAGATGTTGAATTCAAACTAGCTGCTCATCCTCAGGTGGCCTATAATATAGATATAACAGTAATTGACACCCCTCCTCAGTTTGGGATGCTTCTATCAAGACAATGGACGACAACAGTTGGGGGAAATGTCTAGTTTGATTTGTCTTATGCAACAATTCCAGTGAATGGTCAGGAAGTTAAACTATACAGGGAGCCAAGGATGAACCAAGTTGTTGATTATGTACCTCAAGATTGAATCAATTATTTTTGTGATGTGGATCTTGGCAATTTTAAGATAGAGCCAACCCAGCCAGAATTAGTCAATGCTGATCCAATTGAAAAGCATGTGGCACAAAACTGCAATGGTGTATGGAAAATGTATTTTGATGGAGCATGTAGCCAAGAAAGTAATAGAGTAGGAATAGTATTTGTTTCACCTGAAGGTATTACATTTAAGTATTCATTTTTGCTAGCATTTGAATGTACAAACAATGTGGTAGAATATGAAGCCTTATTAATAGGCTTGAATATAGCTATAAAACTTAAAATCAAGCTACTGGTTGTTCTAGGGGATTATGAGTTAGTTGTTTCACAAGTTAAATCAAAGTATGTAGCAAAACATAAGAGACTATTAAAGAAATATAGGAATGTTGTATGGGACACAATTGAGTTGTTTGATGCTTTTTCAATTGAGTGGATTGATAGGTCAAAGAACATAATGGTAGAATTTTTAGCAAATGTAGCTCTAAGAAGGGATGACATTACACTGGCTAGAGTGTCACAGATCAAGTTCAAAACAAGGCCTGATATGCTTGATAACATATATAGTTGGTAGGTTTCTAATGATGATACTGACCTTTTGAAATTTCTTCAATGTATAGATCAATATGAAGCCCAAGAAATTGATTTCAATTACTTTGTTGAGGAAGTCGATGGGAAGCAAATAGTATGTGGGAAGGAGATTTTACAACTTAAAACAAATAATCTTCCTAAAGGGCTAGTGGCATTGGAGAGGGTGTATGATGGAAGTGATTGGTCCCTCATGAAGCAAACACTAGTCAGCAGGGAGGATATTGAAGAGAATAACTTAGGGATTAAGATGGCACCAAGAAAGGCATACATAGGGAAGAAAATAAGCCCGACGATTCGAAGAATATTGATAACATTGTTAAGAGAGTATAAACATGTGTTTTCATGGTCTTATGAGGACCTTAAAGCATATAGGGAAGAATTTTTTCAGCATGAAATACCATTGAAGCTAGATGCCAAGCCATTCAGATAGAAACAAAGACCCATTAACCCAACATTATAACCAAAAATGCAGGAAGAATTGGCAAAACTCAGAGAGGGTGGTATCATCAAACCAATCAGGCACTCAACTTGGGTCTCAAACCTAGTTCCTGTGAGGAAGAAAAATTGAGATATCAGACTATGTGTGGATTTTAGGAATTTGAATATGGCATCTCTTAAGGATAATTACCCTTTGCCTAACATGGAAGCTATACTACATAAGGTAATAGGGCGCGAGCTGTTATCTATGATGGATGGGTTTTCAGGTTACCACCACGTTAAAGTTAAGGAATTTGAGTAGTATAAAACAACTTTTACAACCCCATGGGGAACATATGTTTATATAAGGATGCCATTTGGTCTAACGAATGTAGGATAAACCTTCCAAAGAGCTATGGACATAGCATTTGTAGACCTAATTAATGCTATCATGGTGGTGTATCAAGATGACCTTACTACTTATTCAAAGAGGGTTGAAGATCATGTAGAACATCTAGAAAAGGTATTTATTAAAGCTTTATAATATAGGATTAGTTTGAACCCTAAAAAATGTCATTTTGCAGTCACAGAGGGTAAACTCTTAGGACATATTGTGTCAAAGGAGGGGATAAGAATAGATCCTGAGAGGGTTGAAGCTATAGATAAAATTCCAACTCTTAAGACCATCAAAGCCATCCAGTCATTTTTTGAACAGATTAATTTTGTTAGGAGGTTTGTCTCTAATTTTGTTGAAATCATTAAGCTCATATCAAAAATGTTAATGAACAAAAGATTGAATGTATTGTCAAGGCATTGGAAGCTTTCATATCCATAAAAAGGGCCATCAAGGAGGCCCTTGTCCTTAAGTCTCCAGACTTTTCAAAACCCTTTTAGATATTTTCATTTGTTTCGTTGCATACTATAGCTGCAGTTATGTTGCAGAAAAATGAGGAAGGTCATGAACAGCCTGTGTCTTTTTTTAGTAAGTCATTACAGGGGTCATAGTTGAAGTACGATATAATGGAAAATTAAGCATTTTCATTGGTAAAGGCTACAAAGGCTTTCAAACCATATCTTGTTGGAGCTAAGGTGATTGCCTATGTCCCTCATGCAGTTGTTAAAGATATTTTGACACAGTCTGAGGTAATAGGAAAAAGATACAGATGGATTAAAATAAAATTCAAGTGTTTGATATGGAAATACAAATCACTAAACTGGTAAGAGGTCAAGGTTTGGCAACGTTAATTATGGAAGCAAATATCAAAGAAAATCAGATTTGTAATATAGAAGAGGAAGAGAATGCAATTGCGAGTATTGAGCATACTCCTTGGTATGTAGACATCATGCATTATCTTAAATACATGAAGTGTCCCAAAGGAATGAGTGACATCCATAAAAGAACTTTGAAGCTACAAGCATCGAAGTATGTGTTCATGGAAGGAGATTTGTTTTGGAAGAACATGGATGGGATATTGTTGTTATGTCTGGATGAGTCACAAGTTAAGCATGTCTTAAGTTAAATGCATGAAGGGGTTTGTGGAGGGCATTACTCTACAAAGACAATTGCACATAAAATTCTTAGGGCAGGTTATTACTGGCCAAAAGTTTTAATGACTCCTTTTCATATGTAAGAAGATGTTAAGCCTACTAGAAATTCTCTAGGAAAATTAAGTATCAGGGAGCTTTACCACTTAGGCCTTTACAGGCTGAACCCCCTTTTCATCGCTGGTTAATCAATTTCATTGGGGAGATACAAGAGAAATCAAGTGGAGGACATAAATGGATACTGGTGGCTACTGATTATTTTACCAAATGGGTAGAAGCAGTCCCAGCTAAGCAAGCTACAAGTAAAGTTGTGACAAATTTCCTAATGGATAACATCATTACTAGATTTGGTACACCACTAAGACTAATTACAGATAATGAGATGTGTTTCAGATCTGATGAATTCAAAAAAATTTGCAGCACATATGGCATTACCATTTCTTATGCAGCTCCTTAGCATCGGCAAGCTAATGGTCAAGCAGAGTCCAACAATAAAAGTATTCTTAAGATTATAAGGAGGATGCCAGGTCAAAACAAGAAGGCTTGTGATTCAAAATTAAGACTGGATGTTTGGGCTAACAGGATCACTATAAAAAAGGCAATTGGAAAATCCCCATTTGAATTGGTGTATGGAACAAAAGCTAGGATGCCTTTGCAGAACTTGTTACCAGTTTACAACTTTATCCTTCAAGAAGATTTGGATATTCTAGAACCTATGGAGGAGAAAATGGAGCAACTAGCTGAACTTGATGAGATAAGGAGAGTAGCTCAAAACCAGAACATGAAGTTGTGGGCACAGATGAAGTATTTGTTTCATAAAAAAGAAAAAGATAGAAAATTTGAGGAGAATGATCTGGTGCTGATGTGGAATGGAAGGGATCAGGAGAAGGGTAAGCATGGGAAATTTCAAGCCTTGTGGCTAGGACCTTTTGTGGTGGTTGGAAAGAAAGGTGAAGATTCATATTATTTACAAAACATGACTGGTGAAGATTAGGAGTTGCCTGTACATGGGAAATTCTTGAAGATTTTTTTCTCTTGAGAAATATAGAGGATTAAGGGTTTCCAGTGCATGGACAACTCTTGATAATCCTCTCAAAATTCTATCTTCCATGCACAGTAGTCTAGGAAATAAAGGGAATAGGAATTGCCAGTACATGGACAATCTTGATTTTCCTTCTTTCAAAATAAATCTTTCCATGTACAGTAGTGTAGGGTCACATTCATTTCCATTTCCATCCATTCCATCTCACCCACTGATCCATCATCTTGAGTCTGTTCTGCTCACCCAGAAATCTATATCCTTCCAATGATTTCACAACCATTCATCCCCAGACAGAGCCACTATTAGAACTATAAAATTCTAAAAAATTTACAAGTTTTTCATACCCATGAGTTTCCAAATGAATCTTTACCATAAGCACAAAAGCCTCTCTTCATAACATTTTGCCCATACTTTGCCATGTGGTCCCATAGAATCCATCCAGTCCTGAATATTTCACATTATAATTCCTATTGGCATGAGATGGTGAGGGTCTCCCAAATCCATAATGCATTCTTTTACTAATATACATTTGTTGCAGTCTATTGGAAAGACTTTAGGGATGTCACACCGATCAGAATTCATCTACAAGCACCTATCGACAAGACACAATTCATTGTCTTGGTGACAGAAAGATCATTTCAGCAAGAAAACTTTCAACGGAATGAGTCATAGCGAGCCATTGTAAGTCATACTGATCGGAATGAAAAGAGTTGTGTCACCAAGATAGCGGTCATCGGTGTAATGTCTTGCAACATTTGTTTGGTCTTGTCCATAAAGCTGAAGGTGGGTCCCATTGTTGCCATCAGAATGAGGTCAGGGAGTCTTACCGACCCCTATGTCATGGTGACAATATTTAAACTTGGAGGTACATTCAGTGGGACAGGTTTCATTGGAGAGAGCTAGGAGAGTCATGTCGAGTATTGCTTCATCGGTAGGAAAATTGTTAAGTCTCGGTGATCAGAAGTTGAACCTGAGGAATATATCGGCCAAAGAAAGGGTTATTAGGATAAACTCTCACCGAATGCATCATGTCTTACCGATCGACGCACAAGGAAACTTTTTTCCAAACAAAGGGCTATCGGGATAAACTCTCACCGAATACATCATGTCTTACCGATCGACATGCAAGGAAACTTTTTGGCCAATCCAAAAGTCTTTAGAGTAAGGTCTTACCAAATGCATTATGTTTCACTGACTAGCGCACAGAAAGACGTATCGGACAAACTAAAGGTCATCATAATGAACTCTTATCGAATGCATCTGGTCTTGCTAACAAAGCATGAGGGGATTCTATCAAATGACTATTAGGATGAGGTTATGCAGTCTTGCCGACCCGTATGTCTCACCAAAAGTGGTTTCATCGATGAGAAAGTAAATATGTCTCATTGGCCAAAAAACATACTAGCGGGCATATCTCGGTGAGACACAAAGTAATCTATGAGATATCTGCCCGACTCCAAAAGTCATGGTGAAACACATAAGATGAAAGGATATTTCTGGATGAGACATCAAATGTCAATGAGATGGCAAGATGTTATAGCGATGCACATTTTTTAACTATCGGTGAGACATTGGACATCGGTATGACTACAGGACATCTCAATGGGTGTTTGGCAAATGGTAGTACAAGCCTGAATACAACTGATTGCCAACATTAAAATACAAAAAGATGTGTCCTTTGAAATATTGATGTATAAATGTTCATTTTTTATTGTGAAGAGAGCAGAAGAGGAGAATAAAATAGAAGATAGGATAGGAAAAGATATAGTAGAATACAAAATTTCATAGATATGAGACTACGATGCATGTTTAAAAATATGGAGATATTAATGAAAATCAGTTGATGTGGTAGCGTATTTCTAGTGTCAATTGTCTGTTGTGCTCATTGAAAGTATTACTAAAGTTGTCTCCAAGATTGATGCTTTCTGGTTATTTAAATTGATATAACAAGTTTATATTCAATTTATCAGTGCACATTTACTATATCTATGTGGTCGATTGATTAGTTCTTTCAAGAAAAGATTAAATCCTTTTAATTGATCACAGTAATCGGGGAAATTCATCTGGATCATTAAGAAGAACTTGATAGTCATAGTCTTGCATGTTTATACAAGTTATAAACTAAAACATATACCAAAAAATTTGAATGTTTTGTAGAAAGAAGTTGCTCATTTAAATTTCATTTGACTCCACATACCTAATAAGGCACTAGTCTCTACATTTTTCACCATTTAGTTTCATTCATTTTCTACATCTGTTAACTGAACATATTAGGTTTTAGTTCTGAATATTGCTATACAATTTATACCAAATCAAGTCTTTTTTGTCCACTCCCATTTGCCATTTTGGGAAAAATAGTTCAAAGAGATAAACACAAGTTAAGTCTACTTCATTCATATAGGTACATGTGCCTAGGTCTAGCAGCACCTGAAGAGTAGAAGGTCTAAGCCATTTGACCTTGTCTATTACCCTAAAACATATCAAGAGATTGGCAACCTCTTGAGGAATTTTGCCTACATTTTTGAGAGCTAACACGACGCATTTGTGATATCATGTCACATTCGAGTGTAATAACGCTGCATATGTCAATTTGTGATGCATTCGCCAGTTTAAGCGACGCATTCGAATGAAGTGACGCATGTGTCATATGTTATGACAAAAATGATTTAATGCGACACAATCAATATGTCGCAACACATGTGAAGTATGAAATGACACAACCATTGTTTCATGACTCAAATGCAGTCAACGCGACACATTTGACTTTGACTATGACTAGGGCTGATTTTGATGCTTTTCAAATTTGAAATTATTTTTGATGATAATGACAATTATCTAGAAGGTACTAACAGATTGTTTGGATTTATGCAGAGATAGCTAGCCCCATATATACTCAGGAGAGCAGGCCATCGACCTTCCAGTTTGGTGATCAACTGACTCTGTGGGAGTGACGACGACTAATGCAGCTAGGTCTATTTTATTCTGTATTTATACATGTTATTCAGGAAAATAGGGGACTATTATATTATGTGAGTGATGGCATTCAGAGACATGCGGCTTCCACCTGTTGATGGGAGAGGTGATTGTTACACTTGAGGATGTTTATCGTGTTCTATGCCTGCCGATCTGAGGAGAGAAAATCATTTATGACCCTCACCATGGCCATCAGAATTTCACAACGTAATATTGGGATGAGGGAGTAGGACTTGGCATCTAGGGCCATGAGATCCATTTGGAGTTTATGGAAAAGCATTATGCTCGGTTCAATGCAGTCCTGGTGACATTGATCGGAGGGATATTGAATCTCGACCATCACAGACATGGGTTTCCCATTGGTTGGGGAGACGTGATAGTGGGGATGAGGTAGGATAGGTTAGTGTATGCCTGGGGTCCCTATTTGGTGGGCACACTATACCACCAACTTCACAAGGTTTCCTATAGGAGGGCAGAGAGCATTTCATGTGGCACCACACTCCTGATGATATGGGCATGGGAGCATATAGTGATATTTCATCCATCTATCCAGAGACCACAGCTAGCCGAGGGGTTTCCCTATGCCTATTACTATGCCAGTGCTCTACAACAAACATAGATGGGAGAGACAAGTTGGTGGCACCATCAGATTGATACCATAGTGTCATTCATCTGGAGACCATATAAAGACTGCCAGCAATGGGATGATGAGGTTGACCATCTTAGCCTTTGCAAATAGTATCATTACTTAATTGGAAAGACATTGCAGAGCTAGTTGATTATAGAGATGTATCTACTATAGCGTGTCCTTAGACAGTTTGGAGAGAAGCACAGTGTACTTGCAGGCACACCTGAGTATGCTCAGTCTTTTAGAGAGTCAACTTGGGGGCCAGCGATTCCTATAGCCTTTGCCGACTAGCAAATTGATGGGCTAGTAGCCCAGTAGTGGGGATGGAGAGGTGGAGAGGTAGATCAAAGGACTATGGCTGATTATGACTTATGGTGGTAGGCACATCGACTAGTGCCATTAACAAATCTAGATGGGCCAGCACCTGTGCACAAAAGGTCAATTATACCACGTGTGCTGAGAGTCAGGTGGGGGGCAGAGATGGTGACAAAGGTGGAGGTTGATGGAGGGATGGAGGAAGGGATGGAGGTTGCAGTGGAGGGTGAGATGGGGTAAGGGATGGAGGTTGGGGCAGAGATGATGGAGATGATCGAAAGTTACAAGGTTTCTACTGATCACAATATCATGGGCGGGTGCCACATGTCTCATCTAATGAAGCTGAAAGAATAAAGGAAATATTGTGGTAAATTAGTCCGACCTTAATACATTAAATAGAGGGCTACTAAAGTTTTCTTGAGAGGCACATGTTTTGAATCAACAGATATGTTATAATCTTGACAAAAAGCTGCTTGATAGTTACTGATAAGGCTGGTGACTATGTTGAACGAACAAGATCATTGATGCTCAAGATCTACGGTTTCCCACCATCGCATGATCCAAAGTTGCAAGATCTTTACTGATCATGATATCCCAGGGGACCACCACATGGATTTCCTTGGTAGCGTATGGTATGGTGGGCCCCTTATTGCCGCATTGGTGATTGTGTCAGCTTGTTTTGAAGGCGGTCATTCAATTTTAAATCTACATCAAATATGGTTGGAGCCATTTGTGTAGCACGCGAGTGAGCTTTAATGGCAAATGAGACACTTACTAGCACAATTTAATTGATAAATTAGATGTTGTAGTTACAATGGTTTCTAGTTTTGCTTTGATGGCAGTCTTAGTGTGGGTTTCTTGTGGTTTTTTTTTGTTGCATCAACTTTTCTCAACTGGCATGATGAACAAGAATATTCTCCAAGGTGATGGTGGTTGTAATAGATTTTTTGGATATTAGCAGGTGTACCAATTGGCTAGTGACATGTGCACTTTCTAGCCTAATTCTTGTTTGCTCCTTCATTTTCTATAAGAAGGATTTCAAGGCCAGAAGTAGGGGCTAGCAAGTTAGATAATTTTTGTTGAGTCTAGGTGAAGTTGCAAAGAAAATTGTAAAGTCCGATGGTTTTAGAGAGAAATGTATATTTTTTTGTTTTGAATCATTCTATAATAGGTTTTGAGTTCATGGGGATTTAATGTTGTATAACAATACTAGAATTTGAGTTGAAATGATAAATTCAAGCTCATGTCTCTCCATTTTACATGCATATCTGAACTTTGAATAAAATAACTAAGGGTTGTTTCATTCATCTCATTGTTGTGGTGTGTATGATTCTATTTTAGATTTAATTCAAGGAATTAATTAAAATCCTTGAATGGGATTATAGGAAAATATGTTTTGTATAAGGATTTGATAAGTAGTATTGAGTTAGAATACATATTGATGAGATTAGAATGCAATGTCGTCAAGGATGTCATATGTTATGTGTTAAACCTATCATATACCTTTATATTCTTATGAATTTGACTCCTCCAATGGTTAAATGGCACTGATCTGAGTTGTAATTATCTGTATGATTCAGTATTTGTTTTTCTTTTCCTAGAGCTTGCTAAAAATTTAAAATCAATGACTATCTTATACTATGGATTGTGTCTAGTTATCTCATGCTCCAGGTAGTTGATATTATCGATGAACAACTGTTTCTATTCAATATTATCCTATCATGTTGAGCTATTAAGTGATATTATTTTCTATTGTTAACGTCATTTATAATAATGGTGCAAAGGTTGTAAACACATTAAGGGATTACCCTCCTAGGTCTTGCAGAGCCCGAAGTGTAGGAGGCTTTTTAAAGTCCTTGTCAATTGGTCTAGGCCCTTCGAGCTACCCTTGATTGGAATTGGCAATTCCATAGGTAGATTAGAAGACAAACCTGGTTACATTGTAAAATGAAACCAACAAAATGGCGACTCTACTAGGGAACTAATTTTAATATTTCTTGTCAATGTGTCAGTTGTCCATTTTGCATAGAGTTTTCATAGTGTTTATGTTATTTGAAGGTTAAGCCTAAAATTCTGTGTTAGATTTGTCCACTTCTATTTTCAAAAGCATTAATAGTTATGTTGCAAAGAACTTTTGTGTGTTGTCAATATGAGGTTCCAAAGGTTTTCATTCTCCACCACGTGTCTTTAGGTATTTGGTATTCCCAAGAAAATTGGGTGGTGAATCTGAAGTCTCTGCACCAGTGCGCATTTTTTTTGAAAGGATTATTATAAGTGGAAAAAACATGTGGACAAGTATGAAGAATGAAGAACATGAGGTCATTCATGAAGAATCATCTGGAATAGAAATTGGAAGGAGAACTTCCCAAAATGAAGAAGAAGGACTGGATAAAGAAAATACCAGAATCTAGTAATGCTACTCCTGCATCACAGGACTCTGTACACCAAGGTACAAGTAAGATTTTAGACCCTATCCCTGAGAATCTTGAAGAGGTTTCTAGAAATTCAGAGTCAGACAGTTGTGGACTTTTTGATTCTTTATTTAATACACCAGTTCAAGAAGATGTGACATGCCAGAATAAAGGGCTTGTTATTGTCAAATATGCTAAAAAGAGAAGAGGAAGGAGTAGAAGTCAAAGCCATCACAGAGAATGCACTAGTGATGTGCCTCCTCCTCCTGTTGAAAATGATGTAAACCCATTATTATCTGAACATTTAATGGAAGGGGTCAAATTAATAGATCTAGATGATACATCAAGTTTTGATGTGACTTTGCCTAACCCTGAAGATGTTTTTGGAGACATTAATTCCTTGAAATGAGAAATGCAAGAACAAGCTCAACTCATGAGGAAAAGAGAAAAAGAAAGAGAAGTAGAGTTGAGGAATGTTGTGATTGAAAGGGATAGGTTGAGGAGACAATTGGCAACAATGAAGTTCCTAAACCAAGAAGAACCTAAACCAAGTGTTGAGGGTTCGGTTGTATAGAAGATTGCTAATAAGGAAAAAAAACCTATGTAGATAAAGAAACCCTAGTAGGCCACATTGATGTCCAACCCAAACTTGCTGACCCAAAACCCTAAAATCATGTTAAGCCTCAACCGAGTAATACAAACCTTAAGCCTATCTTGGATAAGGGTAAACAAAAAGTCGAGGGGATTAAAATAAATGAGAAAGTGAATCCCCATTTCACTCAACAAGATCTCCTACCATGTGTCATTTCAAACAGAGTCTACCTTAGAAAAGGCTAAGAAGGAGAGTTAGGCTCTGAAAGAAGAGTTGGAAAGAATAGAGATTAAGGCTGCAAATGCATAAAATGAAGAGAAAAATAAGTTTCCTAAAGATGTCAAATATGGATGAGGCTACACAAGCTACAACCTCATCAAGTCACCAAGATATTTTTAAGGACGGTCCTAAAACTAATCCAGACCTCACCATAAATAATTTTAGCCTAAAGACTCATGCAAATAAGTCTATAAATCCAAATCAGGATGGTTCTAGAGTACAAGATTTAGGGTATGGTGTTGATTCTCAGAGGAATGAAGGATTATTTCAACGATGACCTATACAGTTGGAAAGGTATAGGCCATTATTCTTTGATGGTATCCATGGTTATCCAAATCCCATCCTTGCTGACTTGAGAGAAAAGATGAGTAAGTTTGTTGGCAATAATATTGTGATAGCTGAGGAACACTTGAAAGCTTTTATGGATATGCTAAATGATTATAAGGTAGAACATGAAGATGTTGTAATGAATTTTTTTGTACAATCTCTGGTAGAAGATGTGAGGTATTGGTATAGAGGTCTACCTAATGCTAGTATTGGTTCATGGGATGAGTTTGAAAATTGTTTCAAGGAGTAGTATGGTGATAAAACTAATGCTAGTTTTATGTTAAATGAATTTAATAACATCAAGAATTCATTGAATGAGCCTGTGATAGAGTTTAATTTAATATTTCAGAAAGCAATGTATAAATTGTTTCAGGTTTTGAGGCTTGATGAAAATGTTTGTTTAACTACATATTTCAATGCTTTTGATGCTAAAATGTCATATCTCCTTAGAGATAAGGACCCTCGGACTATGATGGATGCATTTAGGGTGGCTATAAATATTGAGAGTAATCGAAGAGCTTCTGGGAAGTATGGTAGGAGAGAAGAACCTACAGTTTTAAAAAATCCTAAGAATAAGACTGAGAAGATTCTGGCTGCAAAGCCTAAGGATGATGAAAAGTGGGAAAAGGTTTACAATACTCTAAAAGACATACAAAAAATTGTTACTAAGCAAGAGAAGGGTATAGGAAATGAAAGGAAACCTTATAATAAAAATGATAGGTCACTCAAATTGCAAAAGTATCCTTATAATACAAATTGGAGAGATGGAAAACCAATCTTTCCTAACCAGAAGCCTAAAATTGATCAGCATATGCCAGACCCCTTGCAGAAGCATTAAGCGAATCTAGTAGCAAATAGACCATAGTGTGAAGTGTGTGAACACCCACATGATCAAAATTATTGTGGTGTTGCTCAGTTGCTTGTTGTTGAGGAAGTGGAAGAGGATGTTCATGATCAAACATCAGAATGTGAGTGGGATGATGTAGATGTTTGTATGGCCAAATCATATATTGATGAGACAAAATGTTCTCCTGATGATGAGATATAGGAAGTTGATGTGGATAATCAGAGACAGAGAAGTGAGATGTATCATCAATAGATCTTTTCTGACATGGAAGGTGATTTTGATCATAATGCTTGCAATATGGAATAGGCTGAAGATTCAGTGTCCTTATGGAGACTGTCAGAAGAAGAGATTGCAAGATTGACTGAAGAAATAGCTGCTCAAATGAGAAGTTTACTTCAATTGAGAAATAGGACTGTGGGTGGTGAACAGGGTAAACCTGCTGGCCTATTTATTAAAGAACAAAAGGATAAAAATAGAGGTGTTAAGATTGACAACAAAAAGGATGTTGTAAAAGTCAAATAAGTTAAGAGTGATAAGGTTTTGGATAAAAAGAATGAAACCCCAAAGCCTCAAGAAGATGTGACTTCGTCACTGGTAAAGACCAAGGTGATTACAAAGGTAGTTGAACCTATTGCAAAAGATAAGAAGCAAAAGAAACTAGGAGGAAATTTCTAGTTCTCCACGGACTTGTACCTTGCCCTAACTGTCTAGATGTGCATCATGTGGAAATTTCTTTTAATGTTTGTTGTTTGATGTTGAAAACAAGTTTTCACAGTTTCTTTTGGAAATCAAATTTCAAGATTCTCCAATTGCCAAATTTAATTGTAATTACAATAATTTTTTTACCTGGTATTTTAAATAGGAGTATGTTTGCTCAAAACCTGCACACGGGTAGCCATTTTTTTTAGTTGCAAATCAAATAAATATTTATACATAATGCATGTTTTGCTAGTGATATTGGTATACATATATATCATAGATGTATAAGAGTTTATTAGTAATTAGAGATTTGATTGTGTATCGAAGGACAATCTTGTATTGATAAGTGATATTTGATTTTGTATATCTTGGATTCTTTGATTAAGTGAGACAATTAGATGTATCCCCTTATTGATGACCCTGTTAAGTATATCCTCTGCCACTTCAAGCAACCACAATCTGAGTTGTTACTGAGTCTATAATTCTGGTTATTATTTATAATCTCCACTTAATCTATCAATAAATTTCACCAAACAAGGAGGATGGTACATTATTTTTGCAAGTCGTAATTGTATTATCATGAAGGATATTCGATAATCCTTTGTTATATGCATATATATGTGTTATCCATGATGAATTTTTCCCCTTTGCATGTGTTTATGTATGTAGATTTATCAAATGGAAAGGTGAGGAAAGGTGTACATATCTCATCAAAGTCATTCAAGGTGTTTCAAGCCCTTTTTCAAGCTTGGAGAGAGTCTACAAGTCCAGTTTTACAGATTCAAATCCGAAGATTCAGGAGAAACAAAATTGCATATCCTAAGCCATAGAATCCTATCTAGATTTCTCTATTTTCCAAAAGAGGACTCATTCACCATTGATGGTGATTTAGTCCCATTTCTAGGCTTAAATAGTGGCTTTTGATGATTTGGATACCCAACTCCTTGAAACTGGTTCCAACACTTTCTAGTAAAAACATGACTCATTCACCATGCATGGCAAATCAATCCCAGTAAGAATTTTTGGTATCTTCTAAAAGTATTTAGAGCCTCATTCTAGTCTTTTCCAACTTCCAACTTAATATCTTCAATTGGGTTGTTCTCTATTTAAGTTTGTTTACATACTTAGTCAATTTTTTTGAATACACATTGTGTTTTCTAACACTTTTGCATTAGATTAGAATACATTCCTTAATCTGAATTTTCATTAATTTTCTATCATTTAAATGCATCCAAACACACACTTCACACCCCTCTTTCCATTTCTTCTAATGTTAACAATGTCATTTTGGCTCATTTTTCTCTCCTTCTAGGTGAAAAACCCTAAAAAGGAGCTAGAGATTTTGAGTTACCAAAATATTTGTTACAATTTGAATGAATTAGTTTTAATTTTTGGCCCTACCTCTCTCCTTTTATGTGAAAAACCCTAGAAGAGTTAGAGAAGTCCTAGAGAGCCAAAAATCAATGGTTCATTTTGGTGAACCTGCATTTTGAACACTTTGCATTTCTGATTTCATTTGCATATTGCATCGTAGATTACATTTGCATTAATATTAAATTAGGAATTTTTTTTTTTCATTCTTCATTTAGATTTCATTTTTTCATTGCATCTCCTTGAAAAAACTAAAAATCTGCATTTTGCATCTTTGATTTCATTCTGTAGAGCATTAAATTCATCTTAAAATTTCTGAAAAACACAAAAAAATATCATCCTAGGACTCATTTGCCACTCTGGGTGAATCAATCCCTCTAAACTTGAAATATAAATGTTGTGGCAATTTTCTAGCATATGTCTACATTTTGGTTTTCTATAGGTAGATCTCTATTACCATTAGCATAATTTTTGTTCTTTGCATATTAGACATCTTAGATCACCTTGCATTTGTATTCACCTCTCCTTTGTGGTACTTGTATGACTGTTTGGTGCCTCGTTGATAATAATTTAGTGAGAAGAAGTTCTAGACTCATGGCTTCCCACGATAGCACTTTCATTGTGGACCTTGGGATCTCATGAGCTCCTACTCCTAGTATGCACAATGGTGCATTCAGCATTGGCAATACCACTTCCATGTCTTCACCTTTCCATCCAATGAATGTTGACACCCAAAACAATGCCCTCCTGCAAGAAAAGGTCATTAATATTCATGAGGATTTTTCACATTTACAACAAGATTTGTCACTAGAAAACATATCCTCCACTGCCATACCCACCATTGACAATCTTCATTGTTTGATTGAAAGTGATGATGGCTTACAAGTGATGAAGGGAATTGCAAATATTTAAAATAAACATGCCTCTTCTAATACTCAATCTGCAAACAATCCTATAAGCCAAGGAGGACCTCAAGTTCCTCCCCCTTCAACCATAGCATCCATACCAGCTTATACCAATCTACAAGTCCACACAACTATACAACAGGTTAATTATGCAACTACTTCTTTCCCAATTCCACCTAGCATTCCTACTTCTCTTATGAGATCACAAGTCCCCTCCACCACCTTCACACCTCATAATATTCCTTTCACTTCACCTAACATCACCTACACTCCATCATCCTTTTCTCTTCCACCTCAACCCACTTACCCCAATCTTGTTCTTACACAACTCCTTAATACTATTTCATCCATGCAACATCAACTTTCCACCCTTAGCCAAGGTCAATCCACTCCAACCACCTATCATGTCCGTAGCAGATCCTTATCCTTAGAAATCTTATGTACCCTGATGCCACAAGGAATAGAAATGCCTTAGTTTGAGAAATATGGAGGTAAATGAGACCTTGTCAACCATGTTAATGCTTATACAATTTTGTGTAGTGACTTTGTCCTTCATGATAAATTGCTAGCCAAACTGTTTCCAAGGACCTTGAAAGATACCACATTATAATGGTTTTCCAACTTTCCCAATCATTCCATTCATTTATTCAATTAATTAGTGGATGATTTCATAAGTCACTTTCAAGTTCACATGATACCTAAACATATAATGGATGACCTCATGCGATGTAGACAAAACACAGACAAAAAAGTAATGGATTGTATTTCATGATACCAATCTATGTATGCTCAAATTGATGTCAAGATTCTAGATGCAAATCTGCAAAATATGTTTATCAAAAACTTGCACACACACCTTCAGGATAAGCTAACAATGATGAAATTTCCTTTGTTTATGCATTTATGGACAACCTTGTGTGAATACCATAATTTAGTTTCAAGTCGTGATTCCAAATCCACTTATAACCAAGCTAACAAACTAGAACACAATAATCAAAACCAAAATAACACACAAAACTCTCGCACCACCTCCTCCTTCACAACTACAACCACCCCAACATGATCAAACTCAAGTGGCAACTATTAAATCAACAATTCCTTATAACTATGGGGACCTCAAGAGAAAATTTACTCCCTTAGTTGATTACCTCCATAACACAATGAACCAATTAATTCAACAATGCATGCTCACTTTGCCACCCGTTCGACTACTTGATCCAAACTAGCCCTTACCACCAACTTTCAAACCTAATGCTTATTGTAATTTTCATCATCATAATGAAAATGATACTGAACACTATAAGCATCTAAAACATTTGGTTCAAAACCTCATTGATTCAAGCCATTCTTCCATTGTGGGTGTTAATTATCAAGGCAATAATGCCATTGCACCCCCTAACCAAAACTTACAAATTTTCACCAATCCTATGCCTAAACACACTACTTCATTTGTCAAGGCTAGTGAACCTTCAAACACTGATGTAATGACTGTTGATACACACAATGAATAACATGATATACATCCACTTGTTACTGAAGATAGTCCTATGGATCAACTTGTGGCTACGATAGACATTATCCCTCATAAGGGCCAAACCACTAAATCTCTTGATCTCACTTTTTATGCTAAAGACATACTACAAAAGCTTCTAGATGGTCCTCTCTACATAGTTGGTAGAATCTATGATAAGCCCACTAACGGGATATTAATAGATCCTTCTTGTGGCCATAATGTGATCATAGAGGAATTTCTAGTATTACATGAGCTATATAAAGAGGATTATAATAAACCAACTACATGGATTAAGACACATACTTGTTTTGCATGCCCTACGATTGGATTGTTTGTACTCCCCTTACAAGTTGGACCTAAAACTTCAGATGTAACATTTTCAATTATTCTGCAATCTGACGAATTTTGTTTGCAGCTAGGCCACCCTTGGCTTCACTCAATGAAAGTGGTCCCATTGGTTGTTCACAAGTGTTTGAAGTTTCCATATGGAAATAAGATATTTACCATACACCATAGTGGCTTCAATCCCTTATTGTCTAAAGGTAACTTTTCATTAGAGGCTTTTTGGCCTGAACCCATGGAACCCATTACACCACAAAAGGACTTCTTTTTCATAGCTTACCAAAAATTCAAAGCCGAAAGGATAGCCAAATTGTCTCTTCATAATGCATCCCTACCTACTTCAACACCACCTGTCATAGATGAAACCATGCTTCAACCTAAGTTTGACATTAAGAAAACCATACAACCTCCTAAACAACCATCGTTTAAATGACCAAGGGAAAACGAAACAACCTTTGTCATGCCTCCTCATATTAAACAAGTGTATAAAGCACAAGATAAAGTGGTTGATCCATCCTCTTCAGTTTCTTTTGTTCTTCCCTCTTCGGAAGTAGAAGAACCTATGATGCCTCAATCTACTCTTACACCTTAACAACTCCAAAACATAATTAAACGAAACTACGGTGCTAGGGAACGTAGGTGTCATTGTCGTCTCCTTACTCATCAAACTGACATGGAGGAAAATAAAGAAAATCAACCTTTACCTTTGATAGAAGTAATAGATGACCAACCTCCTTCTCCTGACCTACCACATGATAGTCTAGTGCAACAATTCCAACAAAATGAACCAATCCAACAACCTCAACTTTTGATACATCCATCCTTAGAAATCACCCTTCATCCTGCCATTGTCATTAATCTTGATGATGATGATGATGCGACGATAGAAAAAATAGATGGGTATGTGTAGGATCATGATGGGTATGCATAGGGTATGTGGATGACATTTTTTTTTTTACCCAAAATTGATGAAATGAAAAGGGTTTTTAAAGGAGATTCTAAGATTTCTGCCAATATAAATTATGCTTTACTTTGAATTTAATAAATTATTATTATTCATTTTCTATTTGAATTACAACTAAATTCCTGATTGATAGGATTATTGGAAAAATCTATAGCTTTCAAATGATATCAAATTTTTTGAATGTAAAACATGTGTCACATTCTATGCTTTGCATACTATAGGATTATAAAGAAAAAAAATTGAATTTCATGAAGTTTGGACAATGTTAAAGTGGTAAGACATTCGAGTTTTTATATTTTCTAAAAATTGTAATAAAAAATTCATAATTAATTATTTACTTGGAAAAAAATTACAAAAAAATGCATCACATCGGAACATGAGTCCTCTACTTATATCTAAAATATTATAAAAAATAATTATCATTTTATTGTGGTTAGGGTGGTTAGACAGTCACTTGCTTCTTACTTTTTTCCTAAAATTTAAGTAGTACTACATTGAAATTTCAAATTTTCACCAAATAGATTTTTTTTTTTTAAAAACCTAGCAATTTAGAAACTACATTCAATTTGTTATAGATTCTATTCTTAACATATTTTTGAAATAATATAGATAACTTATTCTGAAAAATTTTATGTGAAGTTTCCTAAATCTGATTTTTCTAAATTTTTTGCCACTTAAGGGCCTATTTTTTCCATGATGATCTTGCACATACCTAGATGAAGAAGTGCATAAAGATTTAAACTCTTTATTTTCATCTACAATGAGCTTAAAAGACACAACCTCTCCACTGAGTGAAGAACCTGGTGCAACTCCTAGTTCAACACTTGCAATTCTTCCTTTGGACAGTCAACTACCCTCACATTACACTAAACATGATTGGGAGGTGGATGACTTGTTAGATGGTTGAATTGCACTCACCTACCTATCCTTTTTTGTTGTTCTCTTTTTTTTTCCTTCTATGTGTGTATTGTGTTCCCCTATATCATGTGTTTTATTTTCCCTCTCTTGGTACACTTCTTCTATTTGTATCTTTATTCTTCTATATGTTGTACATTGTCTTTTTTTTGCTTTTGTTTTGTGTTCTCTTTTTGGGGATGACACAAAGCGTAGAGATTCCCTATGTATCTTCCATGTTGACTGAAAAGGTCATTGTCTTCTTTTCTTTTGTTTTGTGTTTTCCTTTTTGGGATGACGCAAAGCATAGAGACACCCTATGTCTCTTCCATGTTGAACCAAAAGGTCCTTGTCTTTTTCAATTTTGTTTTTTGTTCTCCTTTTGGGGATGACGCAAAGCATA
This sequence comes from Sequoia sempervirens, assembly GCA_007258455.2. Lineage (NCBI taxonomy): Eukaryota > Viridiplantae > Streptophyta > Pinopsida > Cupressales > Cupressaceae > Sequoia > Sequoia sempervirens. The sequence continues at coordinate 246,164,310 of VDFB02353493.1, read as the reverse complement.
GAGACACCCTATGTCTCTTCCATGTTGACCCAATTGGTCCTTTTTATTTTTATTTTTTTCTTTTCTTGTGTTTTCCTTTTGGGGATGATGCTAAGAATTGAGACTGCAATGTCTCCTTCATGTTGACCCAAAATCTTTTTCATTTTCTTTCACCTTTTTATTTTCTTTCATTTTGCTTGTGTTTTCCTTTTGGGGACAATGCGAATTGTTGAGACCATAATGTCTCTTCCATGTTGACCCAAAACAGACTTTATTTTTCCTTTTTTTTTTCTCTCCTTATGTCATTCTTCAAGTTCTATGTGCTTTGGGGAATGATGACAATTTTGAGCTCTTTCATAGAAACATTGCAGCAACAAGCATATTGACCCCAAATCCATATATCCCTTATGTGTTTGGTGTGTTTTCTTTTTTGGGGGAAAGCTTCCTTTTATTTTTCTTTCCTTTTTATTGACATGAACTAACCTAACTTTGAAACATACTACTTAGCATTAAGCTTTCCAAGCTGGCTCTCACGTCTGGTTTTCCTTTTCCATTTTCTTTCCTTCTCTACTTTAAAGTAATTTCTCACAAAATGATCTGTGGTAATTCTTTTAAAGTACGGGGCATACATTACCATTATTTCATTTGCATTCTTGGTTCTTAGTGTAGCCTTGTTATTTATATAATGTGTTTGTCACTTTGTGGACTACATTGGGTGTGATGTCCTTCATAATTGCGATCTATCTCAACATACTACATTCCTCTTGGTGGCTTGATGCGATGCACTACATCCCCTAAGTTTTGAATATAATATTCTTTAATTCATCCTCTCTTGGAGACATTAGACACAATGTTCCCTAAGTGAATAACCTTGCATGAACTAAAAAAGACTCCTTTGAACATTTTACACTTAACATATTTACATTTTTACACTTTACATTTTTTCATTTTACATTTTTGCATCTTTTTCCACCTTGCATAACACAACTTGCATGACTGTGGTACCTTTTTTTTTTTTTTCATGAGCATTTTATTTATGGCACCTTGTTAAAGTTATCAACATGTGTAACTTTGATATGGTTAAATGGGAAGCCCAACTAGTAGCATGACTTTTCCCCATAGCCACCTTTGTGTTTTTTAGTGCATACCAACAAGCATATGTATCTTACATTTGGGCTTTCTCACCCTACGAATAGCTAGAAGTTTTGTGGCCCTAGAGTGAGTACATTTGGGCTTTCTCACCTAGTGGACCATCCTGTGTTCTGTTGCCCCAGAGTGAGTATGCATTCTCTTTTTCAAACAATCAGCCTAGATCTAATCCACAACTAGTTGGATTGATGACCGAAGCTTCATTCAATTCTCACATTTCAACACTTGTGTGTTCCTTTTTTCTTATTCCTAGTTTTCCATGGGATCTTCATCTGGGGGCCTTGATCATCCCTCCTGATCGTTGTCATTCCATCTTGCTAATGTAAGTGCATTTTAACCTCCTCTCGATGTTCATGGTTACTTTAGTGTGAGTTTGAAGCAAGTTCATCCTCTCACAAAAGTGGGGGCTGAATGTTCTATAGAAAAATGGCCCCTTGTTATTTTCATGGCCTTTTAGGTCTTGTTTCATGGTGTTTGATCTATTTTTCTCTAATTTTATGTTACAACATGGCTTGAACATGCATATTTAGCTACTAAAATTTAAATAACGACGTCTTCTGAAGGTGTTGTGAAGTGTTGTAAGACATTTCTACATTCTTCTAGACTCTATTCATTACAATTCACCTAAAAATCACCTCTTCATCACTAAACAAGTCCTATTTTGAAGTGTTGTAAAGTCCTGTAACAATATTTCACGTTGTTCTAGGCACAAATTCACTATTTATCCCTTTCTCATGCTTTAATTGGTCCCTTTATGCCCTCATATGTGTTAATTAAGTGTATTTTTGAATGTAAGCCTGAGAAACAACATAAAAACAACATATTTCATAACACATATTTTCACGTCCTAGGTGGGACCCATTTGTCATGGGTGGTGAATGAGTCCCCCTTGGCTCCAAATTCATTTTTTTAAAAATTTGCTTGCGGATTTTTATTCAAAATCACTTGATGTCATCCTGTGATGAGGTATGAATGGTTAACTAAGGCACAAGTGTGTATAAATATGTGATTTTCACTTCATTTTACATCTCCTACAATCTCCTCATTCATTCAAGCATTCCATCTCATATCTCAAGCAATATTCAAGAACTTTGGAGCATCCATTGACATTACTTCAGATTTTCCTTATCAAGAGTTTGGTAAGTTGATAGCTATTGCATGTTATTAGTTTTTCATTCTCCTTAATTTCATTGTTTCATCAAGGATAAATGATTACCAAAAGTGGGGTTTGACCAAGGAAAACCCCTATTTGCTAACCCTCAACCATTTTTCCCCTATTGCATGTGTATTTGCAGACCTAGGTATGTAGATTTAACAAGATTTTTTGTGTTGAAGATTGGTTTACAATTCAACTCAAGTTTATTTCAAGCATGGAGAAGGTTTTATGTCTATTTCCTACAAAACTGGCCTTGACAACCCGACAATCAGTGATTTCTAGATCTGGTGTTGCAGAGTTGTCTCCTAATTTTTTAGAAATTTGGGAGAGGAATAATTTTCCACATGTGGAAAATGAGTCCCACCTTAGGAATGAAAATATGAATTTTTTCAGATTCTTGATCCCGACTGATAGAAACTTGTTTTCAACACTTTTTCACTAGGAGGAGGACTAATTCACCACCCTGGGTGAATGAGTCCCACTATGAAAAATTAGTGATTTCAACCAACATCCACAACATTCTAGATTCATCATATATTGTCCAGGTGCACTCTATTTCTACCTATCTCTTTTTGTTTTGCATTATTTCTTATTTACTTCATTGTTTGCATCTCACAGCGTGTTTTCAAACATAGGATAAATCTAACTTTTTCATTCATTTTCATCCATTTAGATCATTCAATTGCATTTAGTTTACTTTATTTAGATTAAAAAACATTTCACATAACATAATTGAATGAACTAGTTTGCATTTTTGGCCCTACCTCTCTCCTTTTAGGTGAAAAACCCTAGAAGAGTTAGAGAAGTCCTAGCAAGCCAAAAATCAATGGTTCAACATCCTAATATGATTGTGAGGTTTTACAACTACAACAATGTTTGAGATCCACGTAGAATAATTTGTAGGTCTTATGAAACCAACATCAAGGAGTTTTTCAAGTTCACCTTTAACAAACAATGCTATTTTAGGGTTCATCTTTGGTATCTTTTTTCAAATAGGCTTGGAATTTTCAACAAGGACAATGTTGTGTGTCACTATTTTCAGATCGATTCTTGGCATTCCTGAATATTTCCAAGAAAAGAGTTCAAGAAATTCATGGAGCAAGGTTTAGTATCCTCTTATTCTTCATCATCAAGGAACTTCCCTATCTTAATGAATTTCTCTTTATTATTTATATCCATTGGTATATCAATTGTATCCCCTAAAGGAAGTGTATTTGACCTTGGGAATTCAGGATTGTATTGTTTTTCACTTATGTTATTCTCATTACTTTCACCTCATGCATCTTTTTTCTTGGTACTAATCATAGCACATGTAACCTTTGTCTTGAGAGGAGTAGATGTTGGATGTTGTGGTTGTGTTGCTGATATGTGGTTTTCATTGATGTCAACACTATTAGCATTAATTCATTAGAAGCTATATATGTCGAGGATATTGAGAAAATTGTAATGGAATGAGTTGCAGGTTATTAGTGGTCAAGTGAAGTTCAGTATGTTGGTAAGTTCTATATGTTGATGATCAAAGTTGTGGACTAAATGGTTTGTTTATGAGTGTATCTAGTTTATACACATCAATTTTTAGAGATCCGTGTGACGATTTGATCAAGTTATGAAGATTTACATTCTGACAGTTTTTTTGTTGCTTCAGTTGGTGTTGTTGATTGGAAATGATGCAATTTCAGTTAGTTTAGTTGCTTTCGATACTTATCTGGTGATTTGTGATGTTTTTGGATACTTCTAGATCATACTGTATCTTTGTTGCACATCCACATTGATCGTTGTTCTTGTGGTTGGCAATTTTCTCTTGTGTGTTCATAGTTTTTCTTATTCTTGGTCGACATGGTGGTTGTAGCACATTGTGGATCTTTGAGGAGTAATTAATTGAAGTGTTTTCATGTTGAGATGTTGATTTGGGTCTTCACTAAGTTGTGGCCATCCTTGGTTGATTCACATTAATAATCTTAGTGTTTTGGGCCGACAATTTATATTCATTTTAATATTTTGTTGAGGCCAACTTGAAGGGATGAAATTTCTTATTACACATATATACAAGTGATTTCTTATTTGAATTGAAGTGTGTGAGTGTATGCCAGAGTGTGATTTTATGTGTATATATGCGAATATTGATCTAAATCATTCGAAGGTAGAGCAGTGTGTGAAGAAGAGTGAAGAAGAGTAAAGAAGTGTCCATGTGCTTAACCAAAATTGTCATCAGGCATTAGCAGATGTTATTCTATCAGTTCAAAACCTTGCGGATGCAATTTGATTCTCTCTATAAGACAATGTGTCTTCCTTTGGGTGGTTAGCCCTTTTGTAATTGGGCAGTGAGCTCTAGGTAGTGTGCTTGAATCCAAGTGCATTCCCCATATTTTCATTTCTTATAATTTTAACATGGTATAATCTTGTGGACTAGCATCCACTATGGTTGTTCCCCTAATAGGGTTTCCACGTAAAAAATATTCGTGTTAGGTGTGTTTTTGATGTTTTGATGATTTATGCTTTCATGGTTACTAATCAGATATAATAATAAAGTTAAAAAGTTGAATAAGTTTTAAATTTATATTACAACTGATTCACCCCCCCTCTCAGTTGTCTTCCCTTGTGTTGCCAACAATTGGTATCAGAGCAAGTTCCTTGGAAGAAGTTTAATAGCTTGAGGTGATCTGAGATGGTGAATTATAAGAAGGATAGTCTGAGATTTGATGGAAAAAATTATTCTCTATGGAAGACTCGAATGGAGTGTCATTTGAGATGCATTGGTGAACCCTTCTAGAACATTACATGTAAAAGGTATGTTATTCCTCTAAATTGTCCTACTACTACTTCTGAGATTAGAGATGTTGAGTATAATATCTAGGCTAAGGAAGCATTGTTGAGTGCCTTGATTGATTCTAAGATGACAAATGTTATGCATTTGAAGGTCCTACTTCTTATGAGATCTGGAAAAAGTTGGAAACCTTGTATGAAGGTGATACTAATGTGAAGATTGCTAAGTTACAGAGTCTAAAAGGAAAATATGAAAAGTTGAGAATGGGTGATGATGAGAACATTACTATTTTTATGAAAAGAGTGAATGAACTTGTGTGTGGTATCAGATGTACTGGTGGATAGATAGACAAATCAAAGATTATTGCTAAAGTGCTTAGATCCTTTCTTGATTCTTACAAAGTCAAAGATAATGCTATTGAAGAGCCTCTAGACTGTAAGAAATGTAACCAGAGACATTTTGGTTGGTAATCTTACTAATTTTGAGTTGAGTGAATTTGGTGATGCCCTTCCTAAGGTTGAATTTGCATTTAAGGCTACTACTTCTGGAAGAGATAGACAAAAATATGATCGGGGTGATAGTTCCTCTAGAAAGACATTCAAGTATGAGGATGAAATCAGATAGATTGAAGAAGAATAAAGAGAGATGGAATAGCTGGAAGCACTTATTGTCAAAAGAGTACTGAGAGGAAAAGGTAAGTATGAAGGAAAACTGTGTCTTAAATATTTTTTTTGCAATAAGATAGGTCATTTTGCATTAAGGTGTTTGGAAAGAAGTCTTAAACCAAGACATAACAAGCCTATATTTCAAAATAAGTGTTACTATGCTGTTGATGAAGGTGTGAAAAATGATGAATCTAATAAAGGAAATATAAGTGATGATGAGTGGGTATTTATTGCTATCAAGGAAAACAATCTTGTATCTACTGAATTTGTTAGTTGTACAAATGTGGAGAAAGCCCTAGCTGCTCGAGTTGAAGAGAAAGATGGATGGGTGATTGAAAGTGGATGTTCACATCATATGGTGGGAGATAAAAGTAAGTTTGTGAGCTTGGAAAAGTATGATGGTGTTGTTGTGAGATTTGGCGATAATATAACTGGTGTGATCCATGGTAGAGGATGCATTTCTCTTGATGGTAAGCACAATACTGATGATATCCTTTATGTGGAAGGCTTGAAGCATAATCTTATAAGTGTTGGTCAGATGGTTGATAAGGGATACAATCTTTAGTTCAAGAATGGAAAGTGCAGAATATTGAGTTCTGGAAATGTAATTGAACCAAGTACAAAAAAGAAGAAGGAAATATCTTTCACTTGAGTTCTGCTAGTAAAAGTTGTTTGATTGCTCAAGTTGATGAAAGTTGGTTATAGAATAGGAGAATGTGTCATGCTAACTTTGATAATATTGTCAAGATAAGTTCTACTAAGGCTATGAGAGATCTACCTAAGCTAGTGAAACCTACTAATGCCATATGCAAGGAATGTCAGTTAGGAAAGCAAACTAGAATTTCATTTTAGAGCAAACAACATTGTTTAAATGAATTGTTGGAGCTTATACATATTGATCTGTGTGGTCCCTATAAGGTCATAAGCTTACACCCATGGTGACCAGATTCAAGTGGGAAACAAAAGATGATTCTCCGAAGGAAAATCAAACTAGATACAAATCAATGATTGGTGGATTGTTGTATTTAACTCAAACTAGGCCTGATATCATGAATGTTGTATGTATTGTTGCAATATTTCAAGCTAGTTCGAAGGAATCTCATGTGACTGTTGTGAGGAGAATTTTCAGATACTTGAAGGGGACAATTGACTTTGGACTATGGTATCCTAAAGATGATGATCTTACTTTGAGTGCCTTTACTGATGCTGATTGGGTAGGAGATGTAAATGACAAGAAAAGTACTAGTGGTGGAGTATTTTTCTTAGGTAAGAAGCTAATTTCATAGTTAAGTAAGAAGCATAATGCCATTTCTTTATCTACTATAGATGTTGAATACATTGCTGCTACTAACAATTATACTCAAGTTTTTTTGATGAAACAGATGTTGAAGGATATAAGAGTTGTGTTAAATGATCATATTGCTATATTCCAGGATAATTCAAGTTCTATTAACATTTCTAAGAATCCAATGTTGCATTCAAAGACAAAACATATATCTATTAAGTTTCACTTTTTGAGAGAAAAGGTGAGTGAAAAGGAAGTCAGACTGGAGTATTTTCCTACTAAGGATTAGATTGTTGACATCATTACCAAGTTGTTTCCTTTAAGGATACTTTTGAGTATCTCAAAGGGAAATTAGGGGTGATTACCCCTCCTAATCAGAACTAAGGATGCATTACATTGCATTACTCTGTGCATTTCAAATTCATATCTTGTTTCAAATTGATGTTGTGGTGGTTGCTACTCAGAGGGGAGTAGTTAGATGTTTAGATGCTCAGATATGTGGTTGAGATTTTATGTGGAGCTTTGAAATATTTGTCATTGCTGTCAAAGGGGGAGAAGAGTCATGTGAAAACTGTGAATTATCTAAAGAAAAGAGTCATGTGGGGAGAAGATTTGTGTGAAAAAGTTGAGGAGAAAATGAGTCAGAACCTAAGGGGGAGTAAGTGTCAAGAGTTAGCTGCGTTGATGGTATTTTTCACATCATGTCTTTCCATCAGTGCCAAAGGGGGATATTGTTGGATGTTATGGTTGTGTTTTTGATATGTGGTTTTCATTGATGTCAACACTATTAGCATTAATTCATTAGAAGTTGTATATGTCGAGGATACTGAGAAAACTGTAATGGAATGAGTTGTAGGTTGTCAGTGGTGAAGTGAAGTTTAGTATGTCGGTAATTTTTGTACATTCATGATCAGAGTTTATGGAATAAAGGGTTTGTTGCTGAGTGTATCTAGTTTATCCATGTCAAGTTTTAGAGATCTGCATGAAGATTTGATCGAGTTATGAAGATTTACATTCTGACAATTTTTTTGTTGCTTCAGTTAGTGTTGTTGATTGAATATGATGCCATTTCAGTTCATTCAGCTATTGTGGATGCTTCTATGGTGATTTGTGATGTTTTTGGATGCTTCTAGATCATAATCTATCTTTTTTGCATGTCTTCATTGATCATTGTGCTCGTGGTTGGTGATTTTCTCTTGCATTTTCATGTTTTTCTTGTTCTTGGTTAACATGGTGGTTGTAGCATGTTATGGATCTTCAAGGAGTAATTAATTGAATTTTTTTCATATTAGAGATGTTGATTTGGGTCTTCACTAAGTTTTGGGTAACCTTGGTTGATTCACATTAATAATCTTTAGTGTTTTGGCCGACAATTTATATTCATTTTATTATTTTGTTGAGGCCAACTTGAAGGGATGAATTTTCTCATTGTGGATACATAAGAGTGATTGCTTGATAAAATTGAAGCATGCAAGTGTATGCTAGAGTGTACTTATATGTGTATATGTGTGAATATTGATCTAAATCATTCGAAGAAAAAGAAAAGTGTGAAGAAGAGTGAAGAGTAAAGAAGTGTTCATGCACTTAACCAAAACTATGATCAGCCATTAGCATATGCTATTCTATCAGTTCAAATCCCTATGGATGTAATTTGATTCTTTCTATAAGATAGTGTATCTTCCTTTGGGTAGTTAGCCTTGTTGTAATTGAGCAGTGAGCTCTAGGCAGTGTGCCTGAATGCAAGTGCATTCCCCATATTTTCATTTCTTATACTTTAAATAGGGTATAATCTTGTGGACTAACCTCCACCGTGGTTTTTCCCCTAACAAGGTTTCCACGTAAAAAATCATGTTGTTATGCATGTTTTGATGTATTGATGATTTATGCTTTCATGGTTACTAATCAAATCTAAGAATAAATTTAAAAAGTTGAATAAGTTTTAAATTTATGTGACAACTAATTCACCCACCCCCTCTCAGTTGTCTTCCCTTGTGTTGCCAATAGTAGATGGCGTATCATAAACTCCTAGCATTTGTTTCAAGGCTTCATCATCTTTAAAGCATTCCCACGATGTTGGAAAATCTTTCAATTAATTCAGGATACTGCATAGTGAGAATGATTTTTGGCTTGCACATGATAGTATTGATGTTTAACGATGGTTTCTTTGTTGCTTGTGAAACTTTAGAAAGATAATATCCCAAACTAGTCTTTGTTTCTTGTGTGTTAGGCTCTATAAGAACTTGAATGCCTTGTTATTTCTTTCCACATCCTTTGCCATTGTAACTCAATTGTTTCAAAAGTTCATAACCTCTCCCATAAAGTTTTTCCATTTCTTTTGGGTTCAGTGGTTGTTGGTAGTCCATCTCATCAAAGTTTGTCGTATAACTTGTGTCCTTTTTAGAAGTAGATGAGGTAGATGTTTGTGAGTGTTCTTGTATGTTTTGAGTTGACATGGCCATTGGTTGTTTTTTTTTTTCATATTCTTTTCTTGTGATTATGTATTCTCCCATAAATGAGGGTGTAAACTCTAAAGAACCCCAATCATTGTCTAACAATTTTGACACTATTTCCATTTCTTTCTTTTCTTCTTGTAAAAGTTCTATGTTGGATGTCAAAATTAATGTGCTCAGAGGAATTTTTGTTCCTTTTTCAACTTATATGCAACTTTTTGGCTTGCGGTCCATTTCAACTTGGTATACCTCAAGTTGTCATGGACATATTTCATAATACAATGAAGAGTTGAAGGCATCACATGCATCTCATGAATCCATGGTCTTCCTAAAAGAAGATTGTATGAAAGATCATGAGGTGTGACATGAATAGGAGTTTGTAAGGTGACCTTTATGACTGTAATAGGTAAAGTAATCACACCGAGTGGTTTCCTTCCTACGTTGTTGAATCCTCAAATTGATAAAGCATCTGGTTGCATCTCTGATTTTTCTACTCACAACTTATCTAAGATTTTCACATTGTTCATGTTAAGGGCTAAGCCATTATCAACCATTCTTCATTTTATTCCTATTTGATTAAATTGAGCAATTATCATAAAGGCCTCATTTTTCTATCACAGTGCCAAAGGGGGTAGCTCATGTTGATGAAATGTTATGTCTATGTTAACTATATTCATTTCTTATATGACAGTTTCCACATCATTTTCATTTTTCCTAGGAGGAACCACTATTTGTTGCAAGGTTGTTTGAATCATACTGTGATAGTGTGGTGAATTATAAATTAAGTCCCATAGGGATATCTTTGTAGGAGTAATTTTAAGTTGCTCAATGCGATTATACTCCTTTCCATTATGCGAAGTTAGATGAGTGACACTAGGAAAAATGGGATTAGGTAAAGGTAAAGGTGTCTGGGTTGGTCGTTGTGGTTGCAGACTATTTCTAGTGTTGTATGTATGAGCAGTTATATTATGACCTAGTTGCTACAATACATGAGTCTTAGGTGGATAAAGGGTAAATGCGGGCTTGTTTTTAGGATTATATGAAGGTGGGTAAAGGATGAGTTGAGGCTAAATCACTTTAACTTCTTGTGTTTTTCATTTCTCATAATAAGACTTAGTGGATGGGATTTGTGAGATGAAGTCCTCAAGGGCTTCATCTAACATACGAAAGTCATCACTACTAAAAGGCTTGAGGGTTAAGTTAACTTCACTTGGTCTAGGTTTTTCATGACAAGCCTTAGTGGATGATCTTAGTGAGAGGACATCATCAAGGGCTTCATCTAGCATGTCCAAGTCAACACTACAAAAAGGCTTGGATTATATGCTTTTTCTATATTTAATCATTTTTTGAATTGTTTCTTTTGATGTTTTTTAGTTTTTGTTTTCATTTTCTAATGAATCTTATCTAAGTGAACTAGGAACTAATGTTGAAAATGAAAATTACAAAAATCTAATGCTATCCATAATTGAAATGAATGTAAATAATATTATTTCTAATGATTTTAAGGTAATAGAAAGCAAATAAATTGAAACAAAAAAGTAACAGAGGAAAACAAAAGATTAAAAACTAGAAATATAATTCTATAAACAACAGTGAATTTTTTTCACTAGGATTGATTCACCCAAGGTGGTGAATGATTTCCATTAGGGATTTTTTTTTCTTCAGAATTTTCAAAATTTTTTGGTTATTTTTTATGTTTTCTATTCTGTATGGTCTAGATCTAGGATACAAATATAGTTTTTCAATGATTTTCAATGAAATTAAGTGCAAAAATGCAAGCTAAATGAGCTTTTCACTAATGCAAAATTTGAAACCCTAGGATGCAAATTAAAGAATGAAAAGCCTAATGCAATGTTAATTTTAAGATGTAAATGCACTCCAAATTAGAAATATGATGATCTATATGCAGGTTCACCAAAATGAAATGTGGAAAAATGGTCGGTTTGCTACACTTTCTTTCACTTATAGGGTTTTGGACCTAAAAGGAGAAAGACCAAAGACCACTTTTCAACCTTTCACTCAAGAACAAACCCTTGATATTTCACCACAAAGGAGATTGAAATCTGACAAAGGTAAGGTTCTAGGGACTGTATAATTCCTAATGAGGGGTTCACCACCAAATATAATCTTGGAAAAGAAAATGTCTAAAAACATAGTTTGATATGCAAAAAAATTCTAAATGACCTAAAAAGTGCTCTAAAAATGTAAGTAGAATAGAAAAGCAAGAATGCAAATGGTGTACACCTAGAAACCTTGAAGAGACTGGAAATATCTCTGAAATTCTATAAATCTTGACTTTTTATGTTATTGGGACTCATTTGCCAACATGGGCGAATCAATCCTAGATCCTTGTTTCTGCACGGGAGTCCATTTTAGAAAAAAGGGTATTGTAATCTGCAAACAAATCTTATAGATAACTACAATGGGACTTGTTGATGGTGTTTTCTACACAGCAAAAACTCAGACAGAATGCAATATTCTATCTCTCTTGAAAGGTTATTTCCAACAATAAATTACTGAAAATCACCCCAAGGTCTCTCAGATGTCAGGTCATGACAATGCATAAACAACTCAGATAATATGTGAAATGCTGGTAATCACAGTCGGACCTTACTACAAGCAAACTATACCTTTCCAATTTATTAGATTGTGCAATATGATGATCTCCAATCCTAAATCTAACCAAATGATAAAGAAATAGCAAAAGATAAGGGTGCAAGAATATGATAAGATCTAAACTATTCCTATAATGAACAATGCAAATAACAGATATCTAGAATGGACCAATCTCAATTAACCAATTCTTGATCAACCCACAATGCAATCTCACAAGAATGGTGCAATCTTCTAAGGTATATAGATTTTCAAATCATAGATATTCATCCACAATCGAACTTAAGCACATATGAATATATCGTCCAGGTTGACTTCACTAGCCTACTACAATCAGATAGTTACCAGGAGTATAGACCAGAGATTGCTACAAACATTCTAAATATGAAATCATAAACATCATTCACCAAACTAATGTAATTCCAAGACACTAAATTCTAAATCTTTAAGCAATGTGAAAGATAAAACAATAGGAACCATGCAAGATAAGCTAACACAAGAGATTTCACCAGGAATACCACAATGTCTTCAATTGTATTAGATCACCAAAATGTTGCAATGATTCCACTGTTTGTTTACAATACTTGCTTCAAGAAATTGACAAAATGCTCTAACTCCTTTTCTCTAACTTAACTCTATTATCTCTTCTCTCTAATTTCTAATGTCTAATGCCTTTACAATGAAGCAGGAATGCCTTTATAGCAAATTCTCAAGATATGTCAGCCCATCCAAACATTTACAAAATAAAATAGCTAAAACAAATCAGCCTTAGGAATTTCAAAATAAGGCACACATTAAATGTCGATACATCATCAAGGTCAGCCTAGACACGGACCCCAATGTATCCCAGATCAATACATGCGCTATAATAATAGGGAAGCACAAATCTCAAGACAAGAATTAGCTACCGCCTCCCTTATCCTTATTCTGGGTGAATGATCCTTGAACCCTCAAAAATATTTTATCCAGCTCAGCAACAGGTGGCAAAGGCAAGATCCTAAGCCGACATTCTATGGAGCCAATCTCCTCCTTTGACTGCTTGACAGTCTTATTCCATTCATCTTTGTGGGCTTGATACTTATCCATTACTACTAGATAAGTTGTTGCATCATCCAGCTGGTGTAATGTTATAACATTCTCATAATCTGGAACATAAACATCATGCCGCCATTCCTTTAGTTGTTCCAGACTTAGGTACTTAGGGGCAATCTTTCTCCTGCCAGTCATGACCTCAAAAAATGCAATGCACCCCTCATATACTCTAGTTAAGTCACCATCTATCAGCTTCTTCTGCTTCTGAATCTTCCTCATGGCCTTCTGCCAAATCTGCAGAGCCTCAAACCATTCCCAAGGTTCACTAAGTCTAGAGGAAGGAAGAATCCCATCTGCAACCAATTGATCTTTACCATATTCCATAATGACTTTGGATTTCTGCAGTAGAAGGTCAATGTCCTCCTTGTCCTGGGATAGCACATATTCTAGCAATTCCTTAGCTTTGACTGCATCCTTTCCAACTAAAAGGATCTCCTTGATGGAATTATCTCCTTTTACTTCCACATCCCTCAGTCAATATATTGTAGTTTGAGCAGAAGCCTTCATCCTTTCAATTTCAGAGATGGTTTCCTTGGGTAAGAAACCAGGAGTGGCAGAGGAAGATGGGTGAAGAGATTGCAGAGGCTTCATCACCTCTTCCAAGCATTTCTTAAGTCTCTCATTTTCCTTTCTCAGCTCATGCTTGGTATGAGTCTCCTTCCTTAATCTGTCAACTATCACAACACTAAACCCTTCATACTCCTCAATATCCTGTTCCATAGATGTTGGCCCAATTTTAAAAGTCTGCACATTGTAATCTGTACCAGTGACTTCTTCTCTACTCTTGTCTACAGCAGGGGTGGCAATGTGGATCACTCTATTGCTTACTTCATCCCTTTCTATTCTTGAAACTACCTTAGCTGCCTTCTTCTTCTTACCTTTGCCGATTTTAGATAGCATCTCATCCCAATCCAAAGGAGTGTCTTCAACAACAACTTGTTTCTTCCTCATGATTTCCTTTTCAAGCCAATCCGGGACCGCAGGTTCTACCCAGATTTCCTCTGTTTTTGCTTCTTCCTATTGTTCTGTTGTTTTCTCCTCTTCCTTTTCAGGGAACTGCTCATCTTGATCACCTTCTTCAACCTCCACCTCTTGCACCGGTGATGGGGTTCTGACAGGAATACTTTCTTTTTTAGGTGATCCATTACCCTTCCTACTTGCCGGAGAATCTTCATATTGTACTAGAGGAGAAGGATGCTTTCCCACCTCTTCTACTTCAAGCTCAGCTGCCGCACCAAAGAGTGCTCCTTCCTTGAAAGGTTCTGCCTCTCCATTGGTCTCATGTTCCTCAAAAATTTCTTGCTCAGGCACACTTGGTGGAGGAGAAGTAGCCTTAGATGGCTCCACAGCTGGTAACTTTGGAGAAGAGTCCATCTTTTGCAAAATCTCCTTAGGAAAAGGAGTCCTGGATCTCCTCATATAAACTTTGGTCTTCTCTCCTGAACTCTCCACATCAACAATCGGAGGCTCATCTTTTGAGGTATCGTGACTTTTCTTCTTTGAACCCCTAGTTGTCCTTGTCCTCTTTGGTGGTGGAGGAACATCCTCTTCTTCTAGCTTTTCTAACTCTTCGTCATCAGAGGACCTACCTATTTTCAACGCCTGACTTCTTTTCTTTCCTTTTGGCTTTCTTTTTGGTTCCGACTCACTTTCATTAGGGCCTCTGATCTTTATTTTGAAAGGTGAGCTCTTTTGAGTTTTCCCTTTGGGGTCGTCTTCCCCAGATTCCTCTGAAGTAGACATAGGATTAAGGTTTCCCATCAAATTAAAGGTACAGGGTACCTTCTCACTCTCCAGCTCCCAAACCTTATGTTTTAGCCACGAAGTGGTAAATTTCATGACAGAGGCCATTAGGTCTTCCAATTCTATGACCTCATCCTCGTTCCAGTTTATTTCCCCGATTGACCTGTCCTTAACAGATTCATAGGCATGATCTTGTACCAGGTTTCCATCATCCTCCACTTGGTCAGGGATCAACTTGACATTGTATTGTCTAATTACATCAATAGGAAGCCTAGAGTACGTTTTCTTTCTTGCTTCAAAATCATCTTTGATGTTGGCCCAATAGTCCTCTAGTTCATCTTTATGACGGTACTCCTTGGTGGCCTTCTTCTGTGCTTCCCCAGTGATATCAAAGTTTTTTCTTTTGGAAAGGAAGGAGAAGTCATGAGCTGCCAACTCATCACCTGCTGCGTGTGCTAATTGAATGGAAGGGCACACTTCTGCTACGCCAATTCCAAGAGGGAAATCCCCACCAAAGCCTATTTTATGCTTCTCCTTTTTGACAATTACATCAAATTCACATATTTGTCTCACCAATTCCAATAACACAATATGATCCATAGGGTACCTAGGCAACCTGTATGGAGGAGCCGAGCATCCATCAATTCTAATGTAAGAAAAGGTAGGAAACTGAATGAACCAGGCTCCATATCTCTTTATTATTTCCTTCGCTCCTTCCGACAGTCTCACATGCTCGACATTTTGAAGCATCCTAGTGATGTGCATTATGAATGCATCATTGGCCCTTCTATAATCCCTGTGTCCTAGGTGCAATTCTGGGTAAATCTCATAGACTATGTCCTATCCAAATGTCCCCTATGGATTCAAACCCTTGTATGGGTAGAATCTAGCTAGCACATACATCACATAAGAGGACATGGTGAACATCTTGGTCTCTAGGACATCCCTTAGTTGTTTATCAATTATAGTGCTGATAAGCCCTGCCCAATAGTAGTTGGTTCCTTGTTCAATCTTGCTGATTACATGGAACATCCAACTCTCCAGTATTCTGGCACTCTTCAATCCTGCTACCCTGCTCAAGAATGTGATTGCATCATAAATATCTTATCTGAATCTAACCCTGTGCAATTGCTTGGGCAATTTGGAGTAATGTGACTTCGGCTTTTCCAACCAGGAATTGATCATCTGTTGGGCTTTGGTTGGCTCATTCTCATAATATGTCATGGCCATGTCCATGTTCAGAGCACACACAGAAGGCAAATCTGGCATGTCAAAGGCTTGGGCAATAGAAACAGGACTGAAATTGGCCAAGACTCTTCCTTCAGTGTTGACAACCCTTTGCGTGTCGAAGTCATACTGCCAGGCACACTCGAGGATTAAATCATAGCGCTAGATTGTAGGAGAAAACCCTACCACATGAACTAACCCGGACTTCATCATTCCATTTCTCAGGACTGATAGATCCTTCTGAGCCATTCTCTCTTTAAACTCTTCGTATCTCCAGGCTCCAACATTGGTGTTGGACACTTTAGACCACACAGAAGATATCTTGTTGTCAGGGAGCTAGCTCTTGGTGTCTAATCTTAACCTCTCTGCCTTTGAAATGGAGGATCCTTCCATGTCACCTTTGGATTTTCCTGTAGGGGCCTTGCTTGATTTAGCCTGCATTCATGAAAGAATGTCATGAGTATCCAATTATCATATGTATTCCAATCCAAATTTTAGCAAAAAAAATCATAAACGCCATCAAAATCCATCACAAATCACCAATCCTTGAAAATCTAGAAAAACAAAGCAATCTGGGAAAACGAGGTAAGCCAGGAAAATCTAGTCGGGGCAGAATTTCGAAGAAATCTGACCCAGATGGATTCTTGCTGCCAAAATATCATTAGTCAAATAAATGGCTAGTACGGAAAAAAGATCATAAGATTATCATGAAATTCATTCATTAGCAACAAGAAATAAACATTAAGCACTTACTCCATTAATCCTATCTTCAGGAAATCGAAAGAAGTAAAACCAGACAGGAAAACTGGGAAAGTCTAGATGAGATGGATTTTCGCGGACAGTTTGAGGTTTCGAAATTTGTCATACTCCACAGAATTAGCTGAAACTAGGAAAATCTGGGTGCGTAGAAATTCCGCGGACACCATGGGAACCTGACAAAAGACAAAACGCGAACCAGCGACTGAATGCTCATGCAAAACCTTACTAATTGGGATTCGAATGATTTCAAAATCAACGTCAACCAATCAAGATTCAAAATGCAAATGAATTTAAGTTATCGAGGCTTTCAAATGACGAGTCCTCATGGCAAAACAATGATGCCCTAATTTTGACTAATAAACCTCCTGCCATGAAAACCAAGGTTAAGCTCGGGGTTTGAAATGCCATCTACGAAAATCAATCTAAAGCACTCTGAGGCTTCCCAAGGGAGGGGTTATTTTAACATTAACAGAGGATATGTAAATTGCCACAATTTCATCGACCCTAACAAGATTTGGGCAAAGTATCAAAAATCCTAACCTCACAGGATACAAAAAATTACGCACTTAGGACAAAAATTTGACCCATAACACCATCCGAATGAATGCCCCATCATCAAATGGATAAATACAAGTACACATGGCATGGGTGATGTGGTTTTCATGAAGAGATGGGTCAAACCCCAATTCGATAAGAAGAAAATCATGACTAAACATGGGCTGACCCGAAATGACCATCAATCAACTCAGAAAACTCAATCATTGCGTAAACAAATGGAAGGGCCATCGACAACTTACCATGGATTAACCCAAATGAAACTCAAGCTCGAAGAAGTGACCATAAAGCAAACACGCCTTAGTAATGAAAACCTTAATCAGCACTTCAAACAATCCACACGCAAGCGGCTCAAAATCAATGATCAAAGCTCGAGCAAGGAATGCACTCAGACGTCAAATCAGCAAACAAGTGAATAATGAAATCGAAATGAGCTTAAAAGGTTTTAAATCCACCCATTTACGCGTTTGAGCAAAGGTACTTCAAGTATTAATGAGCGACAAGATGTGTCTGAAAAACCCAGAAACCCGAGCCTAGGACAGAATTTTAGAAAATCCCAAGATACACAGAAAATCCAGATGAACATGAATTCCGCGGGTATAGCAGAAACCGGGATTTTAACAAAGTTCAGGATTTTGGTGCAATCCGGGAAAATCTGCCAGAACTGGAAAATCCCGGAGTCAAGCAAAAACCCAGATTCGGAAAAATCAAGAATGAACAGACAACGAACCAGAGCCCGGGAAAATCCACTGGAGCTGGAAAATCCCGAATTTAGGTCAAAACCCAATTTTTCACTGAAAGCCAATTTTAATGCATTCAAGCCTCAAGGCAAGACCAAAACCAGTAAGACCAATATCTCAAGACCTTAAAAAGACAAATCCAATAAAACTAAATGTCAAAAGACATCACGAAAAGAGGGTCCCTACTCCAAGTGGGGCGTGTGTGCAAAACTGCACAACAATTGGCGACTCTGCTGGGGAAATGCTCCCGAGCATTTCGATGACAAAATGGAATCAAGAACCCAGAACTCACGGTCTCAACTCACCTATCCTGCCACCACCCATGTTAAAATAAAGAAGCCCCCTAGTCATCCAAACTTTCCTATACCAGGGTTAAAGTGTGTGCATATGCATTCATTATCCTCCTTTAGTTGCAACAGGAACCAAACTTGGCATGAACAAGCTACATAAGGATTCATACACTAAAAGTAACCTGGATAGAGCCTCGCTGCCAGTCAGGCGTCCATAGTCCCGACGAGGTTATCGCTGTGATTCTCCTGAACATAGCTCTACTGCTAGACAGGAATCTATAGCCCCGGTAGAGATATCTAGATCCCCCTAATGAGTTGAATTTAAACCTTTTAATTTTCAATATATATTTCCCTCTTTCTTTTTTTGTTATACTGCTTATCTTTTCACTGTTTTCACTTCAACATGTGAATAGTGAAGTCCACACTCAGGGATGAGAACCACAGTGGCACTAGAGCAGAAAAGGATTTTTCACTTGGTCAAACTTCATAAGGACCTTATGCAACTTCAGGTATCTTTAATTTAAAAATATGAGACCCTAATGTATTCCTATTCAAACTGACTAGAAAACCCTTTGCCTCAGCATAAGGATAAGTGACATTGGGTAGGGAATTCATACCATAATGCCCTGGAAGGATGATTAGAGTTTGTAAAAGAAATACCAAGAACATCAGTCCTACTTTGTCACCACTGTCATACAAATGCAACTAGGGATCCCCAAAAGAGAAGGGACCAAGAGTAAGAGTGACGCAAACCAAAACAAACAAACCAAAGCAAACATATTCTAACCAAAGCAAAGCAAGCAGAGCAAAAGGAAACCTACTCTAACGAAAAAAAACAACAGAAAACAACCTAAACTAACTATATACAAAGCAGGGAGCTGAAAACAACTCAGGACTGGAAATAATGCTTCAAATACTGCTCATTGACAGGCAGTGGAATATCTTCTCCCATGAGAGTCCTCAGACGGAAAGCATTATCTCCAAGTATTTCAGCAATCTGATATGGGCCAAGCCACAGTTTATCAAATTTCCCATGGTCCCCTTTTCGATCATGAGGTTTATCCCAGTATAGGACTAGGTCAGAAATCCTAAAGGCTTTAATCTTAGCCCTCCTGTCAAAGCACCTCTTAACTACCCCCTGATGTTTGGAAAAATTCTCACGGGCATTGTCTAATTTCTCCTTAAGGTGCAATAGTTCTATCAACCTAGCCTCCCTTCTATCCCCTTCATCATAAAACTCATTTATAAACTGTAAAGTTGGGATCTTGAGTTGAATAGGGAATACTGGCTCTAGACCATATACTAAGTGATAAGGAGATGTTCCATGGATGACTTAAGTCTTGTACGATCTGCCCAAAGGGCAAACCGAAGCTGGGTATGCCAGTCTTTTGGGTTCCTCTCTAACAGCTTACGGATGACAGTCAATAAGTTCTTATTAGAGGACTCTGCTAAGCCATTACCCTGAGGATAATAATTGGACGCAAACTTCACAACAATGCCATGATCAAAAGCCCAATTTGAAATTTCAAAGATGCGAAAGCAGGACCATTATCACAGACAACAGCAATAGGACATCCAAATCGATTAAGAATAGCAGACTCTAAAGAAATCAATCACTACCTCAGATGTACATTGCCTACAAGCAAAAGCTTCAGTCCATCTTGTGAAATAATCAGTAATAGTGAGAATGTACCTGTGTCCTGTAGAAGATGGTGGGTTGATGGGGCCTATGAAATCCATACCCCACTAAGCAAAAGGCCTTACCTCAGTGACTGGTTGGAGTGGAAGTGCTGCATACCTTTCCCTTGTTGCTGCAGTCTGGCACGTGTGACAGGTCCGACATGTTGGTGGACATCTTTGAACAATGTGGGCCAGTAATATCCTGCCCTCAAAATCTGATTTGCTGTGGCAATCACAGAACCATGGCTAGTGCCATACTTTTCGTGAAATTTGTTTATCACCCTTTCAGCTTCCTGTTTCCCAAGACACCTCAAATAAATGCCTTCATAATTTTTCTTGTACAAAATAGCTCCCTTTAGCATGGAACTGTCACTCTTCAATCGTAGGGCTCTCCTCTGGACAACATTAAGATGACCTGGAGATCGTTGGTTCAGCAAATAATAAACTATGTCATCATACCAGCCATCAGGGGAAACCTCCTCAATGTTATAATTCTGAATAGTCAATTCAGGACCTATTTCAGCCATGGTCTGAGTAAGTCCCTGTCCTCTTACCAACTTCATGGGCTGGATCTCAATATCGTACTCTTGCAGCATTGTCACCCACTTAGCTCTACACTCTCCTAGCTCATTTTGCATCAGAAGTAATTTGACTGCGGGGTCTGGGACAACTGCATAAACCTTATTCCTGAGGATATAATGTCTGAATTTCTTCACTGCTCTAACTAGAGCGTATGCCTCCTTTTCTACACTTGGGTATCTCAACTCAGCATCTTTTAATGAGGCACTCATAAAGGCAATGGGATGCTCATTTCCCTCATCAGACTTTTGAGTTAGCATTCATGCACATGAGTGGTCTGAAGCAAATGAATAGATGTGAAAAGTCTTGTTGTAATTAGGACTTACCAATACTGGAGCATCAACAATGGCTCTTTTGATCTCTGCAAAGGCTTCCTTCGCTTCCATAGTCCATTCGATCCTGGCATCTTGCTTCAACATTGCATTCAATGGTTTAACAATTTCAGCAAATCCAGTGATGAACTTCCTGATGAAGTTAATCTTGCCAAAGAAGGACTTCATCTCATTTTTTCTAGCAGGTGGCTGAATCTTCAGGATGGCCTCTACTCTTTCTGGATCAATAGCAATTCCCTTTTCTGATATCACATGTCCTAGTAGCTTCCCCTCTATTACTCCAAAAATACACTTTATAGGATTCGAGGATATGCCAAATTCTTTGCACCTTTGAAACACTTTGTGCAAATCTGAGATGTGATCCCCTTTGTTCTTTGAAAACATAGTCAGGTCATCCATATAAATAATGATGCATTTTCCTATGATATCCTTAAAAGAAATATCCATAGCCCTTTGAAATGTGGCTCCTGCATTAATGAGTCCAAATGGCATTCTCCTATAGGCAAAGGTATCCCATTTCATTGTCAAAGTAGTCTTGTGCCTGTCCTCATATTGAACCATTACTTGATTGTACTCGGAATAACCGTCTAGAAAGGACATCAACTGAGATCCATTAACCATTTGAAGTACTTCATCCAGTGAAGGGACTAGATAGTTATCATTTTCTGAGGATCTGTTTAAATTCCTGAAATCAACACAGAGTCTGATTTCTCCATTCTTTTTCCTTACTAGAACCAGGTTTTCCACCCATGTTGAATGTCTGACAGGAAATATGATTCTACCAGATAACAATTTTTGAACTTCTTTCTGTATGACTAGTTCCAATAATGCATTAATTGGTCTCTGCCTTTGCCTAAAGGGCTTGGCACCTGGCTTCAAAGGGATAGTATGAGTTATGATTGAGGTATCATAAGTTTTCAAGTCCTCATAACTCCAGGCTACTATATCAGGAAAGCTACGCAATGCTGCAATTATTCCTTGTCTCTCTTTTGGAGTGCATACTTTGCCTATAAAAATGTTCTTAGCATTATCTTCAGTTCCCATATTGTAAGTATCACACTGTCCATTGATAGACTCCTTCTTAGATTCTTGTTCCTGATCCTTGATTTTATCCATATCAAAAATCTTTTCCAACTATACCATTCCCCTTGGAATAGTATTTTATTTTAGATTCATCACTCCTTCTAAATCCAGTTCTGCTTCCTGGAGCTCTGTTTCATTTTTGATTTAGGAAGCAAAAATGTCTGTATTTGTGATAAAATCCAGAATATGCTTGTCATCTTTGAACACCTGGAAGTTAGTAACATTGTCTGGGACTGAAGGCACAGGAGTCAATTCTACAGTGAATTTCTTCAAACCTGACAAAGATAAAGGCTGCAGAGTGCTTGTCGCTTGAGTCAGAGAGTCAGCTGTTTGATTCTTCCACTGTGGTATTAGCTAAATGTTGAAGGCATCAAATCCTTCAATGAGGTCCCACACTCTATGCCTATAATTATTCATTCTTCTATCGTGGCATGAATATTGTCTCCTTACTTGCTTAATTACTAACTCAGAATCACCAAAAACTTACAGAATCTTAACCTTTTTCTTAAGTGCCATAAGAAGTCCATGAATTAATGCCTCATATTCCGCTACATTGTTAGTACAGTGAAATTGAAGCCTATGGGCTGCAAAGAAATTCTTACCTTTTGGACTGATCAGTTCAAACCATGCCCCAGCTCCATGCTTGGACTTGGATCCATCAAATCTAAGTGTCCAACACTGAGCAGCTGTAATCTTCTTCATCACATCCTTCGGCTGAATATTGCTGAATGGTTTTTTAGATGACTCAGGCTTCTTTTCTTGATAGTCTTTCTGAGGATCTTGCATATCTGTTTTAACTGCCAGGGTTGGATTCATGCATTTCTGTACTTGTTCTACTGCTGTTTGGCATAAATAACACTCCAACTCTGAATGGGAAGCATTATGAACTCTACACCAATTAGGTAAGAGTAATTCTTCAAAGCTTGTCCTTCTACCCAAGTGAATTTGATTTTCAACACACTGCTTGATGAATTCCTGAAAACTGTCTAATAGGCTGATCTAATTATCTTCAGTTTCCTCTTCTTCCTCCATTGATTTTGTCAGAACAGTAATAGGGCTCGATCCTGTTTCTGCATCGATAGGCATCATGTGTAGCATCAATACCTCCTCTGAGTCTAACTCCTCATACTATGTCGACAACATATAATTTCCCATGCCAACCTCTGATATCAGAACTTCTGTTGAAGTCTTTTGGTATTTTGTGATCATGTATTTCATTCTTAGCTCTCTCTCAATCCTAATCTGATTGGGCACTCCTTTCCAGGGAAGCTACATGTGAGAGTGATCAGTAGACACATAACCATTCAAAGCCTTAGTAAAATCTCTTCCTGGAATCAAACCATACACATCTGGGATATCAGCTACTTGAATATTGATAACATATTGAATCCTTGGGTCTGAAGCTATCTGCATATGAATCATGTTTAACTCTCCTACCACATTTACTTTAGTTCTATCCAATTGAGTCACCTTCTTCTGAGAGTCAGCAGGTGTAATCCCTAAAGCTCTACAAACTCCAAATGGCATCACATTGGTGGAAGCACCAGAATCTAGTAAACAATTATGTATATTCTTACCGAATATGCGCACATAGATCAGGAATGGTGGGGTTTCTATCTTCCCTTGGAACAAAGTTGGCTAAGTATCTACTTGAGCCACTTGAGTCTTGTCCTTTTCCTTTCCTTTGTCTCTAGGGGGAAAATCAGTCTGACTGTGTGCCTGATCTTGTGTTTTCACAGGTTGAGAACTAGAAATCTTGTTGTTATACTCATTAGAAGGTTTATCCAAAGACACAGGATGTGCATCATAAGTACCTAAAATTTCCTTCCTAATGGGAGGGAACCTTAATAACTCAAATGCTGAAAAATTTACCTTCAATTTTTTGAACTCCTCAGCAACATATGAAGCCATTTTCTCCTTGTTCATATCAGTGGAAGCTTCCCTAGAAGGTTCCTCTACCTTGTCCTTGCCTGCTTGAACAATCTTTTCCTTTTGTGGGTCAACTTGGGCCTGTCTTTCCTTCAAAAGGTATTGTCTAGAAACATGTGGATAAGATGGATTATTGCTAGCATTAGGATCTAGGGGAATACTGAAGTTGTTAGGATGAATGGAAGTGGTGAAAGGTCCCCCAGATTGTGGGCATCTATGAGGCATATCTCTCAAACCTTGCCTCTAGAACATCTGTACTTCCTCAACATAAGCCTCCTCCTGATTGAGGGGGCCATTATCATTCATTGTTTCTTCATTGAATAACTGAGCCACTCTATCCCCATTACAAATTAGATTTGTTTTCCCCTCCTAAGAGTCAGACTCCTCCTCTGGTACGTTTTCCTTACTTGCTGGGAAGGGAGCGTGATTTAATACCAGCATAGGAGAATCATAAGGGCTAGAGGGAACAATCTCCTGCCCATTTGTGTTATTCTCTACCTCATACTGGAAAATGGAGGCTGCAATTTGGAATTCTAGGCATTCTAACTCCAAATGCTGACTCATCTTATGTAGCCTACACTATCCTGATAAGGCTGCTTCAGCCAGGTATACACCACTGGGAGGCTTGTCCTGACTAACTAGCTGATTTGCAGATTGGTTGACCACTTGATTAGCTGGTTGATCCAATGGGGTGGGGACTCCTCCATTATTAGATCTTGTATTCCATGTTATGTTCTACCCTTGTGATTGCCTCTTATCAAATCTTGATCCACTACCTTGTCCCCTATCAAAATTTTGTCTCTTATCATTATCGTAGCCTCTGTCATTGTGGAATCCTCTCTCATTACGCTGTCCTCTGTCAAAATTCAGCCCTTGTGGAAACTCTCTATTCTGATTGGATTGCATAATCTTCTGAGCAACTTGTAGTTGGTTGTTTTGATTTCTTAGGTAGGTCACCTCTAGATTCAACTTCTTTATCTGCTCAGCCATTTCATCAATCCTCTCCTTATTTGGATCTCAATAAGGGGTCTAGTTTGGATTACTCTGAGGAGGGACAGGCATTGTAGTAGATCCCATAGACTGATGTAATACCTCAGAATTTTGTAGATAAGCAGGGAAACTATTTGGCTATGGCTGATACATAGGCTGATTAACCTGCTATTGAGGGAAGTTCGTCATAGGGGAAACTTGGCTCATGGGATGACCGGGGTGTGGCACCAAAGGTAACTAAGGTACTGGATTCATGATTGGAGTATGGTTGGTAAGTGCCTGATTTACTGCCTGAAGCTGATTGGGATGTGCAACTGGTCCTAGAGAAGGAAACGGTCCAGTCACATGTTGTCTCAGATCTGTGCTAAGCTTAACAGCTTCTGTATAGGCATCAGTTAGGTTAGTTGGAGGGTTGGGTCTCCACTTCAAAAAGGTTGCTGTAAGGTTGTCCAATGCTTCGTAATAGACTCCTAGGGCTGTATTGTTATCCAAAACACAAGGATCTTGAAGTCTGGTATACGCACAGTGAAACCTATTATTGAAACTGGATATTGGCTCATTGACTTCTCTCTTGACTCTAGTGAATTGCAAATACAATTCATTGGCACTGATGGGTATTCTAAACTTCTATAAAAAGGTAGTTTCAAGATCATTCCAATTGAGGATTGAACTAGAAGGGAGGTGATTGTACCAGTAAAAATCCTCTTCTCCTAGTGAATAAGGGAACAACCTACAAGCGATATCCTCATGAATAATCCCTCTATCTTTGAGGCAAGTTTGAAAAATCCTTATATGCTCTTCTGTAGTCTTGTTTGGGTCACTAACATGGAACTTTGAACAAAAGTGTTCAGGGTTTTTGGGCATTACATTGTAAGCATTAAAAGACAAAGGGGATGGATTATTAGCTAGGAAAGCCATTGGTAAAAGTGGGGGAGGTGGTTGTGGTTGGTTAACGATAGGCTAAGGTTGTTGAATGGGAACTGCCTCAGGGATGGGTATGACTTCAACTTCTAGATGCGAAGATGTGGATGATGCTGGTGAAGGGATGGGTGATGATGATTCTCCCCTTTCTCAAGTCCTTCTTGACCTAGTGGGGAACTCTAATTCCTATAAATCTTCCTCTCCTGGGGTAGATCTGGTATTTCTCCTATATCTTTCTAGAGAGATGGTGTTCAAGAAATGATCCAAGCAGGCCTTATTCACCTCCCTCCTTCTAGTGCCAACTGTTGATGGTGCTTTTCTGCACAGCAACAACTCGCATTGCACGCGATGAGTTCTGTCTCTTGAAAGGTTATTTCCAACAATAAATTACTGAAAATCACCCCAAGGTCTTCGAAAGTGTCGTCATGATGATGCATAAACAACTTAGATAATATGTGAAATGCTGGTAATCACAATTGGACCTTACTACAAGCAAACTGTATCTTTCCAATTTATCAAATTATGTGATATGATGATCTCAAATCCTAAATCTAACCGGATGATAAAGAAATAGCAAAAGATAAGGGTGCAAGAATATGATAAGATCTAAACTATTCCTAGAATGAACAATGCAAATGACAGATATCTGGAATGGACCAATCTCAAATAACCAATCCTTGATCAACCCAAAATGCAATATCACAAGAACGGCGCAATCTTCTAAGGTGTATAGATTTTCAAATCATAGACATTCATCCACAATTGCACTTAAGCACATATGAATATATGGTCCAGGTTGACTTCACCAGCCTACTACAATCAGATAGTTACCAGGAGTATAGACCAGAGATTGCTACAAACATTCCAAATATGAAATCATAAACATCATTCACCAAACTAATGTAATTCCAAGACACTAAATTCTAAATCTTTAAGCAATGTGAAAGATAAAACAACAAGAACCATGCAAGATAAGCTAACACAAGAGATTTCACCAGGAATACCACAATGTCTTCAATTGTATTAGACCACCAAAATGTTGCAACAATTCCACTGTTTGTTTACAATACTTGCTTCAAGAAATTGACAAAATGCTCTAACTCCTTTTCTCTAACTTAACTCTATTATCTCTCCTCTCTAATTTCTAATGTCTAATGCCTTTATAATGAGGCAAGAATGCCTTTATAGAAAATTATCAAGATATGTCGGCCCAGCCAAACATTTACAAAATAAAACAGCTAAAACAAGTCAGCCTTAGGAATTTCAAAATAAGGCACACATTAAATGCCAATACATCATCAAGGTCAGCCTAGACACGGTCCCCAATGTAGCCCAAATCAATACATGCCCTATAATAATAGGGAAGCACAAATCTCAAGACAAGCATTAGCTACCGCCTCCCTTATCCTTATTCTGGGTGAATGATCCTTGAACCCTCAAAAATACTTTATCCAGCTCGGCAACAGGTGGCAAAGGCAAGATCCTAAGCCGACATTCTATGGAGCCAATCTCCTCCTTTGACTGCTTGACAGTCTTATTCCAATCATCTTTTTGGGCTTGATACTTATCCATTACCGCCAGATAAGTTGCTACATCATCCAGCTGGTGTCCTATTATAACATTCTCAGAATCTGGAGCATAAACATCATGCCACCATTCCTTTAGTTGTTCTAGACTTAGGTACTTAGGGGCAATCTTTCTCTTGCCAGTCATGACCTCAAAAAATGCAATGCACCCCTCATATACCCTAGTTAAGTCACCATCTCTCAGCTTCTTCTGCTTCTGAATCTTCCTCATGGCCTTCTGCCGAATCTGCAGAGCCTCAAACCATCCCCAAGGTTCACTAAGTCTAGAGGAAAGAAGAATCCCATCTGCAACCAATTAATCTTTACCATATTCCATGATGATTTTGGATTTCTGTAGTAGAAGGTCGATGTCCTCCTTATTCTGGGATAGCACATATTCTAGCAATTCCTTAGCTCTGACTGCATCCTTTCCAACTGAAAGGATCTCCTTGATGGCATTATCTCCTTTTACTTGCACATCCCTCAGCCAATCTATTGCAGTTTGAGTGGAAGCCTTCATCCTTTCAATTTCAGAGATGGTTTCCTTGGGTAAGAAACCAGGAGTGGTAGAGGAAGATGGGTGAAGAGATTGCAGAGGCTTCATCACCTCTTCCAAGCATTTCTTAAGTCTCTCATTTTCCTTTCTTAGCTCATGCTTGGTCTGAGTCTCCTTCCTTAATCTGTCAACTATCATAGCACTAGACCCTTCATACTCCTCAATGTCCTGTTCCATAGATGATGGCCCAAGGTTAAAAGTCTGCACATTGTAATCTGTACCAGTGACTTCTTCTCTAGTCTTGTCTGCAACAGGGGTGGCAATGTGGATCACTTTGTTGTTTACTTCATCCCTTTCTATTCTTGAAACTACCTTAGCTGCCTTCTTCTTCTTACCTTTGCCGATTTTAGATAGCATCTCATCCCAATCCAAAGGAGTGTCTTCAACAACAACTTGTTTCTTCCTCGTGATTTCCTTTTCAAGCCAATCCGGGACAGCAGGTTCTACCCGGATTTCCTCTATTTTTGCTTCTTCCTGTTGTTCTGTTGTTTTCTCCTCTTCCTTTTCAGGGAACTGCTCACCTTGATCACCTTCTTCAACCTCCACCTCTTGCACCGGCAATGGGGTTCTGACAGGAATACTTTCTTTTTCAGGTGATCCATTACCCTTGCTACTTGCCAGAGAATCTTCATATTGTACTAGAGGAGAAGGATGCTTTCCCACCTCTTCTACTTCGAGCTCAGCTGCCGCACCAAAGAGTGCTCCTTCCTTGAAAGGTTCTGCCTCTCCACTGGTCTCATGTTCCTCAAAAATTTCTTGCTCAGGCACGCTTGGTGGAGGAGAAGCAGCCTTAGATGGCTCCACAACTGGTAACTTTGGAGAAGAGTCCATCTTTTGAAAAATCTCCTTAGGAGAAGGAGTCCTGGATCTCCTCATATAAACTTTGGTCTTCTCTCCTGAACTCTCCACATCAACAATCGGAGGCTCATCTTTTGAGGTATCCTGACTTTTCTTCTTTGAACCCCTAGCTGTCCTCGTCCTCTTTGGTGGTGGAGGAACATCCTCTTCTTCTGGCTTTTCTAACTCTTCCTCATCAGAGGACCTGCCTATCCTCAAAGCCCGACTTCTTTTCTTTCCTTTTGGCTTTCTTTTTGATTCCAGCTCACCTTCTTTAGGGCCTCTAATCTTTATTTTGAAAGGTGAGCTCTTTTGAGTTTTCCCTTTGGGGTCGTCTTCCCCGGATTCCTCTGAAGTAGACATAGGATTAAGGTTTCCCATCAAATTAAAGGTACAGGGTACCTTCTCACTCTCCAGCTCCCAAACCTTATGTTTTAGCCATGAAGTGGTAAATTTCATGACAGGGGCCATTATGTCTTCCAACTCTGTGACCTCATCCTCGTTCCAGTTTATTTCTCCGATTGACCTGTCCTTAACAGATTCATAGGCATGATCTTGTACCAGGTTTCCATCATCCTCCAGTTGGTCAGGGATCAACTTGACATTGTATTGTCTAATTACATCAACAGGAAGCCTAGAGTACATTTTCTTTCTTGCTTCAAAATCATCTTTGATGTTGGCCCAATAGTCCTCTAGGTCATCTTTATGACGGTACTCCTTGGTGGCCTTCTTCTGTGCCTCCCCAGTGATATCAAAGTTTGTTCTTTTGGAATGGAAGGAGAAACCATGAGCTGCCAACTCATCACCTGCTACGTGTGCTGATTGAATGGAAGGGCACACTTCTGCTACGCCAATTCCAAGAGGGAAATCCCCACCAAAGCCTGTTTTATGCTTCTCCTTTTTGACAATTACATCAAATTCACATATTTGTCTCACCAATTCCAATAACACAATATGATCCGTAGGGCACCTAGGCAACCTATATGGAGCAGCCGAGCATCCATCAATTCTAATGTAAGAAAAGGTAGGAAACTGAATGAACTAGGCTCCATATCTCTTTATTAGTTCCTTCGCTCCATCCGACAGTCTCACATGCTCGGCATTTTGAAGCATCCTAGTGATGTGCATTGTGAATGCATCATTGGCTCTTCTATAATCCTTGTGTCCTAGGTGCAATTCCGGGTAAATCTCATTGACTATGTCTTGTCCAAATGTCCCTCGTGGATTCAAACCCCTGTATGGGTAGAATCTGGCTAACACATACATCACATAAGAGGACATGGTGAACCTCTTGGTTTCCAGGACGTCCCTCAGCTGTTTATCAATTACAGTACTGATAAGCCCGGCCCAATGGTAGTTGGTTCCTTGTTCAATCTTGCTGATTACATGGACCATCCAACTTTCCAATATTCCAGCACTCTTCAATCCTGCTACCCTGCTCAAGAATGTGATTGCATCATATATGTCAGTCTTGAATTTAACCCTGTGCAATTGCTTGGGCAATTTGGAGTAATGTGACTTTGGCTTTTCCAACCAGGAATTGATCATCTGTTGAGCTTTGGTTGGCTCATTCTCATAATATGTCTTGGCCATGTCCATGTTCAGAGCACACACAGAAGGCAAATCCGGCATGTCAAAGGCTTGGGCAATAGAAACAGGACTGAAATTGGCCAAGACTCTTCCCTCAGTGCTGACAACCCTTTGCGTGTCGAAGTCATACTACCGGGCACACTCCAGGATTAACTCATAGCACTGGATTGCAGGAGGCAACCCTGCCACATGAACTAACCCGGACTTCATCATTCCCTGTCTCAGGACCGACAGATCCTTCTTAGCCGTTCTCTCTTTAAACTCTTCGTATCTCCAGGCTCCAACATTGGTGTCAGACACTTCGGACCACACAGAAGATATCTTGCTGTCGGGGAGCTGGCTTTTGGTGTCTAATCTTAACCTCTCTGCCTCTGAAATAGAGGATCCTTCTGTGTCACGTTTGGATTTTCCTGCAGCGGCCTTGCTTGATTCAGCCTGCATTAACGAAAGAATGTCATGAGTATCCAATTATCATATGTATTCCAATCCAAAGGTTAGCACAAAATCATAAAAGCCATCGAAATCCATCACAAATCACCAATCCTTGAAAATCCGGAAAAACAAAGCAATCCGGGAAAACGAGGTAAGCCGGGAAAATCCAGTCGGGGCGGAATTTCGGAGAAATCCGACCCAGACGGATTCTTGCTGCCAAAACATCATTAGTCAAATAAATCGCTAGTATGGACAAAAGATCATAAGATTATCATGAAATTCGTTCATTAGCAACAAGAAATAAGCATTAAGCACTTACTCCGTTAATCCTATCTTCGGGAATCGAAAGAGATGAAACCAGACAGAAAAACCGGAAAAGTCCGGACGGGACAGATTTTTGCGGATAGTTTGAGGTTCTGGAATTCGTCATACTCCGTGGAATTAGCCGAAACCGGGAAAATCCGGGTGCGCAGAAATTCCGCGGACACCACGGGAACCCGACGAAAGACAACACGCGAACCAGCGACTGAATGTTCATGCAAAACCTTACTAATTGGGATTCGAATGATCTCAAAATCGACGTCAACCAATCAAGATTCAAAATACAAATGAATTTAAGTTCTCAAGGCTCTCAAATGACGAGTTCTCATGGCAAAACAACGATGCCCTAATTTTGACTAATAAACCTCCTGCCATGAAAATCAGGGTTAAGCTCGGGGTTTGAAATGCCATCTACGAAAATCAATCTAAAGCACTCTGAGGCTTCCCAAGGGAGGGGTTGTTTTAACATTGACGGAGGATATGTAAATCGCCACAATTTCATCGACCCTAACAGGATTTGGGCAAAGTATCGAAAATCCTAACCTCACAGGATACAACAAATTACGCACTTAGGACAAAAATTCGACCCATAACACCATCCGAATGAATGCCCCCATCATCTAATGAATAAATACAAGCACACATGGCATGGGTGATGAGGTTTTCACGAAGAGATGGGTCAAACCCCAATTCGATAAGAGGAAAATCGTGACTAAACATGGGCCGACCCAAAATGACCATCAATCAACTCAGAAAACTCAATCATTGCGTAAACAAATGGAAGGGCCATCGACAACTTACCATGGATTAACCCAGACGAAACTCGAGCTCGAAGAAGCGACCACAAACCAAACACGCCCTAGCAATGAAAACCTTAATCAGCGCTCCAAACAATCCACACGCAAGCGGCTCAAAATCAATGATCAAAACTCGAGCAAGAAATGCACTCAGACACCAAATCAACAAACAAGTGAATAATGAAATCGAAATGAGCTTAAAAGGTTTTCAATCCACCCATTTACGCGTCTGAGCAAAGGTACTTCGGGGCATTAATGAACGACAAGACGTGTCTAAAAAATCCGGAAACCCGAGCCCAGGACGGAATTTCGGAAAATCCCAAGATACGCGGAAAATCCGGATGAACACGAATTCCGCGGATATGGCAAAAACCGGGATTTTAACGAAGTTGAGGATTTTGGCGCAATCCAGGAAAATCCGCCAGAACCGGAAAATCCCGGAGTCAAGCAAAAACCCGGATTCGGAAAACTCAGGAATGAACAGACAACGAACCAGAGCCCGGGAAAATCCGCCGGAGCTGGAAAATCCCGGATTCAGGTCATAACCCGGATTTTCACTGAAAGCCAATTTTAACGCATTCAAGCCTCAAGGCAAGACCAAAACCAGTAAGACCAATGTCTCAAGACCTTAAAAGGACAAAT
The DNA here is from genome assembly GCA_007258455.2 of Sequoia sempervirens. Lineage (NCBI taxonomy): Eukaryota > Viridiplantae > Streptophyta > Pinopsida > Cupressales > Cupressaceae > Sequoia > Sequoia sempervirens. The sequence continues at coordinate 246,131,589 of VDFB02353493.1, read as the reverse complement.
CCAATAAAACCAAAGGTCAAAAGACATCACAAAAAGAGGGTCCCTACTCCAAGTGGGGCGGGTGTGCAAAACTGCACAACAATGGCGACTCTGCTGAGGAAATGCTCCCAAGCATTTCGATGACAAACTGGAATCAAGTACCCAGAACTCATGGTTTCAACTCACCTATCCTGCCACCACCCATGTGAAAACAAAAAAGCCCCTAGTCATCCAGACTCTCCTACACCAAGGTCAAAGTGTGTGCATATGCATTCATTATCCTCCTTTAGTTGCAACAAGAACCAAACTTGGTATGAACAAGCTACATAAAGATTCATACTCTAAAAGTAACCTGGATAGAGCCTCGCTGCCAGTCAGGCGTCCATAGACCCGACGAGGTTATCGCTGTGATTCTCCTGAACATAGCTCTACTGCCAGACAGGCATCTATAGCCTCGGTAGAGATATCCAGATCCCCCTGATGAGTTGAATTTAAACATTTTAATTTTCAATATGTATTTCCCTCTTTTTTTTTGTTATACTGCTCATCTTTTCACTATTTTCACTTCAACTTGTGAACAGTGAAGTCCACACTCAGGGATGAGAACCACAGTGGCACTAGAGCAGAAAAGGATTTTTCACTTGGTCAAACTTCATAAGGACCTTATGCAACTTCAGGTATCTTTAATTTAAAAATATGAGACCCTAATGTATTCCTGTTCAAACTGACTAGAAAACCCTTTGCCTCAGTATAAGGATAAGTGGCATTGGGCAGGGAATTCATACCATAATGCCCTGAAAGGATGATTAGAGTTTGTAAAAAGAAATACCAAGAATATCAGTCCTACTTTGTCACCACTGTCATACAAATGCAACTAGGGATCCCCCAAAAGAGGAGAGACCAAGAGCAAGAGCGACGCAAATCAAAACAAACAAACCAAAGTAAACCTATTCTAACCAAAGCAGAACAAGCAGAGCAAAAAGAAACCTACTCTAACCAAACAAAACAACAGAAAGCAACCTAAACTAACTATATACAAAGCAGGGAGCTGAAAACAGCTCAGGACTGGAAATAATGCTTCAAATACTGCCCATTGACAGGCAGTGGAATATCTTCTCCGGTGAGAGTCTTCAGACGGAAGGCATTATCTCCAAGTATTTCAGCAATCTGATATGGGCCAAGCCACAGTTTATCAAATTTCCCATGGTCCCCTTTTTTATCATGAGGTTTATCCCAGTACAGGACTAGGTCAGAAATCCTAAAGGCTTTAATCTTAGCCCTCCTGTCAAACCACCTCTTAACTACCCCTTGATGTTTGGCAAAATTCTCAAGGGCATTGTCTCGTTTCTCCCCAAGGTGCAATAGTTCTGTCAACCTAGCCTCCCTTCTGTCCCCTTCATCATAAAACTCATTTATAAACTGTAAAGTTGGGATCTTGAGTTGAATAGGGAATACCGGCTCTAGACCGTATACCAAATGATAAGGAGATGTTCCACTGGATGACTTAAGTCTTGTACGATCTGCCCAAAGGGCAAACCGAAGCTGGGTATACCAGTCTTTTGGGTTCCTCTCTAACAGCTTACGGATGACAGTCACTAAGTTCTTATTAGAGGACTCTGCTAAGCCATTACCCTGAGGATAATAATTGGACGCAAACTTCACAACAATGCCATGAGCAAAAGCCCAATTTGAGAATTTCAAAGATGCGAAAGCAAGACCATTATCACAAACAACAGCAATAGGACATCCAAATCGATTAAGAATAGCAGACTCTAAGAAATCAATCACTACCTCAGATGTACATTGCCTACAAGCAAAAGCTTCAGTCCATCTTGTGAAATAATCAGTAATAGTGAGAATGTACCTGTGTCCTGTAGAAGATGGTGGGTTGATAGGGCCTATGAAATCCATACCCCACTGAGCAAAAGGCCTTACCTCAGTGACTGGTTGGAGTGGAAGCGCTGCATACCTTTCCCTAGTTGCTGCAGTCTGGCACGTGTGACAGGTCTTGACATGTTGGTGGACATCTTTGAACAATGTGGGCCGGTAATATCTTGCCCTCAAAATCTGATTTGTTGTGGCAATCGCAGAACCATGGCCAGTACCATACTTTTCGTGAAATTCGTTTATCACCCTTTCAGCTTCCTGTTTCCCAAGACACCTCAAATAAACGCCTTCATGATTTTTCTTGTACAGAACAGCTCCCTTTAGCATGAAACTGTCACTCTTCAATCGTAGGGCTCTCCTCTGGACAGCATTAAGATGACTTGGAGATCGTTGGTTCAGCAAATAATAAACTATGTCATCATACCAGCCATCAGGGGAAACCTCCTCAATGTTATAATTCTGGACAGTCAGTTCAGGACCCATTTCAGCCATGGTCTGAGTGAGTCCCTATCAGAATAAGAGCGACAAGCAAAAGCTTCCACTCCATCTTGCCAAAGCAGGACTTCATGTAGCTTGTTCATACCAAGTTTGGATCTTGTTGCAACTAAAGGAGGATAATGAATGCATATGCACACACTTTGACCTTGGTATAGGAGAGTCTGGATGACTAGGGGCTTCTTTGTTTTCACATGGGTGGTGGCAGGATAGGTGAGTTGAAACCATGAGTTCTGGGTTCTTGATTCCAATTTGTCATCGAAATGCTCGGGAGCATTTCCCCAGCAGAGTCGCCATTGTTGTGCAGTTTTGCACACCCGCCCCACTTGGAGTAGGGACCCTCTTTTCGTGATGTCTTTTGACCTTTGGTTTTATTGGATTTGTCCTTTTAAGGTCTTCAGATATTGGTCTTACTGGTTTTGGTCTTGCCTTGAGGCTTGAATGCGTTAAAATTGTCTTTCAGTGAAAATCCGGGTTAATTTTCCAGCTCCGGCGGATTTTCCCGGGCTCTGGTTCGTTGTCTGTTCATTCCTGAGTTTTCCGAATCCGGGTTTTTGCTTGACTCCGGGATTTTCTGGTTCTGGCGGATTTTCCCGGATTGCACCAAAATCCCGAACTTCGTTAACATCCCGGTTTTTGCCATATCCGCAGAATTCGTGTTCATCCGGATTTTCCGCGTATCTTGGGATTTTCCGAAATTCCGTCCTGGGCTCAGGTTTCCGGATTCTTCAGACACGTCTTGTCGTTCATTAATGCCAGAAGTACCTTTGCTCAGACGCGTAAATGGGTGGATTTAAAACCTTTTAAGCTCATTTCGATTTCATTCTTCACTTGTTTGTTGATTTGGCGTCTGAGTGCATTTCTTGCTCGAGCTTTGATCATTGATTTTGAACCGCTTGCGTGTGGATTGTTTGGAGCGTTGATTAAGGTTTTCATTGCTAGGGCGTGTTTGGTTTGTGGTCGCTTCTTCGAGCTCGAGTTTCGTCTGGGTTAATCCATGGTAAGTTGTCGATGGCCCTTCCATTTGTTTACGCAATGATTGAGTTTTCTGAGTTGATTGATGGTCATTTCGGGTCAGCCCATGTTTAGTCACGATTTTCCTCTTATCGAATTGGGGTTTGACCCATCTCTTCGTGAAAACCTCATCACCCGTGCCATGTGTGCTTGTATTTATTCATTAGATGATGGGGGCATTCATTCGGATGGTGTTATGGGTCGAATTTTTGTCCTAAGTGCGTAATTTGTTGTATCCTGTGAGGTTAGGATTTTCGATACTTTGCCCAAATCCTGTTAGGGTTGATGAAATTGTGGCGATTTACATATCCTCCGTCAATGTTAAAACAGCCCCTCCCTTGGGAAGCCTCGGAGTGCTTTAGATTGATTTTCGTAGATGGCATTTCAAACCCCGAGCTTAACCCTGGTTTTCATGGCAGGAGGTTTATTAGTCAAAATTAGGGCATCGTTGTTTTGCCATGAGAACTCGTCATTTGAGAGCCTTGAGAACTTAAATTCATTTGTATTTTGAATCTTGATTGGTTGACGTCGATTTTGAGATCATTCGAATCCCAATTAGTAAGGTTTTGCATGAACATTCAGTCGCTGGTTCGCGTGTTGTCTTTCGTCGGGTTCCCGTGGTGTCCGCGGAATTTCTGCGCACCCGGATTTTCCCGGTTTCGGCTAATTCTGCGAAGTATGACCAATTCCGGAACCTCAAACTATCCGTGAAAATCCGTTCCGTCCGGACTTTTCCGGTTTTCCTGTCTGGTTTCATCTCTTTCGATTTCCCGAAGATAGGATTAATGGAGTAAGTGCTTAATGCTTATTTCTTGTTGCTAATGAACGAATTTCATGATAATCTTATGATCTTTTGTCCGTACTAGCGATTTATTTGACTAATGATGTTTTGGCAGCAAGAATCCGTCTGGGTCGGATTTCTCCGAAATTCCGCCCCGACTGGATTTTCCCGGCTTACCTCGTTTTCCCGGATTGCTTTGTTTTTCCGGATTTTCAAGGATTGGTGATTTGTGATGGATTTCGATGGCTTTTATGATTTTGTGCTAACCTTTGGATTGGAATACATATGATAATTGGATACTCATGACATTCTTTCGTTAATGCAGGCTGAATCAAGCAAGGCCGCTGCAGGAAAATCCAAACGTGACACAGAAGGATCCTCTATTTCAGAGGCAGAGAGGTTAAGATTAGACACCAAAAGCCAGCTCCCCGACAGCAAGATATCTTCTGTGTGGTCCGAAGTGTCTGACACCAATGTTGGAGCCTGGAGATACGAAGAGTTTAAAGAGAGAACGGCTAAGAAGGATCTGTCGGTCCTGAGACAGGGAATGATGAAGTCCGGGTTAGTTCATGTGGCAGGGTTGCCTCCTGCAATCCAGTGCTATGAGTTAATCCTGGAGTGTGCCCGGTAGTATGACTTCGACACGCAAAGGGTTGTCAGCACTGAGGGAAGAGTCTTGGCCAATTTCAGTCCTGTTTCTATTGCCCAAGCCTTTGACATGCCGGATTTGCCTTCTGTGTGTGCTCTGAACATGGACATGGCCAAGACATATTATGAGAATGAGCCAACCAAAGCTCAACAGATGATCAATTCCTGGTTGGAAAAGCCAAAGTCACATTACTCCAAATTGCCCAAGCAATTGCACAGGGTTAAATTCAAGACTGACATATATGATGCAATCACATTCTTGAGCAGGGTAGCAGGATTGAAGAGTGCTGGAATATTGGAAAGTTGGATGGTCCATGTAATCAGCAAGATTGAACAAGGAACCAACTACCATTGGGCCGGGCTTATCAGTACTGTAATTGATAAACAGCTGAGGGACGTCCTGGAAACCAAGAGGTTCACCATGTCCTCTTATGTGATGTATGTGTTAGCCAGATTCTACCCATACAGGGGTTTGAATCCACGAGGGACATTTGGACAAGACATAGTCAATGAGATTTACCCGGAATTGCACCTAGGACACAAGGATTATAGAAGAGCCAATGATGCATTCACAATGCACATCACTAGGATGCTTCAAAATGCCGAGCATGTGAGACTGTCGGATGGAGCGAAGGAACTAATAAAGAGATATGGAGCCTAGTTCATTCAGTTTCCTACCTTTTCTTACATTAGAATTGATGGATGCTCGGCTGCTCCATATAGGTTGCCTAGGTGCCCTACGGATCATATTGTGTTATTGGAATTGGTGAGACAAATATGTGAATTTGATGTAATTGTCAAAAAGGAGAAGCATAAAACAGGCTTTGGTGGGGATTTCCCTCTTGGAATTGGCGTAGCAGAAGTGTGCCCTTCCATTCAATCAGCACACGTAGCAGGTGATGAGTTGGCAGCTCATGGTTTCTCCTTCCATTCCAAAAGAACAAACTTTGATATCACTGGGGAGGCACAGAAGAAGGCCACCAAGGAGTACCGTCATAAAGATGACCTAGAGGACTATTGGGCCAACATCAAAGATGATTTTGAAGCAAGAAAGAAAATGTACTCTAGGCTTCCTGTTGATGTAATTAGACAATACAATGTCAAGTTGATCCCTGACCAACTGGAGGATGATGGAAACCTGGTACAAGATCATGCCTATGAATCTGTTAAGGACAGGTCAATCGGAGAAATAAACTGGAACGAGGATGAGGTCACAGAGTTGGAAGACATAATGGCCCCTGTCATGAAATTTACCACTTCATGGCTAAAACATAAGGTTTGGGAGCTGGAGAGTGAGAAGGTACCCTGTACCTTTAATTTGATGGGAAACCTTAATCCTATGTCTACTTCAGAGGAATCCGGGGAAGACGACCCCAAAGGGAAAACTCAAAAAACCTCACCTTTCAAAATAAAGATCAAAGTCCCTAAAGAAAGTGAGCCGGATCCAAAAAGGAGGCCATGAGGAAGATTCAGAAGCGGAAGAAGCTGATAGATGGTGACTTAACCGAGGTATATGAGGCATGCATTGCATTTTTTGAGGTCATGACTGGCAGGAGAAACATTGCCCCTAAGTACCTAAGTCTGGAACAACTAAAGGAATGGTGGCATGATGTTTATGCTCCAGATTCCGAGAATGTTATAACAGGACACCAGCTGGATGATGCAGCAACTTATCTGGCGGTAATGGATAAGTATGAAGCCCACAAAGACAATTGGAATAAGACTGTCAAGCAGTCAAAGGAGGAGATCGGCTCCATAGAATGTCGGCTTAGGATCTTGCCTTTACCACCTGTTGCCGAGCTGGATAAAGTATTTTTGAGGGTTCAAGGATCATTCGCCCAGAATAAGGATAAAGGAGGCGGTAGCTAATGCTTGTCTTGAGATTTGTGCTTCCCTATTATTATAGGGCATGTATTGATCCGGGCTACATTGGGGACCGTGTCTAGGCCGACCTTGATGATGTATCAGCATTTAATGTGTGCCTTATTTTAAAATTCCTAAGGCCGACTTGTTTTAGCTGTTTTATTTTGTAAATGTTTGGCTGGGCCGACATATCTTGAGAATTTGCTATAAAGGCATTCCTGCCTCATTATAAAGGCATTAGACATTAGAAATTAGAGAGAAGAGATAATAGAGTTAAGTTAGAGAAAAGGAGTTAGAGCATTTTGTCAATTTCTTGAAGCAAGTATTGTAAACAAACAGTGGAATTGTTGCAACATTTTGGTGGTCTAATACAATTGAAGACATTGTGGTATTCCTGGTGAAATCTCTTGTGTTAGCTTATCTTGCATGGTTCCTGTTGTTTTATCTTTCACATTGCTTAAAAATTTAGAATTTAGTGTCTTGGAATTACATTAGTTTGGTGAATGATGTTTATGATTTCATATTTGGAATGTTTGTAGCAATCTCTGGTCTATACTCCTGGTAACTATCTGATTGTAGTAGGCTGGTGAAGTCAACCTAGACCATATAGTCATATGTGCTTAAGTTCAATTGTGGATGAATGTCTATGTTTTGAAAATCTATACACCTCAAAAGATTGCACCGTTCTTGTGATATTGCATTGTGGGTTGATCAAGGATTGGTTATTTGAGATTGGTCCATTCCAGATATCTGTCGTTTGCATTGTTCATTCTAGGAATAGTTTAGATCTTATCATATTCTTGCACCCTTATCTTTTGCTATTTCTTTATCATCCGGTTAGATTTAGGATTTGAGATCATCATATCACATAATTTGATAAATTGGAAAGATACAGTTTGCTTGTAGTAAGGTCCGATTGTGATTACCAGCATTTCACATATTATCTGAGTTGTTTATGCATCGTCATGACCTGACACCCGAGAGACCTTGGGGTAATTTTCAGTAATTTATTGTTGAGAATAACCTTTCAAGAGAAATAGAATATTGCATTCTGTCTGAGTTGTTGCTGTGCAGAAAACACCATCAACACTACCCTCGATGGAAAGCTGGGCATAAGGGGCCTTGCTAAAGCTCCCTGATTACCCACTCCTTGCTGTCCTACCATGTTTACTTGTCCCATTTGGTCCATTCTTTGTATTAAATTTGCTAACCGGTCATTAGTTTCCTGTGCTTGTTGGGCTGCCCTACCTTGTCCCCTAACCAAAGCATCAAGAAGAAACATCAATCTGTCGGGAGGTGCCTCATTCCTCTCATTCATTTCATTCCTTTCACCTTCACCACCCCTATCTCCCATGTTTTCAATACTAGATGACCCAATAGATGATTGTTCTAAATGCTGCCCTTCCTCTGATGGTGGCCATTGTTCCCAAAAACCCTCTTTTTTTTTCCTACTTCTTTCTAAGTATCTTCTTTCCCTATCACTCAAGCTCATAGAAAATCACACCCACTAGTTGGCAAGACTGATTTGGCTCTCATACCACTATAATAAACAACCCCAAATATTTTTCTTTTTTGAAACTTCACTACTGCTGTTATGATTTTCTGAATATGTTTGCCTTTGTTTTTTCCCATGTATTTGACATAGTTTCATCATGCAATGATAGAGAACATAGAATAGAAAATAATATGAAACTTGCTGATTGTGAGGGTTTCAAAGTTTGTTTGAGATGTTTGCTTGGAGTTATTTCATACGCCATACAACATTTGATATGCCAATTGATAGAGAATAAAATGCAGAGGTAAAAACCATATAAAATCTACTTGTAGACCCAACTGTAACAGATTATAACACTTAGATTATAACACCAAAAAATTAGAGTCTTTCAAATTCATTACAAAACTCAAAATGTCAACTTTCAGAACTGTTTTCAAATCACCTAACAACTGATATGAGAATCCCATCGAGCTCGCCTACACCAATGATGAGAGCCTTCAACTCCAAGCCCAAAAAACGCCATTATCTCCTCTTTAACCAGCTACAGAAATTGACTTGCAGCTCCCTGTATGGACGACTAGCAAACAAGGTGACACCCAAAAGGACAGCTGGCAGCTAGGGGCCACCTAGCAGATAAAATCCAAATCTTCACTAAAAAATGCATTCTTACACTTGTTGGAAACGCCTTGGGGAGGGCTAGCCATAGATGCGATACCCATTTGAATTCACTAGGCCATTCAAGAGTTATGAACCAAAACCTTTGTTCAGGTCCAAAGTGTAGTGTCCAGAAAATGGAAGGAACTCACCAAAAAATCACTTAGAAATCCATGCCACACTAAAGGAAAGCAATCTCACACCAAAACTAGACTGAAACTCCTCAGAAGAACTGAAATATATTCATTTACAAAAACCAACAAACTGTAAACTGAAGCCCAAATGTGATTCCTGAATGAAACCACCATTCACCAACTTGAGCAGATCTTTCACTGTTGAAACTAGCCTTAGATATTGAGGGTTGTCGTCCTCAATCCCGTTCTTCGACCTTTTGGTAACAAACCAGCAGCATCTTTGTAAGTCGTCACAATCAACCATAAAGAAATGAGCCTCCAAATGAAGCTTTTAAAAGTTCACTTTCAAATTTGGGCAACCAAGGGAGAAAACCTAAAACCCACACCCACTTTATATTTGTTTTTTTTATTTATTTCAAATCTCACTGAAAACATTAGCTTTAGTTTTTAATTTAACTTCATTCCTTAGTTTGGGCGCCTATCCCTTATCCAACATACAGAAACATTTTAGTTGCTTTAAAAACAACTTAAAGTCATTACTAGGCGCCATGGTACTTTTTGTCCCCTTTTTGATCCTCAACATTAAAATATAAAGTTACTTTGTATTAATCCAATTTCGAAGGGGAAATCAAATATTTAAATATTTCAACCTTAGAAACTGAAGCCTCAACTGAAAAATGCTACTGAGTGGTAACCCTGACCAAGTCTAGCTTACCCTAAAATTGACTTACTAGTTTTAGTAAGCACTAAAAATAGCCAGTAATCACAAAAGCTCAAACTAGAGAGGTACTGAGATGCACAAAGGGCTCACGGGAGACTGAAGCCCAGAACTAGACCCCCTACTAAACATAGCATAGCACTTACTAAAAATAGTAAGTGTATCTGAATCCGACTAATCCGAAAGAGGACATCGAAAATGAGGACATTACAGAATATTGGTCATATCAAGTTGTATGTCAATAGTAATTAACTCATTGAATTATCCATTGGCTCGAGGAATGCAATCATCTTATAGCAACCCCCCATGTTTGTCAAATAATGTCCATGTGTAGAGATGATGTAAGACTTAAGAACATTAGTAGCCTTGTAACTGCCAATTGAACTCTTCTATCCAAAACAAACAAGGATGATTACAGCCTTGTAACGGTCACTTGAACTCTTCTATCTAATACAAACAAGGACAATTGGGATGTTGTGATGGATTTGTATGTTAATTTTATGCAAAAATATCCATTTTCTAAAAGAGAAAATGACGTAATGTAAGGATAGAAAGACAGAATTATATGCAAAACTATTTAAGAAGATTAAAAAAAACTTATTAACTAAAAGTGCTGCATATTAGACTCTTAACAGACATAAGCAATGGAGAATATTACAACAGAAATATACAAATGGCTCACCCATTTGATACCACATGAAGGCACAATGGCTTTTGTAATATGTCCCCCAACCACACTAATTACACTCAATGTCGGTGAACCCAAGGATGGAAATTTTGCCTACTGATTTGCCTGCATAGATTAATGAATTGAGCATGGTATGCCCTCTATACCTTGATGAATTGCCATGCCATTTACACACAGATATGTAGGAGACTGTTTTTATATCTTTTACCACACCTACCTACATGTTTTCGACCACAGTTGCCATCCAAATGAAAATTGAATATACTTCACACGTTTCACCCTATTTTAGTGTCCATTCCCTTAGACATGTTTAAAGACTCGTACACCTTGTTTATGTGCCCAAATCCCTTCATTGAGGTATCATGCAAGCCAAACATGCATCCCATAGTTGTCTCTTGCCCATTCCCCACATCTTGGGAACTTGTGTCCTCAAGTATGCTTGCACGGTCACACTAGTGTCCACCATCAAATTCAAATTTGAAACAATTAAAATCCATGATTTATGGACTCACAACATATTTCAAATGGCTAATTTTCCAATCAAACCTTCTAAGAAATCATTAGGACCTCCATTTGAATCTCTCTAGCTTGATCTCTCTAGCAATTATTTTCTCACTCTCAGATTTTTCAGCATTCTCTTGCTCCTCTTGGCCTTCCACTGCCAAAATCTCAATCCTTTACTTCGTTCATAGCTGCACCTTGCCAAAACCTTGAAAATTTCCTCCCTCCATAGACATGGCAGCTTGTTGAGTTCTTCTGGCAACTTCCTTCATTGCAAACTACTGCACACACTTTATCAAGCCTGCTAGGTTTCTTTATCCACACCTCTTGCACCCACCACAAATAACAACCAGCACCATAGGGACTCGCACACTCTCATCTTACTAACTACTTCAAGGCTGAAACATGCAATCTCCAAATCAGAGATCACCATTTTTTGTGCTCCCTCGAACTTTCCATCAACAATATCTCCTTACAAGTTGTTTGATTACAAAGTCTGCAAACACTGTGGAGACCACAAAAATCCGGCAAGCAACTTCAACAAGTTTCAACTTCTACAACACAAGGTCACTACCCTCATCAACGGTCATGAGCATTCAAGAGTGTGAGTTTAGGTTCAAAGGCATGAATTGTAGGGTCAAACAGCTTTCAAAGAAATTTTAAGGCAAAGTTCACTAGCACGGTCATAAGTTCATGATCACAACTTCCGAGTCAGGACCATATGATGCAGTTCCAATTTTCCAGAAACAATTTGTGAGCATCTAGCAACCACTCCTCTAGTCTTATGCAGCTTCTTCCAGCATTCTTCCTTCATCAAACTTTGAATCATGGACGCTTTCCTCTTTCTAGTAACAATTACATTTCAATTCCCAGCTCACTGTGTTTATCCCATTTAATATATAGATCTGAAATACTTGTTATTCTATATTGTTAGTCTAAGAAAGAAAAACACACTAGTAAGCTAAAGTAATGAACCTTTACAATCTATGTTACCGGATTCGTACCCACAGGCCTCGAACCCGGTTCGGGTTCGTCTGTGGGTTCGTGCTGGGTACGCACAGGGTGCGTGCCCAGCACTGTGGGTTCGCCAGGGTTCGTGGGTTCGTGCTGGGTACGTGTGGGTTCGTGCTGGGTACGCACAGGGTGCGTGCCCAGCACTGTGGGTTCGCCAGGGTTCGTGGGTTCGTGCTGGGTACGTGTGGGTTCGTGCTGGGTACGCACAGGGTGCACCCATACATAATTATTTTGCAGTCACCTTAAATGTGATTATTGCGGCCCACCGTGATAGGAAGTTTCATCTCTTCTACAAACCTCTGTTACATCATTAGATTTGGAGCCTAAAATATAATATCCATGTCTGACAAAAACACCTTTGTTCACCAAGTTTCTGAGATGGGAATGGTAGGAAACAATGGGACACATTTCAGTGATGACAGGGAACAGGAGGCCTTTTTTCCAGGGGTTAGCAATTGAAAAAATAGCAGAAATTTAAACATATAGAAAAATTCAAATATTCATATGATAAGGCATTCACCATATTCATGGTATAATCATCTATAATACATTAGAGCTGAATTGAGAATTCAAATGAATTGATATAAAATTAACAAAAAATCAATGTCTAATCATTTGAGTTTTCATTACCTTTGTTGATCAAGTATCATACTATGAAATGATTTAGTTTTACAATTCTCTATATTTCTCTTATTTTTTTGTATATATAATACATATATATAGATTTATAATATATTAAATTATTAATATATATATATATATATATATACACACACGTACCCATACGTACCCAAACCCCTAAAAAAATTTTGCCCGTACCCACGTACCGGGTTCTCGTACCCGAACCCGTCCCCGAACCCGAACCGGTAACTTAGTTTACAATAGAGTGTTTTTGATTTAATCCTATAGTTGCAAACACCATCCATCTGGAAAACTACATAATTTCAATGTAAAGAAATGACAAATGGTTGATGTTGCAGTATGAAGATAATGACATAGCCAAAGAAGACAGAAAAGCAAGCCATTGCTTAAAAGAATAGCATGGAACTACAAGATTTTTCACATATTATGCATAAGGACCAAGAGAAGTTGGTAGAGTAGAAGTCAAGAGAAAAAGTAAACAAAAGCAAAAGGTTGAGGAAGATCTGAAAAAATGCATTATGCGTATTAGCCTTATACTTGGCTACATTGAGAGAGACCACCATATTTTGCAAAGTGAAAGATAAAGCCACCTCAATTTTCTTCAAGAGGTGGAATCTACAAAGCATTTTATTTTCTGATGTCCAGTTTACCATGAAATCCATAGAAATACTATTGTCTATTTCAAGATTACGGTGATTCTCTTTCCACTTTCTTCTGCTGCCCTGATCACAGGTGCTTGGCCTTTTTTCTTGATGAGATCTCTAGCTTCAAGCACAGGTCTCTATGGGGTGATCCCAAATTTACCAGATTGATTACTTCTTTCTTTAAACCCATCACTATTGGTGGAGGCATTAAACACAGTTTAGACACTTTTGATTCACGCATGGGTACAAATCAAAGAGGCATTGCTCTTCCTTGAGATCTACGAGTGAGGCTCCCTAACACCCTAGTTCTCACTCTAGTAGTTGTTGCTGTAATTCATAGCAGCATTAGGGACCCTCTCTCACCTCCATTCCAGGTCCAGATCCCAATTGATAGGAGCATTGTACAATTTTTTAAGTTTTTTCTCATTACCAAGAGCTCTTCAGCCTCAAATGTTAGGGAGCATTCTACATGGCATTGACTACCTTCGAGGAATTTTTAGCCTAGCCCTCTTAGCTATGGATTTTCCCTAGCAAGCATCCTCAAACTCTACATTGGTACTTGCACTATGATCAATGACATTTGCATTGGATCCTCCAACACTTCTCAAAACACTAATTTTGATTCCTAGCTTGGATGGTCTTTTTCTATTTTTTACCTTATGGAGCCTTCCTCACCTTTTGCTTTTATTGTTGTACTTGCTTGGTGTATGCCCCATTTTAGGTTAGCCTCATGTGTGTATGTTTTATGTCTAGGACCTTTTTTCCCCTAGTCCTTTGGCATCGTACATGTTCATTCCATTAAAGTAAATATATTTTTGGTCATTATGCACATTAATATATTTTCTTTCTTTATTTTCTACTTTTTTCTTCAGTACCTTCTTCCACTACCCTAATCGGAGATGCTTGGCCTTTTACCTTTAAGAGGTGCCACCTTCAAACATCAAGCTATGCAAGAGACTGTGAAACTACCAAATTATTTAGCTCATTCTTATTACCTATTTCTCAAGGTGGCTATGTTAAAAATCCTTTCAATGTTATAATTACCTACACAAATTGTGATGGATTGGTCAGACGGCAACTCCCTCTATGAGCAATTATTGGTGTACCTCATTTACTCATACCAAACATTGTGGATCTACTCCTCGACCTAGAGTATCTACTATCATTACTTGTTCATATTATACGAGATCCAATCAAAAAGTATATGAATAGCTTCCTCTATATTCCTAAATGACCATTATACATGGATGCTAGGAAAATTATTGAGAGAAGTTCTCTGCTGCCCCCAAACAATTACTAGCCAAGTCCACTTAGTCCACGACACTCTTTTACGATCAGCATTAGATATTGTAATGGCTCTTCCACACTAATTGATAGTGTTGTTGAACCTTCATCTAGTACACATCAAGACCAACCTTCATCTCATGTTCAGGTCTCCATTAGCCACATTTTCTTCTTTGGTGACGAGTTTTGCTCTCATGTTTATTATTTATATGTAATGTTTGAAACACATTACATTACATGTACTGGTATGTTTAAAATTTATCCGTACTAAGTTTAATCACCCGTATTCATTAGAATTCTTTTTTTTGTGCCTAAGGGTTGAAGCTCTTTACTTTGTTTGTTCATAAATATTTTCAGCTATGCATTTTGTTTTACAAACGTTTCCGATTAATTCCATTAACCTGGCCAGATGTAACTGACCCTTTGTGGGTAAAAGCTGAAGAGCACATAGGAAATACTAAGAAACGGGAGGGGGGGAAGGCGGGGGGTTTGAATCAGTGTTTCAACTTTTAAAACATAAAACCATAAATCAGAAATCAGATCATAAAGAGCAACATAAACACCATGAACAAGATGAACACCAAGAT